>JACEGR010000008.1:0-600000 GCA_014170235.1 Listronotus bonariensis
GAATAAATAAATAAATGTTAGGAATGACTTGTAAAATTTAAATTTAAAAAAATATACAGGGTGTTTCATTAAGAACATAAAAACATTTTATCACGTGCGGTTAAACCGAAAGTAATATTACCTTATGACACACTATATTTTTTCTAAATTTAAAAATTTTACTTTTTTATTAAAGGAAATAAAATGCTGGTTAGTAATTTTGTTGTCACCCTTCTTAAGGTTTTCAAAATCTCCTTAAATTTAGGACAACCTGTACTTAAAATACCAAAATGTTGAAAAAAGCACTTGCTAACTTTTGTTTTAAAAAATTTTCAAGATAAGAGTGATAACCACTTGCCGTGTCATTCGACTTTCCAAGAAGATGCCTTTTAAAAGGATAAGCCCAGATTTTCACTTTATATCAAGTTACCGCAATTAAAGCTTAGTGTCTAGGAAGGTGTAAAGTAGTTTCCGTCCTTTGTTTGCTAACTCTGATCTTTGCTTTTTTCTTTTTAATTGGTGATGATTAGGTATACCACGTAAGTCAAAAAGTTGTATTGTACTCAATTATTTTTGTTAACCCATTAGCGTCCAGAATAATTTTTTGTTTATTTTGTTTGTTATTTTTGTATAGTATAATAATTTGCCCCTCCTTTGATGATATAAAGCAAATTTACTTAATACCATATATCAGATAAGGAAATATATGCTGATACCATATGGTATCACTGGGCGCATATGGGTGTCTTGTTTATTCCTCAAGGTAATACAAAGGTCTCACTTTTAATTTTAAATATGGTTTATTTTTTTGACAGCTTTAATTTTATTATAATTATAATGAATATCCGACACAACTTTGTGGAAAATAGAGGTACACCATTAAGTCCTAAGTATTCTGGGGCTACTTCCGTTTTAAATTATAGGTTAAAAACTTTACTGTGAGTTTTTTTGTACAAAAACTAGATATTATTAACTCTTATATCTGGGATCGAAGTAAAAATTTAACCAGTACCAACATTTGCTTCGCATTTCTGTAACGTATGACAATATTTACGGTCCCAACAGGCATTATCGATTAGTTTTATAGAAATAAAACGGAAATAATTTTGTATTTGTCAGCAGAATCTTTATCACATTTACATTAAGAGGCTTATAAATCTTTCTTTTTTTCATTAATTTATTTATTTATCGTATAGATGGGATACCCCATTTTTATAATTACAATGGAATGAAAATTTACAAAATTAAATTATAAGTATTACAATTAGATACAATTTAGAAAAGACTATGTATGAGCAATATGATAATCTTTAAGCAAAAAACCCCACAGTAATACATTTTTGCAAAGAAAGGTATTTCTAACTTTGGTTTTAATTTGTTTTGTGGATGAAAACTTACCGAAACTTAATAAAAATTATATTTCTTTTTGTTATATACAACTTTCGACGTGTCTTAAGTAAAATTAAATAAATTTAAATTAAAACATCTTTTTTGTGTGTTGTTTTTTTCGATTTTTTGATTTGCAAAGTAAATTGTATCAGCTACAAAATATAATTATTGTAATTTTAGATATACGGTACATTTTTTTAATGTCCCCCTTTTATTTTGTGAACGCATTAATTTACGCAATTAAAATTTTGAGATATAAAATTAATTAAGACTGTTTTATTTTTGTACCAAACACGAAGGTTAGACGCCCAAGTACTAACGTACCCTGGGTGTCTTAGGTGAGGTAAGAGGGAGTTTGATTAGATATTTTTGTTTGGGTACACGCCAAGTTATATAAAAACAAAAATTCCAAAAATTGAAAATAAGTAAATAAAAACTAAAAATCGACATTTTGGTGGCAAGTCTGCCACCGTTGTCAAGATAAAATTAAGTTAAAATAAAAAATTTAAAAATTAATATTTTTAAGCTTTTTGTTAAGGAAGTTCTGAAAACCTTTGACATTAAATGTCAAATATGTTTGTTCGGTTATAGAATCATAGTGACGTACATAACTAGTTGCTGGTGTATTTATTATTTATAATACAAAAAGTTATAAGTTAGTTGATTTTGAGTTTTCCTGAAGAGACTTCAGCATCTAGCAAAGTCAACCATGTTTCTTTAATTTTGCGTTTTTTAGAACAAGTTTCCTTTTTTAAAATACTTGAAGCATTCCAGTTTATTCTGTAATTGTTATTAAATGCGTGTTGACAAATTTTAGATTTATGAAATTCAGTATTTTTTATGTATGTTTTGTGTTTTTTCATGCGTTTGGCTAATGGCCTACAAGTTTTACCTATATAAAATTTATCACATTTACGACGTATTGTATAGATAACATTTTTGTACCTTCATTTATGTTGTGTGGTTTTGTTTTTGGTAATTAATATCTTATAATGTTTTGTGTTTCAAAGATTGTGCGAATATTAAATTTATTTCCTATTCGTTGAATTTTATTTGATAGGCCTGGAATGTATAGCAAAAATAAATTTGTAATAGGTCTATTTTGATTGTGTCTTTGGTTTTGATTATCAAATTCAAAAAACATTTGTTTTTAAAATCAAGAGGATAATTATTTTGAAATAAAATATCTTTAAAAAAATCTTTTTAGTGTTTATATTTTCATTAGAACAAATTATTTTAATTCTATCAAATATACTTTTACAAGTTCCTTTTTATGTATGTATGTGTAGGTTTTCTGTAAATTTTGTTTTAAAATTGTTTAGGTTTTTTTTATTAGAATGTCAAGAAAAGGTAGTTGTGAGTTGTTTTCTTTTTCTAGTGTAAATTTAATAGTTGGTTCTTGTGGGTAAATGTGTGCTAAAAAAATATTTAAACAGTGTTCATCATGTTCATAAATAGAAAAAATGTCATCTATATATCTCCACCAAACTAAAGTTTTATAGTGATAGTTCTCTACAAAATTTAATTCAAAATTTTCCATAAAAATGTTACTTAGTAATGGTGATAAAGGCAAACCCATAGCCATGCCAGAAGTTTGTTTACCGAAGTCAGAGGTATATTAAAAATTTGTTGTTTAAAACCAAAAGTTAGTAACTCAAGAATGGTATTAATGTTTAATGTGGTTCTTTCTCCAAGATGGACATCTTTTTCTAATTTATTTTTAACAATATTTAATGCTTTATCTACTGGAACATTTGTAAATTAACTAACAACATCAAAACTTACCAGTGTATTATTTGGATCAATGTCAATGTTAGATAATTTTTTTTTATCTTTGGACAAACCACGAAGGCTAAAAGCCTAAATACTAACGTACCGTGGGTGTCTTAAGCGAGGTAAGAGGGAGTTTGTTGACACGGGACTTAAAGACTTAAAGATTTGGGGGGAAGGAAAGACCTCCGCGGGCAGCAGGTTCCACAACCTAGAAACTCTAGGGATAAAAGAACGAACAAAGTGGGAAGTTCGGGGCCTGTCCAGTTGGACCGTATAGGGATGCATACGCGCGGAACTACGAGTTTCTTTGTTAGGAACCGTAAGTGGAGGAACTAAACTGGACAATTCTTCAGAGCAGAAGCCATGAAAGTACCCATAAAAAAGCGATAAATCTCCCACAGCCCGACGATGTGCAAGAGAAGGAAGCCTTTCTGTAAGTGAAGGATCATTAATGAGACGAACAGCTTTTCTCTGAATAGAATCAAGAATGCTTAGGGTTGTGGGGGACGCCATGCCCCAGATATGAAAACAATATTCCAAGGGAGGTCGGATTTGGGACACATACAAAGTGTATAAATTAGAAGGGGAAAAATACTTTTGGCTCGAAAGAGAAATCCAAGCTTTTTGAAGCTGCCGTGGTTATAGATACAATGTGTTTATGCCAGTTAAGGTTACTTTCAAATGTGACGCCAACAAGATTAAAGGTGTCTTTGCTCTGTAAAACTTGGCCGCTCATAAGTAGAGGATGAGTATTTGATGACTCTTTTCGCGACAAGGAACATGATTGTGTTTTGGATGCATTAAAATGGAAGAGACTTTTAGCGCCCCAATCCAATATTAAATTAAGATCCTGCGAAAGAGATACCTGCATCGCTCTGCGTTTGTTTTCAAGTCAGGTTTAGTAATGGGCTTAGGAACCTGAAAACTGGAGTGAAGGGTACTATCGTCGGCGATACTATGAATGGAATTAGTTGTGGACGAGAGAAGGTCGTTTTGATGTGAAGAAGAAACAATGTTGGTGCCAGAACTGAGCCCTGAGGGACTCCAGCATTTACTTGGTGAAAGCTTGAAGAATGGCCGTCCACAATAACTGATATATTTCTCTAAGAAATGTTTAGAATTTTTAATGTATGTATCAGTGTCCTAACAAAAAGCTAAAAAATTTTAATTTTTAAACCTAAATAATAGTTAATTTTTAAATTTTTTTATTTTAATTTAATTTTATCTTGACAACGGTGGCAGACTTGCCACCGAAACGTCGATTTTTAGTTGTTTATTTACTTATTTTTAATTTTTGGAATTTTTGGTTTTTTAATATAACTTGGCGTGTACCCAAAAAATAACATCTACTCAATGAATTCGAGCCAATATAGAACATATCTTCAACAGGAAGTTTGTTTTACACGAAACTTAAATACTTGAAGATATCATGGAGAAGGGAAGACCTCCGCGGGCAGCAGATTCCACATGCTAAAGACGTTAAAAAAAATGTGTGGGTAGTTCTGGGCCTGTTCAGTTAGATTGTATAGAGATGCATATGTGTTTCTTTTCTTATAAGGATGTTGTTTATTGTTTTTGTAATTGTACAAAGTCTTTACAAAAAGACGATTGAAAAAAAATTGTAGGAGTTAGAGTTAACTAACACAAAACGGCCACTACTTAACGCCATCTTAGAGGTTTAAGTACTAAAGTTTAATTGCTGTAACTCGATATTAAGTAGAAAATTGGCTTATCCTTTTAAAAAGCATCATTTCGAGTAGTCGAATGTAATGGAAACTGGCCAAACAACTTTCCTTTAAAGATTTTCCAATAAAAGTTAATGATGTTTTAATTTTTAGTTTTTAAAGGCCCAATTTCATAAAAATAACATTTTTTATTATTTATTACATCAAAATATTTAACAAAAAAATCTTTTTGGTTTTTAAAAAGTTACAATATGATTTTTTTTTCATAAAAAATAAAGCACGTTATTTTTTAGAGTACACAGTAAATCTTTTTCCACGTGTACTCTAAAAGTTTTCAAAAAATAACTGTTTGAGTTGTTTGGGTTTGTTAATTCTCGCTGTTTCGCTCATTTTTTCATGTAGCCAGCAAACGGTTAATTATTCTGTCATATTTGCTTGGCTTTTTTGAGAACGACAGTTAATTTCTATTTTAAAAATATTTTACAGTCTAATATGTTAATTAAACTGGGTGGGTAAAAAGTACACTCTTAGATATCTTTAAAACCGCTAAAGCCACATTTACCTAATTTGGTATTCAGGTGTTTTAGACATGAAGAATTAAATAGTAATATCGACACTGTTGCCAAATTTTCCAGTTTTGTACTATACGTATTTTTAATTTTTAAACATCTTTTACCAAACTTGATAAATGTAGCTTTAGTGGTTTAAGCAGTTGCAGTACTCATTACTCACCTATGTTGAAATAATTATCTTTTTTATTAAATATAAAACCGTATAAATGTTAAATATTTTAAAAATTACAACCTGCTCTAAAAATTTTTTAATATACCAAATAAAAAATAAACTTTACTAAGTAAAAGAAATAATAGCATAATGTCAGATAAATTTGTTACCCTCCCTACATACCGGATTTGGCTCTCAGTGACTACTACTAGTACCGATATAAGATCTTATATTTTACTATTTTTAATTTTTTTTTCATACTATTTTTTACGTTTTGAATCTGGTAATAAAACTTAGTATCTAGGGGTTTTCTGCCATAAGCTATTCATGTCTGATGTTAATTTTTTGGTTTGGTATGATGATGAGGGAGACTTTAGCAGTGGAAGCCGAAAACATCATTCAGACTACTGACATTGCCAATAAAAACATCTTGAGAGCTAAGCTTATTACTTTCTTGAACTCTAAATTTGAAAGAAAAACATACAGTAATTTTAATAAAGCACATCTTAAATCTTTACAAGATAAAATCGCCTATAATGACCTTATTGTAACTAAGGCTGATAAGGGGTCATGCCTGATAATTATGAAAAGAAAGGATTATGTAGATAAGGTAATGAACTTCCTGGAATCTGACGATTTTCAGAGTATCCATAAAGATCCCACTAATTCATTCTTCACCAGGGTTAAAAATGTTCTTGACCAATGTTTGTTAACGTTGGAATACTTCCAAACTTCCAAAGGTCGTTTATATCCCATGAACCCGAGAACTCCTTTACTTTACGGACTTCCAAAAGTACATAAGGAAGGTATCCCAATTAGACCGGTAGTATCCTTCGTAGATTCCCCAGTATATAAACTGTCATCTTGGTTGAATGATGTTCTTAGAGACGTAACGGGTTTTCAAAGCGTTTATGCCACAAAAACTCTGTGGCGTTTGCAGATTTCCTAAAGAACATTGACATTCCACAGGACGCTACGCTAATTTCATTAGACGTAAAAAATCTTTTTCCAGTGTACCTCCTTCAGAGTGCATCGGTTTAGTTAAAAACTTACTAGAAAAAACTTCACTTCCAAAGATAATAATTTCAAATCTTGTTCTCTTACTATCTACTGTTCTGGACCAAAATTTCTTTAAATTCAATGGAGGATATTTTAAACAAAAAGCGGGATTGGCAATGGGTTCTTGCCTTTCGCCATTTCTAAGCGAGGTTTTTATGAACAATCTGGAAAATAAAATTATGACAAGCTCGTTTTCCAGATATTTAATAGCATATAAAAGATACGTAGACGATATTTGCATCGTGTGGAATGGCAATGATCAGGAATTATCCCAGTTTTTAAATTTTGTTAATTCATTGCATCCCAAAATACAATTTACGTTGGAGAAAGAAGTTAATAATACGCTACCCTTTTTAGACCTTTTATTAATACGTAATAATAACAGAATTCGTTTTGAGGTCTACAGAAAATCTTCCTCCACCGATAATATAATTCAATTTTCTTCTAATTCTCCTTATCAACACAAATTTGCAGCATTCAATTCTATGTTTTATCGCCTGTTCAAACTTCCACTGGCTAAAGATGCTTTTAATAAAGAATTAAACATTATAAGACAAATTGCTTGTAATAATGGATTTCCCAAGCATTTAATCAATAAAATTTATTATAGATTTGTAAATAAGTTCAGACTCTCCTTTCCTAGAATCTACCCAAGGGGGTCCAATGTGAATAAATTTAAAGTTTTGACATTCTTCGGGAATATATCTTTGCAGTTTGCCAAGTTCTTTAAACAGTTAGACATCTCCATTGCCTTTAAAACAATTAATTGTCTCAAAAAACATCTAGTTAAATTAACTGACAGGACAGATCGGCTATCCAAATCAGGCGTTTATTCGCTAAACTGTGGAGACTGCTCTGCCATTTACGTTGGGCAGTCTGGTAGAAGAATATCTACTAGAGTACATGAACACCTTAGCCTTTACAATAAGTACAAAGACTCTGACATCTCGAACACAAAATCAGCCTTTGCCAACCATTTACTAGAATCAGGGCCATAGGAAATGTAAAGATTTTGCACGAGTGTCAGAAAAGCAAGAAATTGGACCTTCTTGAGAAGATGGAAATAACCAGAGCTAAGAAAAGCCCAGTCTTAGAGTGCGTCAATGACGTTTTCAATTTTGAACCAAATTTAGTCTTCAATAACTTACAAGAATAATTCGTAAGCTTTAATGGTTTAATGGTAGAGGTTCGGACTTGAAATCTTAAGGTTGTGGGTTCGAACCCGGTTGGCGTAAAAACTTTTTATTTTTTATTTTTAATTTTTATTTTATTTTATAATTTTTTGCCCGTGGATCTAACCTCATTCATTGTTGTAATTTTAATATGTAGTGTGCTGTGTTTTGTATTTTATTATGTTTAAATAATGTCTTATTGTTTTAAAGGTAATTTAAGTTTATTTGTTTTATTGACATATATTAGGTTTTTTCCTGTTTATTGTAGGTCTGATGATGCTCGAGAGGGCGAAACACGTGTAACGTTTAAATATATGTTATTTGACTGAGACCCAGACTTCGAGTTTGTCTTATACTTTTACTTATCAAAAAATCTGACAAACTTGTTTTTTCAAAAATTCTTAGAATGTCGCTCTTGACAAAAATTTTGTAAAAAACGGACTTTTCTAATATACCCTGTAGAATAAAAACAAGAGAAAATTTACACAAAGTGAAATGGCCATTTTTTCCAAAAGAGTCATCCTACAAAACGGTAAAAGCCGCATTTTGCGATTGCATTTTATTTAAGAGTAATAACGATTTGAAATTTACCAAAAAAATTTCCAGTTGCAGTTGAATTGAGCAGCAGTTTATTAAAAATTTTAGCAACAGTATTTTTTGGAATGGTCTACTAAATAACACGTACAGAGTGTCCGAAAATTACGCGTCAGGATTTTTGTGGGCGATTTAGCACGAAAAATGAATGCAACAAACTTGTATGCAATTTTTTTAAAAGCTCAAAATTAACGGAGATACAGGGTGTCGAGGAAAAAAAAGTTTTTCTAGTGTACCGATTTTCGCCAAATTTTGCATACATATCAACAACAAACACCCATAAACAACATGTGTTTTCAAGGCCTGCTTTGTTATTTTTAAAATTAAAATTATTTTAAAAATCAGAACTTCTAATTTAACGTAAGCAAATGTTAAGTCCATTTTCTCGAAAACCGTATATTTTAAGTTAATGCAACAAGAACCCTTTTTAAAAGATATTTTGATGCTCTTTATTAATTTTATATTAAAATTTATAAGAGGATTGAAACAAAAAAGTTCTAAGTCATAATATTTTAAAGTTAGAATCAAATAAGTTGTCCTTAGTAGAATCTTTAAATTTAATCAACAACATCTGGTAATAGTGTTAGTGGTACTATTGGGAGAAAAATAAGATAAAAATCTAAACGTGTATTAGAGAAAAATGAAGGATATTTTTTTAAATAAATGTGGCTACAAATACCTCTGGTGACTTTGTAGAAAATTTAACTGTAGCTACAAGTTCACTAGGTAGTTTAAAAAAATATGCCCCAATTACGTCTGTTGATGTAGAACAAAGCATTTCTATTTACAAATATTTGTACTCTGACCGAAGACATAAGTATTTTAAAAAGCATTTAATTGTTTATTGTTTTTTAATAATTATTATTATTATTTTATTTAAATACCATTTAGGTATTATACTGTTAATCTTTTTTGTTAAATATTACTACTACTAATACATTTTTATAGGTTACTTTTTTTATTTTAGAACAAAAATAATTGCATTCAATTATATATTTTATGCATATCTTGGTAAAAATGCTTGCATATATATGCGCATATTTACTTATTTTTTTGTGCATATTTGCTCATCTCTAGCATAAGTTTGCAGAAAATCAGTACACCAGAAAAAAGTTATTAAAAAAATACCAAAAAATTATTTTTTCTTAACATCCTGTATCTCGGTTAATTTTCAGTTGTCGAAAAATTATATAAAAGTTTTTTTCACAAACAAAAATATTTAACTAATGAAACAAAATAAAATAACACTTAGACAAATGTTTCGATCACTGTATTCGTCAAAATACTAAATGTGATTAATTTTCACTAGGAAAGGAAAATAATGTAGTACACCAAGTCAAATTTTGCCGACAAAGAATAAAATTTAGTTATAACTATTGGGAGAATTTACGCTGGCCCATTTTGCACCACTTTTTTATGAACAGCCGTGACGACAAAGAGTGCTGTCCACTGCGCCTTTCTCACTTGCTCGAAATGCGCTGTTGGCGAACTATGTAAATTTTACTAGGAGCAGATGAGATTTTAACCAAAATCGAATATTTTTGAAAATTACGTTTAAAAAAAATATGATGTTTGCTAAAATATCACATGAAGGTAAAAATAATAAAATAAAAATGGAAAGGCGGCAGACTGCTTATTTTAAAGTTTTTATTAAAATTGAGATTAAAAATTTTTTTTTTTGAAATTTACTTTTTCAAAAGTCTGCCTTCTAGTAATTCAAGTAAACAACCCATACACCAAAAATGGCGATTCTAACTTTTTTTTGTAAGAATAAAACGTCATTTTCAAAAAGGCAGGTAGTCCACCCTCTTAACTAGACGACGCCGTCTACACTACTTTGGATTTCTTTAAAGGTCTTAACCTTTTTGTGCTACTCTGTATGTACAATTTAAGTAAACCAGTAAAGTCTCACATACTTTTCACACAAAAAATGGTGTACTTTATTAGAATGACTTTAAACCACCGTTTTCAAGATATATTCCTTTAAGTGGTTTGGTGCAACCAAAAAGTAAATGAATAAATACATTAAATCATTTGTTTTATTATAAGGCGGTTGTAGTTATGGCTAATGAGCAGTTTTTAAAGGCATATGAGTTGTACTAAATAACTTAAACCAAAGACAATTGTAGTTTCACTATAGACTCCCAGAACAATGCTAAATTTTTGGTCATCAGTTTGGATGCTGGCTTGGCTGAATTTATGAAGCGGCAAATTATAAATACTGTTTACGTGTGTACTCGATGGATACCCGCTTTATAAATTTCACAAAGCGAGCGTCCAAGCTGATGACCAAAATTTAGCATTGTTCTGGGTGTCTATAGTGAAACTACAATTGTCTTTGCTTAAACGCAAATTTAAAAAAAAACGGTTTAGTGATCCTAACAAAGAATGACATTTTTGTGTAGTGTAGTTTAAGTCTAGGAAATATTAATATTTTACTTAAATGGTACTTACAGAAAAGCACAAAAAACTTGCAAAGGGTAGGTTATCATCTTATCTTATATTAACATCTAAAAATTTAGATCAGATATGAATATCTCATGTCAGGCATGACACCCTGTATCTTAGTTATTATCAACTTTTGGACAGAGGTTAGTTTTGTTAAATCGCAATATTGTAACTTTATTAATCTTTAACTTAATTTTTACCAATTATTTAAGGACCACCCTGCATAGGTACTCTGGTAATAACCACGTCGAGTTTGTGAGTGTTGACCTTTGGTTTTTTTTTGGGAAGGGACAGGAGTTATTTAACATGGCTGCAGCTCTCAATTTTGGACATCCGTTTAAAAAAAGGTCTTGTTTTAAACTTAAAAATGCGTTCCTACAAACATAATTGCACGAAACTCTACAATTTTTGGAGTGAAATAGAAGCCTGCATCACATTGTACAAAATAAAAATAAAGTTACTCAGAACACCTTTTGTAATAACCAAAACTGAATTTTGTGTAAAAATTGTACTATAAGCAATTGTACATTACAAAATGCATTATTATAACAGTTGTTACAATTCAATGCTTTTTTACCACTGATCTTTTGTATTATACATCACAACTTGTAAACACTACATTGCACTAAAGTTGAGACTATAATTTAATATTCTACAAAAATAAAAGAAGAAAATCTCCTTACTGTTTGTAATTTATTTGCACTGCAAGGTTGCATCTATCGAACACTATCTCAGATCATTGCTCTTAATATATCCAAAGCTTTTAACCAGGTCTGGCATGCAGCGCTTTACCCTTCCCTCCAGTTTTTCAGAATTTAAAAATATTCAAAAAGTATTTTTTCTTCCTCTATCGTATACACTCTGCATGTGTTCCATATTCGACTCCCTTGGAATATTGTTCTTATGTCTGGGGCATGGCGTTCCCCACAATCCTTAGCACGTGCTATTTAAAAAAGAGCTGTTCGCCTCATTAATGGCCCTTCACTTACAGAAAGTCTTTTTCTCTCTTGCCTATCGTCGGGCTGTGGGGGATTTATCGCTTTTTGTAGGTAATTTCATGGCTTCTGCTCTGAAGAATTGTCAAGAATAATTTCTCCACTCACGATTCTCAATTCGGTCCAACTGTAGAGGCCCTGAATTTCCCACTTTGTTCGTTTTTTATCCCTACAGTTTCTAGAATATGGAACCTAATGCCCGCGGAGGGTTTCCTTCCTTCATCTTCAGGTATTAAGGTCCCGTGTCAAACTCCTCTTACCTCGCTTAAGACACCCACGGTACGTTAGTATTTAGGCTTTTAGCCTTCGTGAATTGTCCAAAGATAAAAAAATATATTCAATCTGGAGATGCAAATTTTCACACTAGCCAAAGATTTATCTTTCAGATCTTTTTAAGATTACCAACCGCATATCGAGGCCTTAAGAAGTAGCAGGGTCGAATAAACGTTGTAGCCTATTGTCCATTACGCCCTCTGTTGACAGTGTGAAAAACTTAGTGAAGCTTGGTCCGTAAAACCAGTATTTATCTCAAATATGCAACTTTTCTAATAATTATTAATGCCTACAATAAGTTAGTAATCATTGCTACAATGTATATTTAACAAAATTGTCCAAATTGCGTTCACATCAACAGACTGTTAGTATTCTTTACTATAATATATGTGCTACAGTAATGGAGCTCCTGCTCTTCTTTGATATATCCCACACTGCTATACGAAGCTTTTTAAAATAGTGTAGAATTCACTAGCTTTACAGATGGTACATTTTTAAACAAAAACTGTTTAATAGGAAATAAATTTAATATTTGCACAATCCTTAAAATCAAAACACCATTAAATCTCAATTAACAAAAACAGAACCATACAACTTAAATGAAAATACAAAAAATGTTATTTATAAAATACCTTGCGAATGCGATAAGTTTTATATAGGTGAAACTTGTAGACCATTAGCTAAACGCATAAAAGAACACAGATCATACATTAAAAACACAGAATTTCATAAATCAAAAATCTGCCAACACGTATTTGTTAACAATCATAGAATAAACTGGGATGCTTCGAGTAATTTAGCAAAACAAACTTGTTCTAAAAACGCAAAATCAAAGAAAGTGTGTATAAATTATTAAATAAAGATAATTGTGTAGCATCAATTTCAGTTAATTTAAATAACACTTGGTTGCCTTTGCTCGATACTGAAGTATCTTCAGGAAAACTAAAAATCAACTAACCCATTACCTTTTTTGTCTTACAAATAATAAATACACCAGTTACTTATGTCAGTCATGACACATATGTCAAACTATTTTTAGTTTGCGATACATAAAATAATTTAAAATTTTAATCATTTTTATTTTAAATATTAGTTGATTTTTATTTTTATTTTTTAACTTAATTTTTAACTTGACAACGGTGGCAGACTTGCCAACAAAACTTCGTTTTTTAATTAAAGTTTTTGGGTTTTTGGGAGGTTTTGTTTTATTTTGTTTCAGGCGACCGGCCAGTTCATAGGGGTCAATAGGGCTGAACAGGGTCAGCTCGTATACCCCGGGACCAGGACCGAAGCGTCCCATTCTTTCCAGGCATATACCCAACAAGAAGACCATCCAATAAATGAATTCGCCTAACCAATATAGAGGATATTTCCAAAAACTCTTAAATAAAACTACAATTGTTGTGCTACAATTTTTTACCATAAATTGTTACACAATTTTTCTCGTGTAAGATATTTGTATATGGAGCTTTAAAATATCCTGTATAATATAAAGAAAAACATAGAAGTTATTTGTATTGGCAGAAAACAGCAAAATAAAGAATTATTTTGAAAAGGTAAACTTTGCTATTACCGAAAGTAACGTTAGGGCACATCAGTTACAGGGGAACAATTTCAAACTTAATCAAAATTTAATCTCATATTCACACAACATTCACACTATGGTAAAGCACATTTTGTTAGAACGTGCTTTTGAAGTGGATGATTTTAATTATTAGCGTCGAACTCTTTGTACCCCGGACCACAACTGGCTAAATATAGTTTCAAATTTAGTCTAGGTCTATATCCCTTTATTAAGATAAACTTGTTAGTGCCCAGTTGGTGTCGGAATATTCATATTGGTTAAGTAAAAATATGCTAAGTCAAAAGAAACAGATATTATTAGGAATTTATGCACTGGCGTAGATAATATTTTTAAATGACTATTAGTCCCTGGGCCAGTAACGAAATTGACTTCATGATTATATCACTTTTAAAACCTTTTAAGGGGTTCCTTTTGACGAGTCTACTACAAATAGTCACACCGCCATCTATGGAAGTGGCGCTTTACCCAGCCTGTCAATATCAAATGTTCTGGGATGGGACTGGGGACTGGGCAAACGCGTCACTTTTTGTCGGAGAAGTTTACCACAATGTTTAACATACAACGAAATGTTACGAAACCCGCCTAATCCGATACCTAAAACATGTCCATGGGAATTATGGTTTCGTGTCTGTAACACTTGCTATTTTGTGGTAAACTTGTCCGAGAAAAAAGTGACGCGTTCGCCCTGTCCGACACTTGAAACATTTTACATTGACAGGCTGGGTTAAAGCGTCGCTGCTAATTAAAACGGTATGAATATTTGTAGTAGACACGTCAAAAGAAACCTCAATAAAAGGGTTTTAAAAGTGTTAATATAATGAAGTCAATTTCATTACTGGCCCGCAGGGACTATATATCTAAAAACTAGGACATGAACCTACACCAATTTCATACCAGATGCGAGTGGCCTTAAAAGAAACAGTTTTAAGTTGATTTTTAAATTTTCGAAAAAAGTTAAAATATCTGCCTTTTTCCGATAATTAAAGGCATTTAAAAATTTTGCATAAAATGATTGTGAAGTGAAAACAATTCTACTGGCTATAGTTTTAAAAATATATATAGATTTTTTTAAATTGACTGTTGTCATTAACTTTTAATTAGGTAGGTATTTACAGAGTGTTTTAAATTTTGAATCACTTTGTTTGCGACACCAATATGCCTGTTACAATTAGTTAAGATGGTGGCATAATTTTAAAAGCAAGAACAATGACGTATCTTTATTTTTGACGTATTATAGTTATTCCTAAAAAGCTTAATGCAACAAATAAAGCCTCAACTTTGACTTTGTTAATTAACCTAAGAAGTTGTTTTCAACACCGCGACACCATTTCAAACTACTGACGCATACTTGATGCCAAGATACTGCATAAGATAATACTGCAAGCAAGAATATCTTATTACCGATTTAATATGCTCTGGTATAAACAGGGTGTTATGGAAATACTTTAATGTATTTAAACCTCACCATCCTTGTGTAAAAATAAATTAAATTAAAATTGTTTGAAATGGCGGACCAGAGAGATAATGAACCCCAAAATTTTATGGTCAAAATGCAAACCCGCCACTGATCTTTTTGTAAAATCCTTTTAAAAATGGCTGTAAGCGGCTTTGACCTGTGATAAGGTCAACGAACATGTAAAGAGGTTTCAAAATTTATTTTGTTCTTAACGACTTTATTGACGGCCTTATTATTTTCATAAAAATATTAAATAAGACTTGATTGCCTTATAATAGGGCATATGCCTAAAATGTCCTCCGTTTGCCTTCCAACATGTATTTATTTACCGCTCAATTTTATTTCTTGCTGGTAGAAAAAATGTTTCATTTTTAAAAATTTTCTGAGTCGACTGATATCGTAATTGCTTAACAACTAAACATTACAAAGCTCTACAAAAAATAAAAGTTGGTGGTCCAAAAGACTAGAGCATGGTATCTTTATATTTTTGGGGTCGCTAAATCCGAAGCTGGTGTCGGTTTGACCCCATTAGGTCATGGTCAAGGGGTATTTTAAGGTCAAATCATCAGAATCCAACGAAAAAAGACCACAAACGTGGTATCTTTATGTTTATGGGGTCGCTGAATCCGAATACGAAGTTAGTTTGATCTCATCAGGTTATGGTTTAGATCATTTCAAGGTCAAACTATCAAAATTCATTAAAAATAGGGAGATGTTTTTGGAGTCGCCTAATCCGAACCCAAAAGGGGCAATTTGACTACGGATTCGGATTTAGCGACCCAAAAAACCCCAAGATATCATGTTTTTCTTGCATTTAGGATAACTTCTGATGATTCAAGATATGATATTTTTCTTGCATTTTGGATAAGTTCTGATGATTTGATAAGATCTTGATCTTAACCCCATAGGGTCAATTTGACCACAGATTCGAGTCCAGCGACCCCAAATATATAAAGATATCATGATCTATTCTTTCGGACCACCAACTTTTAATTTTTGTGTGGCTGTGTAATTATTGCCAAAAGAAAACTACAAGTATTTTGATTTTATTATTATTTAAAATATTCTTTTGTTCTGAATTGTTAAGCCGCGTCCAAACTTGCAATAATTTACTGTGCCGCTCGACGCCGCATACCCCGAATGATTCGTTGTCGGTTTTTGGCGTCAAAGAAGCGCTCAAACAGGTTGGTTGGTTTGGACGGATGTTTGGCGAATTGTTGATAGTCTGGACGCGGCTTTAGATATCGCTGTTTAAAATTTTGCGTATTTTTTGGAAGGGAAAAGGTATTTTGTTGTACATAGGTTTTTATAAAATTGTGCCCAGCGGCTAATAAGGCCCTCTGGAGTAGGTCATTGGTCTTACCACCATACCTTGCTTATAAAAGTCAATAGAAGAATTCTTTTGTGCTGCTTAGATAGCTACAGAACATACCAAGACCAGTGGCTCGAGAAAGTGAAGAGCAAAGGAATATAAGTCTCACTTTAAGAGCTATATATTTCCCACTTGGAACTATACTTTAATAAAAAATAAGCCCAGAAGAAAGGATACTAATTATAACCAATAAACCAACGATTTATTAGGATAAGAAATATTAGAAGTTTCCTGGATTATTTTCTTTAAGACAAAAAAAATAATTTGGGGCCTTATTTTACTATGATAGTTAAATAAGGCCCTTAAAAATTTTTAAATAATTTTATATTTAATTTCGTATTAATTTCTGTAATAATTAACAATCTTTAATCTAAACAAAATTTTGCTTAACTTTCTTAAATCATTCAAGGTTTTTTTACATTTAACGTTGGGTGGGCCTTATTTGCCACAGGATCCTTATTATTGTTATTTTTTTTTAACTTATGTGTAATATTATACAATGCTTTTAAAGTGTTTTGTGTAAATACAATTTTATAAATAATACTTTATATATATAAAGATGCATATAAAGTAATAATATTAATAATAATTTTTATTTAAGAGAACACTTGTCAGTTGCTTGCTCTTAAATCAAAAGAAACAGCGAAAAGCATAGATTATCTGTAAGAAAATAGACTAATGGCCATTCTTGCTATCATGTCATGAAAAATGGGGACCATTTAAAACGTATATTGGATATTCACTATTTGCATATAAATTCTTATTCAATGAAGAGGCAATAATACAAACAAAGAACATTATTTGATGGTGTAGAAAAGCAGCAAACGATATACCGGATATATTATGCAGGAAAAGATATGAAACGAAAAATGTCTAGACCTGCAAAGGTAATATATGTCATGTATTTTATTATGGCCATATTTTCAAAACTATGAGAGATAGATATATTAAATGTGGTAAATTATTTAAGGTCTTTAAAATATATTTTTAATGGTGATGCAATATACAGGGTGTTTAATTTAAAAAATGCCAGTTTACTATTAAATTCCGGAGAATAGTCATATATACATTGAAAATTTGATATATCACATGTTGACTTTTGATAGATCTTTTAAATTGTGATATAATATACAGGCTGTTTAATTTATAAAAGTACCTTTTTTGCAATAAATCAACAACCCGATGTTTTTCTGTTGGTAGCACGTTAATCAGCGAAAAAAATAATACAACCTCACTAATTTAGGCGACATATATCTTTAATAATAAAGAAGTTTTTAATAGTGCCGACTTGTTTTGATCACCCTGTAAAGCATCTTGTTTTAAAGGCCATTTGATTCTTTACTTAACGCCGATTTTTAAAAACAAAGGGGCGTTAATTATAAAGTCCCTTTAAATCAAGGTTATTTTCCTTCCCCATTCCTCCCTTTTTATTAAAAAAATAGTTGCGAATGGCCCCTTGGCACTGGGCCACGTAACAGAAATTATTTTTAGACCAAAGGGTAGTTTATGTGACACTCTTTTACTCCAATTGTATCCGATCACGATACCTCGCCTCATTCCAAAGATAAAGGAAAAATGGCTCTTTTATTATCCTCACTGTATAACTTGTTTTTTTTATATAGGGTGCATCTAAAAGGTACGAAACAAATGGTAACACTTATTTCTGAGAGTCAAATATAACCTACCTCACCCCAGTCCAAAAGTACACCCTGCATGTCACGCTTCTGAATTTTTTTGTAAAATCATGCATAAGTAAGTAAGTAATCACTTATAAAGTGATTTTAAGGGGAAGTAACAGCCAAAAAGGCGACAACAAAAAAGAAGGACACCAGGTAAGTAAACAATTAATCGAGGCATGTTTGCAACAACCAAAAAAAAAAGGATTCTTGTTGGCGCCACCTCCAGCCCCCATCTTTAAGAGCTCTTTTGGGCTCCTCGGGAGGGGCAATTGCCCTCATTAACCCCCTGGGTACGGCTCTGTCAGGCATGTTCAAGGGATATTAAAAATTAACAACTTTATCAAATTATTCTGACCTACTTTAAAAAATTCAAAAGTATTATGAAAAATGTGGTGCTAGCCATTTTGGAAAGCAATTTTCGAAGCTGTAAGTAGATTAAAGTTCCAGTTTAGAATAGACTAGTAAGAATGATAATAATGGCCCTAAATTCGTGTAAACATCGCTTTTAGTTGCCTAAGTAAAATTAATCTCACCAAAAATATAAATGCGAAAAACGTAAGCCAAATTCAATACTAAAATTATGCTTGGCTGTGGGCTTCGCCACAAAAATATTAGGGATCCAAATAAGTTCTGTACAAAATCCAAAAATGCATGAGATTTTAAAGTAGGTTGGATTTAACGTGGCCAGTTTTTTAGATCATACATTTTATAAAGTTATTCAACTTATTTAAATATTTTTTAAATTCTAATAAAAACTGGCCCAGTCAAATCTATCATACTTTAAGATCTTATATACCTACATTTTAATTTTGTACAAAACTTGGCACATATTTAGATCTTTATTCTTTTTGCGGCAAAGCCCACAGCCAAGCACAATTTTAGTATTAAACTTGGTCCACCTTTTTCATATTTATGTTTCTGGTGGGACTAAGTAGTTTTTTAAAAAGTCAGATTTAAAAGCCTTGTAAAGGTAATTTATATTTACACAAGATGGCAATAAAAACAAACACAATGTATTTAACACGCTTCCTGCTTATGCCTAAATTAGCCAATTTCGGGCGATTATGTTCACGGTTGTATATAAGCGCGTATTACAAGTTTTTGTTTTTTTTTTGTATATATTATATTTATAGCAAATATAATAATAAATATATTGGGACAGTTTTAAATATCTACTTGTAACGATTCAAACGCTACAATTAAAATGGGATGTATGGTACCCCTAACTCCCTAATTTTTAACTTTTTTATTTTTGGATTTTCTTTTTCTGCTTGCACACAATTACCGAGCTGGATTCCAAATTTTATCTTTTAAGGTCATCTGGAATCGGATTAGGTTTTTGATCTATATGTCAGTCAGTCAATGAAAAATTGATGACTTTTGGACCTTCATATCTTAATAACCCTTTTAGCTAGCTTCATGAAATTTGTGCTTCTAGTCCTTATAAATATAAATAAACACACGTAGTTTCATGTGTATACGTTAAACTGGTTTTAGGTTATGGAGGGGTCAAAAGTGGTTTCGTGTAATATTATACTTGGCGTTGTAGCCAGTTCCTTTGCTTGACCTTGGTTTGACACGCTCCCGCTTGTCAAGAGCAACGTTAAGTGCGGACAGTAGTTGTAAATAACCAGGGCCCGGATTCTTATCGATACGAGAAGACTCCGGTCGGTATCGAGTTCTCGGTATCCCTTTCTGAAACCTATCGGCCCTATTTTCTCATCTGTTTTTACACAGATAATTATTGGGATAAAGACTTTTTTAATAAGTATAGTGCCTATTTATGAAACTCGGGAGATATAGACTCGGAATTGAGTTTCAAATAAGTTAAGAATCACCATTCGGCGTCTCGATACGTTACGATTCGAGACAGCGGTTAGGAATCTGCCCGCTGTTACCATGTTAATTTTAACTAACCAGAACTAACGTTTAAAGTATACAAAAAAAATGAAACCACCTGTATAGAAAAGGCCTTTTTTAATTTATTTTTAATTTATTTTTTAATTATTTATTCAAACAAAGGAGATATAAGTTTTACATATAAAATAGCTCTTAAGAACATTCAGTAAACTTTGAAAGTGTTATATGGGGCAACAACAACTTAAGTTTTAAACTTTAAAACTAAAAATCTTTTATTTTAGCAAAGAAAAATCCAGTGTTGTTGTTTCAATATTTCTTAGACACGTTCTTACGTTAAATTGTGAACTTCCCAAATCGATATGTCCGGTCCATATGTTACAATGTGAAAAATATTAAAACTTTTTAAAGGGAGTGTCAAAACATTCGGATATGTGCCAATAAAATAATTGGTTCTGTATTATACCAGCGAAAAAGCAATTTGGATTTTATTAAATTTAAATTATTTTAAAATAATCAAAACTAAGATGTAAAACATTAAAATGACTTTCATTTTGTTGGAATCTTCACCTGTTCGTTACACTGCAACATACGACATACAAATGGTTTAATGTATTCTTACATTTACATCATTAGCTAAGTCGGAAAGATTACAGATAATGTGTTGAAAAGAGACAGTCTAACGCGCGTTGAATATCAACAGGGAGAGATTATATAAATAATTCCGACATATAAACAATGTGACACATCGCACATGGGTCGATATGTGAACAAATATTCCAACATAAATATTTTCATACCAACTTTAATGGTTAAGCTTTAAAGTTTTCTAAATAGCCAGAACTCAAACGGAGCCAAATCAGGCCAATACAGTGCTTGCGGAACGATACGAGTCGAGTTTTTTGCAAAAGAACCAATGCAGTAAGACATGGTGCAATTTAGCAATGAAGAAACCAATCAGGACTTGACGCATTTGAGACACAAAACATTCTTCTTAAATGGTTTGGGCTGAGCCAAATGATATTTCAACACTATCAGCGAAGTTTTTAATTGTTAATCGACGATTTTTAACAAAACCAAATCTTTAGATTTTTGGACATGGTCCTCGTCGATAGACGTTGTTGGTCGTCCAAAACACTGCTCATCTTCAATACAATCTTGGCCCGCTTTAATTCCATTGTACCATTTATAAACGTTTTTGTGCCATGGTTAAATTACCAAAGGCCTTTCTCAACATTTTCAACGTGCCTGCATAAGAATATTCGTTCCGAAACCAAATTTAATGCAAGTTCTTTGTTCAACAAAATCACCCTTGCAAAAATAGAAAAATTCACTTTTTGTTGTTTACAAAAACACGTTTAACTTAAAGAAATTAAGACTTTGTCAAACAGAGGCTTGACAAGTGATATAGACAGTCCTACGAACCTAGGAAAAATTACTCGCCTTCCTAATGCCCAAGAATTCTAAATTACAATTTTACCTTACTTTTTAATCACAGTATTACCACACTTGTTTAAATAAAGCATAGGAGGGTTGACTGGTTTGCTTATAGGTGATAAATACAGAGTATCATAAATAGGTGCGAAGTTACACAGAAATTTAAATAAGTGTAGGTGACACCCCTAGTCAACACGTTAAAATTAATGTTAAATCTAAACAGTTTATTAAAAACCCTTCGATACCGAGTTTTAATGTAATATTTAAAGCGTATCAAAAATATAGAAAATAAATTAAAAATAATGTGTTTATTTTGACATCTTGTATCTTTTTTTTATTGATTTTTTTGATATAGGCATATCTATAAAAATTCTAAAATGAGGCCCAAAAAATTTTTTTATGTTTACTGTTAAGCGGACGTGCTGTATTTATCACTAGTTACTAAACACTATTGCATGCATGCTTAGTTGTTTTATTTTATAACATTAGGTCGAAAATGGTTGTTCCAGATATTTTATAAAGGCTATACCTGAGACATAGCGTAACTAGCCACTGAACCTGGAAGGAGGCCTAGGGGGGCTGGCAGAACCTTGAAAGGGGCCCGGATACCGCTAAAACGTTATATGTACACTTATACCATATAGATAATTTTTTTCCTGGGAGAGGGGCTGGCAACACCTGAGGAGAAGTGCCCCCCATAGTTACGCCGATGACGTGAGACACACTTTATATGAGTCAAATTAAGATCTTCCTTTTCTTTAAAGTCAGTTAAAACAAAATTTAGTATACAAAACAATGTTGACGAAATAATGACAGTGCGCAAATAATTTATCAGACTTATGTATAATTTTTGTTCTATAATTGAAGTATCAATTAAAAAGAAAAACTCCATTCATTTTAGAAGACAATGACTCTGCAAGCAATGTTTGAACAAAAGCCCTATAGTTAACAAAATTAATTGGAATTTTACTCGTGGAAGGCAGTGATATGTGTGTAAGTACTTCAAGTGTTCATTTACTTGTCAAAATTTACATTTCGACTTATTATTTTTATTTGAAAAACATCTTCATTTTAGGCGTAATCTGTAATAAAACACATGAAATATATATTAAAAAGTTTCTTTTATTCATTATTTAATGTAAAAATTATGTTGTGTAAAGGCTTTTAATATAATATACACTATAAAGGGTCATTTTAAAGTTATACGCATAAACTTGGGAATTATTGCTAGTTGGGGAAAAATCAATTATAGAAGTCCTATTCTAGGGATAAATAATAATTAGTAATAAAAAATAAACTTACCAGAACTAGCCTATTTTTGCTTCAAAAATAATATGGTTTAATCACTATAAGCCCTAGTGGTAATTTTATTCTCGTATAAACAAAATTACAACTGATAGAGGAGTATACTAATACGAATACCAAACTCTATTATCATGGTCTTGTTCATTGGTTATTTTTCCATAAAGAGCAAAAATGCAGCCAAATTATTTTACAAAGTTGTGACACGCCACTAAATTCTACGTAAAAATCCCTAAAACTTTTAAAAACAACCTGTATCTCCAAAACGAGATTAGGTTAGCCATGATTGAGGCTTTACAACTAAAAAAGAAAGAAAAAATTATTGTGATCAGTTGCTGCGGAAACTTAGCCATAGGTCAAATTATTTGATTTTTTCCCAATGGCTGTACAATTTTAAGACGCATATCTAATTAGTGAATAGTAAATTTTAGAGCACTCTGTGTATTGTTTCCAATTAAGTAAACCTAAAAATAAATTATGAAATCCGGTGCATATTTTTAGGTTTTCATTTTATCAGTTACACCACAAATTTAATCTATGAATCCTTCTATAGCGATATTAAAAGTTCGTTCTCTTGACTGTTACAAACGGCAAAAGAAAAGAAAATAAATCACCAAGTCAAGTGATCGACTCGATGCATTATTTATTATCTTTACTAAAGAAGTTTTTTAAAAGAAATGAAACCTACTAGTTTTAAGTTCAATTATTCCAATTTAAAACCGGTTGTAACTTCAGACACTGCTTCCGGATGTCTTAGAAATGGGATTAAATCTTAATGTTCCGTAAAAACTTTATGAGTAGCCAAACTAAATATTTTAGCTCTGCACCACCAAAACATACACTACGAATTAGTTTGAAAACAACTTCCTTAATATACTGTAAGATTTTTGCAATTTATCTTTAGAAATTAAATATTTTTACCTAAAAAAATATCGTAATGTGCAGACAGTAAGGACCTGAGAATATTGTGACTTTGGAACAAGAATTTGGAACAATAATATATGGAGCAGGGTTCTGAATTTTTTGACAAATTACAAGTCTATATAGTCAAGCTGATCGCACTTTCTAAATATTTTTTTTTTAATGAAAATTCTGGTCGGGTGATACCTTATTTTAAGGGTCTTTCGTCTTAGTACATTTAAATAAATCAGCGGTAGCCTCGTTTATGTTATAGGTTTCCTTTTTACAACGAATTTTTTAGTTATTAAATGGCATTATTTACGATTTCAATCAAACTGCTTTATAAACTCTGCATTGGGAATTAGTTACCTTTGTCATAAAAATAATAACCGTGTTAAATTTATGGAGCATTAAAGGACTATTAAAATGAGGTATCACTCGACCATCTTTTCCATTTAAAAAAATATTTTTTTAAGAGTACGCCCAGCTGTTACATTGACATTTAAAGTTGTTATTTATCTGTCGGAATATGCAGACTTTGTTCATATCTTAAACTTTTAAATTTCACCATAATAAATCAAACGGTTTAGATTTTAGAAGGGGAGTCGGACTTTAGGTCAATCCGGTGTATTTCTTGAAGTTCCTCAGACATTCGTAACGATGTGTTCAGAGTTGGGTAGTATTTCAACTACTCGCTGCTCTGAATCGTATTAGAATACATTGGCCTGGTATTTAAATAGTATTCAAATACACCTGTGCGTGTTTGGTATTCGGTATTCGGCAGAATACTTTTTTGGTTAGTATTTGGGATTTTGTATTTAAAATACCGTTTTGAATAATAGTAAAGTATTCGAATACCGGGATTTAAAGTATTCGAATACTGACAACGTCAGCATTCAAATACCAAAATGGTGAATATCAATGTTCTTATAGAGAAATGGATAAGTTCCACTACGGCATAGCCTGAGACAAGAGATGCTCCAACTTGTGGTCCTTAGCTTTGTCGAATTTAATCACGACTCCAACGAACGACTATGCTCTACTTTAACGTTGCAGACAAGCTGTACGGCGGCCGCGGCTCGAAGTCGTCATACCAGAGCAATTGGCCTAGAAACGTATTACCGATTTACAACTAGACCTTCTGGCCTCTAACTTCACGCGATATGGAGGATATTATAATGTGGTTTTCGCCTAGCACATGCCAATGCGGGCGGATCACCGGATAACCAAGACCCAATCTTGGAATTCACACCACCGCCGGGGTGCCCCATGGTCCTATGGATCAAGTCCATAGGTTATTTTCATTGAG
Source organism: Listronotus bonariensis (assembly GCA_014170235.1). Lineage (NCBI taxonomy): Eukaryota > Metazoa > Arthropoda > Insecta > Coleoptera > Curculionidae > Listronotus > Listronotus bonariensis. Next base: position 24,988 of record JACEGR010000008.1, read on the forward strand.
GAAAATTCGGACGGTTGTATAAAGGTGCCCATAGCCGCTCTTGGCTATGGGACCAAATATTACCCCCTGGCAGTAACCTACCTGACTTGTGTTATACTACACTCCTCAGATAGGCTAATCATCAATTTGGCCACCATACGGTGAAGTACGTCACTCTGCCATGGATCGTGTTTCGCAGCTTCCTCAGTGATTGGTGGTCTTGTCACCCCTTCGGCTCATCAGGGATCCTAGCAGGGTCTCGTAAAATACTGTCGGTCTGCTGACTTCTTATACATCTATTCGGCAATGTGCCTATAGACGTAGGATGTTCATATAGAGGAGTGGATAAGTTCCACCACGGCATAGCCTGAGACACTAAGATGCCCCAACTTGTCGTCCCTCGCTTTGTAGAATTAATTCTACGACTCTAACGAACGACTATGCTTACTCGTGGAAGGCAGTGATGCTACACAGTCACGTAAAAATATTGTCGGCCTACTGACTTCCATACATCTCTTCGGCAATGTGCCGGTCGACGTAGGATGTTCTTATAGAGGAGTGGATAAGTTCCACTGCGGCAGCCCTAGACACAAGATGACCCAACTTGTGGTCCCTCGCTTTGTCGAATTTAATCTACGACTCTAACAACACGACTATGCTCTACTTTAACGTTGCAGACCTATGCTGTACGGCAGCCTGCAGACCACACTACTTTCTCGTGAGGCGCAAAGTCGTTATACCAGGAGGCCGTTGGCCTAGGAAACGTATTACCGATTTGCACTAGACCTTCTGGCCTCTGACTTCACGCGATAAAGGAGATATTATAAGGTGGTTTCCCCTTAGTTCATGCCAATGCGGGCGGATCACTGGAGAACCAAGACCCAATCTTGAAATCTACACCACCGCCGGGGTGCCTTCATGGTCCATGGATCAAGTCCTTAGGTTATTTTCATTGAGGTAAATTCCGACGGTTGTATAAGGTGCCAATGTTCGCTCTTGGCTATGGGACCAAATATTACCCCCTTGGCAGTAACCTACCTGACTTGTGTTATACTACACTCCTCAGATAGGCTAATCGTAATTTGGCCACTATACGGTAATTACGTCACTCTGCCATGAACCGTGTTTCGCCTTTCTCAGTCACTGGTGGTCTTGTCGCTCCTTCCGGCTCAGCCACGAATCCTACAGGGTCACGTAAAAATATTCTCGGCCTGCTGACTTTTTATAGATCTCTTCGGTAATGTGCCCGATAGACGTAGGATGTTCTTATAGAGAGTGGATAAGGTCCACCACGGCATAGCCTGAGACGCAAGATGCCCCAACTTGTCGTCCCTCGCTTTGCAGAATTATATTCTACGACTCTAACCAACGACTATGCTTTACTCTAACGTTGGAGACTAGCTGTACGACAAGCCCACAGACCCACACTATTTCTCGTGAGGCTTGAAGTTGTTATACCAGTGCTGTTGGCCTAGGAAACGTATCACCGATTTACAGAGACCAGAAGCTTCAGCGTAAATCGGTAATACGTTTCCTAGGCCATACAGCTCTGTCATGTTGTGTCTCGCGCCTCAGAGAAATAGTGGGTCTGCGATTCCGTAGTTCGTTAGAGTCGTAGATTAATTTCGTATGGTGGATAAGAAAAGTTTATGGAACCACTGATCTAAAGAAATGAAAAACTCATTATTAACCTACTTTTTTTTGTAAAAAAAACGTAAATCATCACCTAACTTTTTTAACATAAAAACTAAGAATTTGTTGCCGCATATGCTGCAGCTTGCAACAAGAAAGATCTAAAAGCTAATATTGTTGCTTGTTGTTTTAAACAGAGAATACAAGCAAACAATTCCAGTTCTTCGTTTTAGTCATTTCTTTTATAACCTGAGAAGCTAGAATTCCGCAACATATATACGTACAAATTTTCTTTAACGATATGATGGCAATTGCACATAGGGCAGCTGACTTGTTTAAGCTGCTTACTAGAAATATTTCTAATATTGTTTCTTTTCTTTGGAAAGTTTTTCCTTAAAAGTTAAATAGGCTGTAAAATGCATTTTTTAGCTTTATCTCATTAAGCTACGAGAACTTTGTTTTTATATACAGTGTGGTCCATTAAGTATGCAACAAATAGAAAACTTTTTATTTATAGTGTTGTCCGGAAAATTCTATTCTTCATAAAAGTTGGTGCATGGTCCGAAACTGCATTAGCGAGTAGTTAGTTTCATTAAAATGTTTATGATGTACGAGGGTAGGTCAAAAAATTAAAGACTGTTTAAGATAAAGTACCCTTGTTTCTAAAAATACAAAGAAGTGTTAAATAGAAAAGTTATATATAATTAAAAGTTATGCCTAAATACCAAATCATGGCTTCCTATTTATGTTTCTAAATTAATTATTTTTATTTTATTTATCTGCTCTACACTTGCATAGAAAATTTAAAACCAAGATTTAACAAGGTCAAATAGGGAATTTCTATATGCATTTATTATTTATAGTATATTTTCCTTAATTAAAAGCATATTTATATAATTTCAGGGCCCTATTAAATATCCTCGCAACAAACTTGAAATATGCGATTAGCTAAAAAAATATAAATGCAGTTCAATTTTACAAATTCGCTTCAATTTAATCAAATTTGTTTAAAAGTCGGTTGGTTGGAATTGCTTTTAAAAAAGTATTTGATCAGGATAATAAAATCTGTATTATACGGGGTTATTTCAGAATTTTCAAAAATTTTTAAAAAATTTATAGGAGGTCATGACTTGGTATTTAGGCATAACTTTTCGATTCTAAATAACTTTTTTATTTAACATTTTGTTGTCTATTTAAAAATAAGGGTACTTTACTTATAGACGAGTTGTGCTTTTGACCTACTCTGTATAATTTAACAATAAGTAACTACTACAAATATAGTTTCAGGCCAGAAGCTGCGCGAGCTTTTAAAAAAGACAGATTGCAAATAAAAAAGAGTTTACTCCATTGTTGCATGTAATGGACCTTATCCCAGGGTGTTCTATTTTGGTTGTCCACTTATGGGAAACGACCATAAAGATATTAAAATCCATTCTACCCCATCCTCGAGGCTTTCAAACTTTTTTGGAGAAGAAAACATTTATGGTAAAAACAGAAAGATGTCACTTATCGCTTAAGAAGCGTTTTTCGAAGTCTGAGGTGATTCTCGTTTTTCACTTTTGAAAGGTCCTGTAGCTTTGTTGTTATTACGAATACGAGAAACTAATTGGGCATTATAAAGACACTTTTTGTGGGATCCGGTGGCGTAATACAAAAAAATTTTTTGAGCTAATGCATTTTTGGACATATCTATTACAAACGCATGTTTTTATTTTTTTAATTAAGGGACACTATATATTGATTAGATGAAGAATTAAGTCTTGTTTTCAAATTCAAATAGAGTATATATCTCTATTCAATTGGTTCAATAGATTTTTGATCAATCAAACCCGAACATCATAGTTACCAAGAGCCGCCTTTAAACTCTATCTCTGATACTAATTCTGTTTCTCTTTGTTTTAAGGGTCACATCATCCTTAGCTCAGGAGACTTTGTTCGTGAAAAAGAAACAAAATTGATTTACATAACAAGCCAATAATATAGTTCATATTAGTCAAACTTAAAGAATTTATCAATTTTAATTACGATTTTCTTGCACTATTTTGTGGTCTCAGCGTAATCAGCTTTACCGTGGAGGTGAGGGTTTTGAGTCAAAAAAAAAAATCGAAAAATTTTGGCTTGCCCTATAACTGGGTTTATTTTTATACAATAGTATCTTTAAGTAATTACCAAAAATTTTTTTCCTTCTAATTCACAAATAGGGACATATCTAGTTTTCATTAACTCCATAAAAAATAATTATTTTCTTTTTAAGACACTTTGTCTCTGTTTCCATATATCTCTCTCATATCTGCATATATATATATATATATATATATATATATATATATATACATATCTATATACCATATATATCATAATAATATAAACTCAATATTCAACTGCCATGGCCTTGTATCCCCGCCATAGTTTGCAAATGCCCATATGTTCGAAATGATTGGCGAAGTTTTAGGTTCAAAAATGAAAAAAAAAAAAATCTTTTATTTTTGGGGACACACAATCAATTTTCTATATCGTATATCGCTCTACCATGTTGTATCAAATACAGGGTTTTCATCCTTTGTTTTCATGATAAATTACCGGAAATTGTAGAATTTTAAAATAAAAGAAAAGGTGTTTTATGTTTTGGAGACCTTGATGTATAATTTTATTGCGTGGTAATCTTACAAATCATACCATATTACCAAGGAATTTTCATGCCTATAATATTTGTCATTAAGGTGATCAGATTTTAATTTTAAAAGTAAAAAAAATAAAAAAGTCTTTAGATCTTGATTTTCCAAATATTGATAAAGAATTTAGGTATTACTATATAATTGTGTTGTTTGATGAAAAACAAACATTTCATTCACTAATCTTATGTTGGAATTTCCTAATAAAAAACATGTTTGATCCTTATCATCGTAAAAAAGCCTGTGCTCAAAAAATTTTTTGGCTTCACACTCAGGTTCAGAAGAAAGTTTTTGCTTCCATGTGCTTTCATTGGGTTTCCTCACCATGTCACCATGACAACAACAAAAGCTACAGGGGCCTTTTCAAAAATTTGAAAAAATCGAGAATCACCTGTATCTGCGGGCGCTTCGCGATGATGATCTGTTGTTACCATAGTGTTTTCTCCAAGAAGCTCGAGGATGGGGTATCAGATTTTCATCTCCCTCTTTTCTTATGGTTTCAAGTTTCCAAGAACAGCAAATACTATGGGGAAAAAGGGTTTGTACTACAACTATTTTTCTGCTATCACTAAATTTAAAATTTAGTTTAGGTTTTACAAAAATAAATTTAATGGTAGTTACCAAAAGGTATTACCCAATGTTGATAAAGAGTTATCATAAGTTGTTCTCTTTACCAACTTAAAATAACGTAAACAAAATATTAACAGTGACAAAAGCAATATGGTTATTTAATACAAATAATTATCAACGCTAAAAAATATACTTAAACAAGCCGTCACAGCCAACTTACCTCAAGTTTTCTCTTTAATGTTTCATATCTATTTATTTATTTTTCTGCAATTGCTCACGCCTTCATTTAACGGCAATTTACTTGAAAACTGTTAGTTGTATCAAAAAATGCAAACAATCAAAACTCTCTTTATTTAACTTACTAGTGTAGCTCAACCTTAATAAAATAACGTACATTAAAATATTGCGTAATTAAAGGAGTTTTCTCCTTTCTTAATTCCTCCCTAAAATAAATATTTAAACTGTAAAAATATAGGAGGGGGTATAAGTTTTAGGACATATGTTTATAGCGAAATGATCCATAAAATACATTTTATTTATTTTTAGTAAATGATAAAACATCTTTTATATCTCACCTAATATAACAAAGTTTTTCTATTTTTTCCTAATGCTTTTAAGGGTAGGGGCTTCAAAACGGAGCGTTAAACAAGCGTAAATTATTTTAGCTTGATTAAAAATAAATAGGCTTACAAAATGTTATTGAAATAGGATTATAATTACTGGATGTGTACCTTTTTCCTGTCGGTTACTATACAAGGTGATTTCAAAAACGATTACAAAATTTTAAGCAGTGATCTACATAATGGGTACAGCTTTAAAAATATTTTTAAAGTCATTGGTTTTCCAGCTACAACAACTGAAATTGTTTTTTCTTTTTTTTCTAAATATTTGCTTAACTCGTTGACGACCAACAGCCACTATAGTGGCAATCGGTTTCTGCTATATTGTACCGACTACCATTTTAGTAGTATTAATTTATCAGAAATGTAGGGCCTTATCATATTAACGTCGATCCATATTTATTGAAAAGTATATACTTATTTGGCATTTTGGAACATATTCAAAGCCTACGACACGCCATCAAAGTGGCGCTTGGTTTACGTAAAAAAACGTTTTTAATAGAAAAGAAATTTATATACCCATGCAACTTAACAAATATTATAGCATTCGGTACCTGGCAGAAGAACCTTAAGCCGCGTCCAGACATGCAACTATTCGCCAAACATCCGTCCAAACAAACCAACCTATTTGCGTGCTCCTTTGATGCAAAAAACCGACAAGCTCTAAATTACCGGGGAATCATATGCCATAGCCCTTGAAACGACGTGAATTTTGTTCACGCTCTACGTCTGCGCTATGTGGCGTGCTATTGGGCGCGGCGAATTGCTGCAAGTTTGGACGCAGCATTAGAAAACTCGGAGGTCGCGAATGTGTTGCAAAAGCCAATATGACACATATTCAAAGCATAGATTAAGGTAGTTGTCGTGAGTATAGGAGACCCGTCAGAAAATTCTAATTTTTTTGTCTACGTACTAGACATTAAAATGCAATTACTCTTAAAATTTAAAGTCAGTTTGACCACTTAGATTCGAGATAATTTCAATAAAAAATTGGGTATTTAACATGACAAGGTATACGCTCTTGTAGTTCTGTATCCGTTTTTAAGTTATAAAAAATAAACCAATCATCAGATATTTTTAAAAAACGAACAGTCTTTTCATAAATTTGTTTTGAGTTTATAAAAAAATGTTAATTGTTTTGACCGTCTATTTATTAACAAAAAACGGTTTTAACCTCAACAATTTATACTACTTACTAGCGAGTCGGGCAGAAAAAGCTTGGCAACGCTGTTGTTAGAGAGTTATTGCAAGTTGCCTTATAAGGATCAAGTTTTTGAACAAATAAGTTATACAGTGTGTCCCAGGATGGGTGTTACAAGAGGACAAATGGACCAAAATTTTTGAATTTTTAAACGTCCTTTTGGGAAAACTGGTCGCATGGTCCAAAACTAATTTATACCAAATTTTACTTCGATTGGTAATATACAGGAAAAGTTATAACTAAAAATATGAAAAATTACCACGAGTAAAGTACCTATGTTTTTTAAAAATAGAACAAAATTGTATAAGTAAATGTTGTAGAGAATTAAATTTTATGTCAAAATTTAAAGTTAAAGAATTAAAGTATATTTTTATTCTTGTCAATTTCTTACATTATGCATTAAAAGTTTTTAAAATACTTGGCTTCAGGCAGCAAATTTTAAAAAAATATATTTACAATTAATAAATTTTCGTTTGAATTTTGCTTCCTCTTGTCAATATTTAAGTTGTAATGTTTTTACTCTTATGCTTCAACTTCAAATTTTAACATAAAAATAATTCTTTACAACATTTACTTATACAATTTTGTTTTATTTTTAAAAATAAAAGTAGTTAGCTGCTGGGCATTTTTTATATTTTTAGTTATAACTCGCTCTATATATTACCAATCGGAATAAAATTCGGTATGTATTAGTTTTGGATCATGCGACCAGTTTTCCCAAAATTTTGTTTTAAAATTCAAAAATTTTGGTCTATTTGTCCTTTTGTAACACCTATCTCGGATACACTGTATATGTATATTTTAAAAGTAGCCAAACATATTTTTTAAATTTTTCAATATAGATTTGCAATTTTGAACAAAGGCCGTATTTTTACTCGAAACAAAAATGCCTGAAATATAGGCCACCTTATTAAAATGCAAAACTGAGTAATAAAACTTTTTTTTAATTAAAAAGTAACAAAAGATGTGTTTTATAACAAATGAAAATTATTTACAATAATCGCAAATACATATATTCACCCGGCCCAGTGTCCGCATAGACTTCGTGTGCCAACTGTCGCACATAACGCATAGCACCCATATCTCGCCTTTGTCATCATCAGAAAATAGCCTATTTATTTTTCGGATATTCGAGGCATTTTTTTCTACAAAATAAATTAAAACTTAACATGGTCCGAATATGTCGATATTTCAGTTTGGTGTGTGACCCATATTTCAAAACATAAATAACAAACTTTAAAATATTTATACACATTTATGTTATAAGGTTAAAAAAAAGAGTTTATTGTAATATAAGGTGATCATTTTTAAGTCGGCACTTTTGCTTACTTTTTTATTATTAGAGATACAAAGTAGTAGCATTTTTTCCGCTGGTTAACGTGCTGCCAACAAAAAACAATTGAACATTGGGTTTTCGATTTATTGCAAAAAAATATACTTTTTTTTTAATGGAACACCCTGTACTTTTATATCACTATTCACGAGATCTATTAAAGACCAATAAAAAAATGTTGTATTTTCTTAAAGCTCCTTTAAATATCTATTTATTTGTGATGCAAAAATGCCAGTTTACTATCAAATTCACAAAGATGGCCAAATTTCCGAAAATATTAAAAATTGTAAATAATTCATGAGTAATTTTTTTAATGGTCTTTAATAGATCTTTTAAATAGTACTATAACATACAGGATGTTCCATTTTAAATAAGTTTATTTTTTGCAATAAATCGAAAACCCGAAAAAATGCTACTTCTTTGCTGACTTAACCGACTTTGTATCTTCAATAATAAAAAGTTAGCAATAGTGCAGACTTAAAAATGATCACCCTGTATAGACTAATTAGTGTGCAGAAGCTTTACTAACTTTTACTTCAAAGTGATGGTAGTTATAGCACAATCTGACAACTAGTTGTCATTCAAAAAAAGTATGACTTAAACTAACAAGTCTTTGTTTCCTTTTCTTTCTTCAAACGGCAAACAAAAAAGAAGTGAGTTGAGTGGGTCATGAGTAAGTATAGGTTTTCGTTAAGCGATGGCCTCACGTATTGTGCAAGTTTTATGGGGCCATAATCCACACATGGGCCATATTTTGACCTTCTTTAATAAATAAAAGTTTGTTTTTGATTAGACAAGCAATTTAAAAAAATAATAATAAAAAATTAAACTTTGTGGGATTGTAACTTGAAAACTATTTTGGAAATGAAAATTATATGAAGTTGTAACAATATTTTATCATCTAAAATCACCGCCCCAAGTCTCGTGATCAATTTTTAAATGACCCTGAATAAAATGTGTTCAATGTCTGACCGGTTAATGTTAATAGGAATTTCCCTAAATATCTTAAGCTTTACGATCATTACTAAAATGTTAGTATCCCATTATTCCAAAGCAGTAAATCCCGAATATCTTTATTCAAGATTTTATGCATCGTAATGTGTTACGATGCAATTTTCAAATTTATTTTCCCTAGGTATGGATTTGTAACCTTTTAACGGCAATATGTTCAAAAACATAAAGGATAATGTGCCAACTCGTTTATCGGATATCGAAAATAAAAATCCCTATAAAGGACATTTATTACGGATATCACTAATATAAGGCCACTATTAAATAAAATTTTGTCACAAAATCAGCTAATTATTGAGAAAACAACTTTTAAAACAACATTTTTATGCATTACTATGCCTCTTTACAAATTTAAGCGCCTTACAGATATGTTTTTTTAATGCCTAAAAGAATCGTAAAACTCTAAGCATCTCAAATTTAAGTATAGAATACTTATGCCGGATATTTTAATACCACGGAACGTCACAACTCATCTAACAATTTGGGCAGGGGGCTATTTTACGATATCGTGATTTAAAGCCAGATGATGGAGTAAGCGCTGGTGTATTTGGAGCAAGGCCCAAAGCGATAGAGAAAGCCAACCATAGTAGCTTGCATATTCAAGAATATGTTGTATCTCTGACAGCCTTGAATTTGCATTTTGTTAAATCCAAATTCACGATGAAGTGACATAAAAACTTTATACCAGGAACGTTGGATTACAACTTTTCTAGGTTCTAGTTTTTAAAATGTTTTGGGTTTAGAAATGCTAAAATATATCCTAAAAAGTATTTTGAAAAATCTTTTAAATGTGAATTTGGAGTTTAGGTCATTAATGATTCTTGGGCACATAAGATAATTATAAATAAAATTAACTATTTTTTAATTTACTGAAATTAAAGATATTCAGGACTTTAACTTTATTATATTATATATTATGGAATTTGTGAAGCCTTTTGATTAGTAGTGAAACTTGACAGCTCCTACAGTTTTTAGTAGTTTTATTTTTACAAAAAGATCATCCCTTATTTGTCTTTTCTCCGTTGTTAGACTATCAGGCTACATCCCGCCAAAGTGGTACAATACAGCCCTCTATGGTTTAGGTACTTTTGACTTAGTAACGTATTTTTAAAAAGGTACTGCAAAATTTCTCTCTATCTCTCTTTGAATAAATATTGTCTTTATCATACCCATCAGCGCGAGTTGGATAACTGTCATTAGCAACGCACCAATTTTTCTTTTCGTCGCTGTTTTGCAATTGGATATAATATTATCCATTTGATTCACTTCCCATATATGTAACTTCACTATAAATTTTATTTGCAAGTGGTTTTAACTCTGCTTCTTTTGGTATATTTTTGACTTAAAATTGGACTATACAGTATGCCCCTCCATCTTATACCTGTGATAACAAAATTCTTACTTTTCGCATTATTTGTTTGCTCCATTATAAAATCCTTCATTTTCTTCATGTATAGGCGCTATGACCGCGGTAAGTTGATCAGTTACTTTAGTGATTCCGATTAGTATTACATTCGTCTCCTAAGTCACAGCATGTATTTACGCCGTTATTTTTTGTTTAGGGAAGAGGATTAATATATGCCTTTTGTAAGTAGTTTACCATTATTTACATTTAAAGTTTCGACTTCCAGCAGTTTACTAACTGTAACTGGCTTTTTCCAAAAAATACCTAAACTTTAAAATAGTGTCATAAATGATCAAGGGGTCGTTAACAAGCCAGTATAAGAAAACTGCAAGTAATTTACATATACTTTAATCAAAATTATATAAACTGCAAATTATTATTTATAAAAACAGAAACCAAAGATTTAAATATAATTATATTAACAAAATACTAAAACAAAATATTTACTAATAATATTTTAAAGGCATTGTCAATTTATTTATTTTCAGCTGTAATTATTTGCACGTAAAAACCATTGTGTGCAATCACCAAACGTGAAAACCTAAAAATAGGCAAACACATGTATGTTTAACTTGCTAGAGAAACATGTATTGCCCTGTATATATTATATGACTGATTGGATGATGATTTTAGTTCCTGGTCGTTAACGACTCCTTGAGCATTAATGGGTTAAATCAACCCATTAACCAACAAGTAAAGAAAAACCAGTAGTTTTAAGTGATCACCTAAATACCGCTGCACAAGATCTACTGGACCATTGCCAAATTTAACTGCTCGTTATTTCTCATTATTCCTAATCCGTTTAGGGTATATAGGATTTACCTAACAAAAGCTCGATTATCTATTGTCTACTTACACAACATAAATGTTGCGTTTTTAAAAACACTAAATAGCACGACATATGCAGCTTTGCGGTTTCTGTGGTAACCAAAATGACAGGTCAACCTGCAATACTGTAATTCTCATTGTATAATGGTTATATATAATGGTGAGCGACATCAAAGACCTATATAAAACATACAGGGTTGGGTAATTACCGAACGTCATAGGAAATAATTGCGTGTTATTATTATATGTTTTGGCGTACCTACTATTGGTAAATAATAATTAGGATTTTTGATGGATAAATTCTGGATTGATTTTAGGGAGGCTTAGCAAGCGGGTCAGACGAATTTTAGGGTTTAAACTGCCAAATTATGGTTTTACTTAGCTTGCCTAATTTATTTATTTCTTTGTTTGTTTGGGTCAAATTAACCAATTATAATTTTACTTTCTTCCTATCGACAGAACGATCTGATTTTTGGTACACAATATAATACATTGTTTATGATGATAAATCTATAATGGCCGCCGATCCAAAATGGTGGATCACATATTACTTCACAACAACCCCAATATGGGTATTAAATTAATAGGCTTGATTGGTAGAATAGAGTTCACTATATAAAGTTACCTATGAAAAAATAAAATAAAAATTAGGATGGCCGCGACAACAAATTGGCGTATTAGATATTTTCTACAACTACCTCAATATGGGTATTTAATAAAAGGGCTTGATTAGTAGAATAGATTTATAGTTATAGTTCATTTTGAGAAAATTAAAATAGCTTAGACAGTGTAGGTACCTTTACAAATCTAAACAAGGAACTTCATCAGTGATATTAAAGGAATTTCGGACTTCCATTGTCTTTATTTATAACTATTCACACAACATTTCGGGCAGTCCTATCTCTGTCCGTTTTAAGTGTAAACTTTAAAAGAAATTTCTGCTACTGCTGGGTTTAAACATCTACCCATGACGGAGCTGGGTGTGATCAAGCATGAGGCTGTTCACTTAGGATGCCAGCATTGGAGCGCTTTAGAAATGGTTTCCAAATAGTGGGTATTTCCACACTTGGTTTACTAAAAATATTTTCGTTGTTTTCGATAAAGCCAACTTCTATAAATTTGCGCTTTTCCCATGAGGTGCCCTGTGAACAACCCGTGCTTGTGACCACTTAATTATATGTTCTTTAGACCAAACATGTTCAGCGATTCCAGATTTGGATGTTTTGCCTTTCTGTGTATGATTTTATTTCCTAAAATTTTAACGTTTACCGGGCGTTTTGTTTCATCAATGTACGATGCTCCACATTCACATGGTACCTGGTAGATACACTCTTTCTCCTGTTTAGATGTTTTAGGTTTCGGTTTTGTCAAGATGCTTCTAAAAGTTGTTCCAGACTTAAAAACCATAATTTTATAATTTTATAATATGGAATTAAACCGATAGACAGTTAGACACCTTTCTACAGTCATCCAAATTCAGTAAATTACTTCATCAAGTTTACTATTGAAAAAGAGAATAACGGTTGTCTACCATTTCTAAACGTTCTCGTCAGCAAACACAATGGTTTAATTAGCATATCTGTATAGGTAGGAAACCAACACACACGGGACAATATCTAAACTTCCGGTCAAACCATTCTGAAGCAACCAAACTTGGAATAATTAAAACATAATGCAGAAGAGCCAGTACATTATGCAGTGATCCAAGCAACTCTTAATGCAGAATTGATAAACATCAAGACGGATCTGCTTCAGAATGGCTATACCAAAAAATCGATAAATAAAATCATTGAGAAATGTAATGTGGAACCAATAGTACGACCACCTGAGCCGGATACACACTCTCTCTTAACGATTCAATATGTTAGAGTACATCAGAAAAGATTAGAAGAATAGCCAGAAAATACGAAATTAAAACGGTTTTTAAGTCTGGAACAACTGTTAGGAGCATCTTGACAAGAACCAAACTGTAAAACATCCGAACAGGAGAAAGAGTGTATCTACCAGGTACCATGTGAATGTAAAGCGTCGTACATTGGTGAAACAAAACGCCCGTTAAACGTTAGAATATTTAAGAACATAAAAATCATACACAGAAAGGCGAAACATCCAAATCTGAAATCGCTGACCACATTTGGTCTAAAGCTGCGTCCAGACTTGCAACAATTCGCCAAACATCCGTCCAAACAACCAACCTATTTGCGTGCTCTTTGATGAAAAAAACCGACAAGCTCTAAATCACCGTGGGATCCTTCCCCAAGCCCTTGGAACGACGTGAATTCCAACCACGTCCACATCCGCGCTATGTGGGGGCCATGTAGCGCGCTATTCGGCGCGGCGAATTGTTGCAAGTCTGGACGCAGTATTGATTAGATTAGGAGGTGGATTGCATATCCTCTAACACTGCAACCTGCTCAGGTTTATTGTGTGTCCTCCGTCCATAGGTTAGAGCATCGCTATCCAAGCCGGTCTGTTTAATCAGACTCCACAAGCTTGAAACTGGCCCCTTGGTATATCTTGCCGCTTTAGGTTTTTCTTTCACCCAGCCTTGCACACCGCAGACGACAAAGGGCTTCTGCAGTAGCACCATACGTGTTCTGCGGTTTCGCCCTCCTCCTGGCAGAACCTACATAGGTTTTCTTCTGCCAGGCCCATAGTTTCCAGGTGTTTATTCAGTCTGCAATGACCTGTCAATTGCTCCGGCAGCTCTTCGTCAGGTGAGCGTCGTGGGTTTTGGATGTTTTAAATGTGAACTTTGAGATTATGGAAATAAATGTCTTAATCAACGCTTTGACAAGTTTAGGGCGCCACACAATTTAACCTAAACAGTTTTATTAAATTTGAAAAAATTGTGAAATCAAACTTAAAGGTATATGAAAGGTGTTATTGCGAAAACTAACTTGGAAAATTCTTTTGTGAGTAGGCAGGTGCAATAAAAAATAGAAAATATACCCTTCAATTAAAGTATATTTACAAAATATTTACAATTATATAATCAAATTTTTTATTTTCAAATTTTATGTAGCTGTATTAAACTTGGTTGGTTATATTCAATTATGTTTGAGTATTTTATCTGATTAATAAGTAAAAATTAATAACTAGCATAAAAAAACCCCATAGTCGACTATGTTTCACAATAGTATAAATGTATTAAAATTATAAAATTTAAAAATTTGTAATTTTAGTGTATTGTTAATCAAAATTATATTATATCATTATCTACTCCTTTTGAGAGTGTTTTAAATAATCATTATCTATATCATATTATGTATCATTGTTTACTCCTTTTAAGAGTACTATAGTAATCATTTGTTATAAAAAAAGATATTCATATATATATTTTTTTTAATTTAACTGGAAATGAAAAATAAAAACGAAAGTATCGAAAGTAAAATATAGAAATATCTGGCCTTAATGGGATTTTGCTTCCGAGTGACGTCTCCTGGAATGGCTGGACTGGTGGACGGATGTAGAAGACAGTAAGATCTTAAGGTAACAGCAATATGAAGAAGGACTGGATGTATAGATGATAACCGAGGATGGTTATCTGACGGTAAGAAGAAAAACCCTAAAACGAAGGAAAAGGTTCCCTAATAAATCCATAAAAGTCACCTTAAATAGTTTTTTTCCTTTTTTTTTTTTAAGAAACAGACGGATTATATATTAACAAAAGTTTCTCACCTTATACGAAGGGTTCACTAAAAAAATTTGACTCCGGCGTGTCTAGATTATCTGGATCAATTCCAGGGTTGCTTTCCAAAATGCAACCAACAATCCAAAGACGAAATTGCACCAACAGTAGAAGAAATTATATTTTATCACCACTTTGGGTCTGAAAGGAATTTATACCTTTTTTCTTCGAAACTAGTATGGCGCGACACGTTTCTCACCAAGGGTGAACACCAGAATGGCCGACAGGAAACCCTGCTCAAACGTAGTACCCATATTTGAGGCGGAAGTACCATATCGGTGATTTGAATTTGATTGGATTAAATTTGGCGGCAATAAAAGGCCCATGTGCCTCCGCAGGAAAAATCAGTCATAAACTTGGCAACGCTGTTGCTCAACGGAAAAGAAATCCGGCAGCAGGAGTTTTGACGTTTTGACACTGATTGATTGATTGACAGTTAAAATCAAAATAAATAGGTTAAAGAAGAGTTAGATTTTTGTAATAATTAAAATTATTTAATTCTGTCGGACCCTTTACCACGGAATTGCATAACAAAACCAAACCAAACACCATTGACCAAAAAAAAACAATAAGGTAAGTCTAGATTAAAATATTTTAATAAAATAGGCTTGTTTACAATAAAGTTAGTTTTTTTTTGTTTAATATTTAAAGTAATAGCCATCTATTTAATTAAATAATGTACCCTTTTCTTTTAGGTTTGCTGTTGAAATGTTTAAACATGAACTTGAAAGATATTTCTTAAATAGCAAAGAAAACAAATATTTTGTAAGAAGTCGTCCAATCCAGCCACAAGGTATTTTATCTATTATACTTAAGCCATTGCATAAGATAACTATATTTGTACAAGATACTATTTTATTAATAAAGTCTTTTAAAATAAATCAAACTTAGTTTTAATGGTGAAAGAATTAAATGATATTTTCTTAACTACCGTTTTGGTAAAAGATAATATAGGCAACCAGAAATACAAAACAGGAGCTATTATTATACTGCCCTACAAAATAAAATAATAAAAAATAACAATAAGATGGTGAGTTTCCTACGGAAATCTCACTGGAAAAAGTAAATCATTGGAAAAGCGCAAATTTAAGGGAAGCTGCCTTTGATTGAAAAGCAACGAAAATATTTTTAGTAAACCAAGTATGGGAATGCCCACCATTTGGAAACCTTTTCTAAAGCGCTCCAATGCTGGCGTCCTAAGTGAACAGTTTCATGCTTGATCGCACCCAGCTCCGTTATGGGTAGATGCTCAACCAGACCATATAAACCTTAGTAGCAGAAATTACTTTAAAGTTTACACTTGAAAACGGACGGAGATAGGACTGCCCGGAAACGTAGTGTGAATAGTTGCAATAAAGACAATGGAAGTCTTTTCCTTTAGTATCACTCGGCTGAACTTTAGCTTAGAATCGGGATCCAAGCATGTGGTATAAGTTATTAATTAAACAAATAATAAAATCGTTGGTTAGTTATAGTAATGGCAAAAATTAACTTAACAAAATGAGAAAATCGACTAACAACAGAACTAAAAACGTGAATAACATTGTAAACAAAACACCTTACACTTTTTATTACAATAAAAATGATGTAGTTTATATACTAAATGCTAAAAAATAATTCGGTAAGTCCTTGCTACCATTATCTAATCTTCTTATGAATTTGACAAATAATAAAATTGTTGGGCACGCGAAATTTCTATACTAATATTTACTCCAGATACGCTACGCCCAATGATTTTATTACAAAATCGAACAAAATAATATACTTGGTACTATAAACAGACTTGGGTTATTTTTTTATGTAGAATCTAAAACCATTATAGAATATAGGGTGTTCTATTAAAAAATAAAACCCTAATATGTCACACTTTTTTGAGACACCCTGTATAGATTAAAATATTTTTTTACTGTGGCCTTATCCCACCTCAATTTGTTTAGATTATCTAAAAACCCTATGGCTATCCAGCTACAGACTGTGTCGAATCTGGTGTGCCACCCTGTATATGTATATGAGGTATGATAATGTTTGCTTTTGTATGTTAAACCCTCTCAGTTAGGCTTCATGTATCATGCGGTAAGTGGCGAGTGTTAGAGCCGCAAATCTCTCCTAGGAGGCTGGTACTGTCTACGATGTATTTGTTTATTTGTTTGGTTTAAGCGGCAAGCGGCGCCGCTGTAACGCTCACGTGTGTTGCAGCTGCCTAATAAAAAAACACAAATTCTTTATACCAACATGAAGATTAGAGTTGGAGAAAAATGGCGGAGACCTTACAGAAATCACGAGCCGCTACTGCTTTGTTGTATTTCTACCTAAAAAAAAACAAAAACCAAAACTCCGTATTCTACATTGATGAAAAGGAAAATAAACTCCTTTGCGATTTAGAAATATAAAACCGACAATGTGTTTCAAAACTCATTTAACTTTTGCCAGGAAAGTTTTTACACAGAATAATATTAGACATATTTCAAGTAAGCCGCTTAAAACAGTCAGTTGCCCTATATGCAATTTGTGATCATATCGTTGAAGAAAATTTGTACATTTATGTTGCTGGATTTCTGTTCTTTCAAAATATAAAAGAAATGACTGAAGCGAAAACGAGGAATTGTTTGATTAAATGTATTTTCTTTTTAAAACAACAAGCAACAATTTTGGCTTTTAGGATATTATTTTATTGGCTACGATATGGTTTAGTCGGCAATATCTTCTTAAAGGTATTATATATATCTTTTTATATTATTTTGCCATAAATGCAAATACATTTAAATACCACATTTGATATGTCTATCTCTTATAGTTTTGGAAATATGGCCATTCAAATCTAAAAAATAGTAGATATAGTGTCTATTTTATCTTCGACACTAAACTTAGTGCCTATAGCTTAGAGCTGAAGATATATAATGGAAATTTAACATAATTTTCAGATTTGAATGACCATATTTCTTAAACTACAAGAGATAGACATATCAAATGTGGTATCTTTCTTAAAGCTCTTTAAAATATCTATTTAATGATAATGGAATAAACAGAGTGTTTTATTTAAACAATGCCGGTATATTATTACATTCTCAAAGATGGCCACAACTTAATCTTATCTCAAAGTTTGACGCTAATCACTCTGAAAGAGTGACTTAGTCAAAAATTCTTAAATGAACTTTTTGTTGAGCGTTAATATCCAGAATATATGATAAGTTGATTTATTTATTTATTTTTGTCTGAGAAAAAAAAGTTTAAAGAAAATCCCTTGTTATTTAAATGGGGAAAAGTAACATGCTTTCGGCACGATTTAAATCAGGAATTAAGAGCATTTTACAAGAGGTATATTTTCTTAGGCTATAAACTAAAAGTTCAGGGGGCGATCGCTAAAAAAAAATCGATTTGAGAAATAACGGACACCCTACTACACATATTTTTCATTGTTTTTCTTTATCTGTGAGATCTCTAGATTTTAATTGTTTTTCTTTTTGTTTGTTAAATGACGACCATATCCAATATTCTTATTGGCCTTTATGTAATATATTAGTTTAAATTTGAATTTGAACCATTTGTCTGCGACAGAATATGCAAAACATATGCCAAAGGCCAAAGCCAACGTTGGCACTGACCATGGTTCGCGTAGGAAGCGGTATTTTTGACACACATCAAAGGGACTTGTGGAAACTCACCAGTGGGCTTGATCTCTATACACACGACATGTAGTGCGCGCCCAACTAACACTGACAATGTTTATGGTATTATTTAAAGTTCTTAACATGTATACATTGAATAATATCTATTTCTTATTATAAATTCAAGACCTTAACTTAAAGGGTCTAAGTGCCAAAAATGCCAAAAATAAAATTTTGCTTATCAAGGTTCTTTATACAAAACCTAATGATATTAATAGGGTTCTACATGCCACCGATAAAAACCCACTTTAAAAAAGTAGGGATAGTCATAGCGTATAGGTCTTCAATTAGTGTTTATAAAACCAAAAACGTATATTGCAAAATATCAATTTTGTTCAAGGGAAAGTACCCTTATTTTAAATGATATTATGAATTTTTATACGAAAAATATGTTAAGGATTAAAAATATCTTTGAAATATGCAAATTGGTTTACTTAAAGGAATTTTTTTAAACATTTTTTCTGGGATAACGAGCGTTTCTGTGTCTTTTGGCTGTTCTGACAGTTCTTTTGCCGTCTTTGCAAATTATATTTCGAAATATATAAGTATGCACTTATGTACAAACCTAAATAGACACTTAAGTAGACACGCTGTATAAAAGTACTGAGGTTATTTGGGATCCACATGTTAAAAATAAAAGCAGAGTTTGGTTGTAATGCATTATAAATGAAATGTTTGTTACATGTACAGATACAAGTTTACTATTGAAAAAGCGAAGAACGGTTGTCTACCATTTCTAGACATTCTCGTCAGCAAACAAAATGGTTTAATTAGCACATCTGTATATAGGAAACCAACACACAAAACAGAAGTTTGGTTTGCAATGCATTATAAATGAAATGTTTGTTACATGTACAGATAAAACATTTAAAAAAGGTGAAGTCTTTAGTAGAAGCTTGCTTCTAAGCATGTACGTTCTCCTTCACTTATTTTCAAAAAACTGGCAAAAAGAACAAATGTTGTGTGTACGGTCGTCGAATTTCAAGCGTGGACCAGCATTTCTGAAAAGAAACTCGCCGAAACGTTGGCCGAGCCTTGCCATACCGTCTGTAGCCGGCTGTTACAGGAGTGATTCAAAATCTATCACGAAACTTAAGGGGGTCACGAAACTGAACGGGGTCATTCTACTAAATAAGAGGTAGGAAGCTTCATATAATTTTTTTTTTTTTTCCAAATGTCATTCGTTTTCGAGTTACAAGCCGTCAAAGTTCAAGTTTTTATTTTTTGTTTTTTGAATTGCTTACTTACTAATATTTAAAAGATAGGCTAAGTCGTCTGCGTTTGCGTTATGTTTTCCTGAAAGACTAATAGCAGGCCATTTAAAAAGGTGCTCTTGATCTACCTCGCTAAATCCAACGGTTTAGATGTAAAATCACCTTTAAAAATTAAGTGGTAAATTTACTTTTCTCATTTCAGTACCACCAGCTACCAGGTAAATAGCTATCAAGGTATACTAAAGCTGTCAGTTTAACATCAAATAAATTCGCTTTTTAAACTATTTAATTTATAATCTTAAAATAACTTATAATGGCTAATCACCAATATTCAAATATCGAATATTGTGATATCCATTTTGTTAGGGAAAAGCAAATGGTAATGCAGAGTTGGCAAGAAGATATTATATGAAGAGTTATCCGGAAAGAAATATCCCTCATGCTCAAACATTTTTCAGTGTGCACAGAAGGCTTGCGGAATGTGGTTCCTTTAAAAGTATATAATGGAAATAGGGGAAGACCTAGAACTGCTAAAGAGGTGCAGGCTCTTTATGACGATGATCGGCCGAGACGGTTGGAAATGTGCAATCAGATCCTAGCTAAGTATGAACACGATAATCGATTAATTGGCCTCATATTATTCACTGACGAAGCTGGTTTCACTCGTGATGGCATAACAAATCTACACAACATCCACACATATGCTTACGAGAACCCAAACAATGTGGTAGAAACGAAACATCAGCGTAGATTTTCACTGAATGTGTGGGCAGGGATAATAGGAGATTGCCTTATTGGTCCTCATTTCTTTGATGGCCCATTAACTGGTGACGTATACTTAGATTTTATCCAAAATCGTCTCCCATTGTATCTGGAAGATGTGCCATTGGAAGTAAGGGCCAACATGTGGATCCTCCAAGACGGAGCTCCGCCCCACTTTAGTATACGTGTCCGGCAGTATTTGAATGCAACGTATCCTGAGCGATGGATAGGACGAAGTGGACCATTGGCATGGGCAGCGAGGTCACCAGACCTTAATCCTATGGATTTTTCTTTTGGGGTCATTTGAAACAATTGGTGTACGATACTCCAGTAATCAACGTCGAGGATCTTCGCTTCAGGATAATCGAAAAGTGCCAAATTATTAAAGAAACACCAGGAATTTTTCATCGAGTTAGGCGACATTTTTTGAAGAGTCTTAGGAAATGTATTGAAGAAAATGGGGGACATTTTGAGAATCTTTTTTAGTTTGTTTAGTACTGTTTCATTAATTTTTAGCAATTAAATGTATATCGCAATAATCCATATATGAATATTTACTGATTAGCCATTATTAGTTATTTTAAATTTATAAATTAAATAGTTTAAAAGGCGTATTTTATTTTACACTGACAGCTTTAGTATAATTTGATAGCTATTTACTTGGTAGCTGGTGGTAATGAAATGAGAAAAGTAAATTTACCACTTAATTTTAAGGGTGATTTACGTCTAAACCGTTGGGTTTAGCGATGTAAATAAAGAGCACCTTTTTTAAAGGCCTGGCATCAGTCTTTCAGAAAACATGCCAAAAACTACTGTAGCTGTCAACACTAAAAAATTATGACAAAAAAACAATTTTCAATGTAGGTAAAGTGCCCTCTAGCGGCAAACAATCAATGTGAATTGTTACTAGAATGATGAAACGCAGACGATTTAGTCTAGGTTTTAAATATTAGTCAAATCGGTTTTTCTGTAAGCGAGTAATTCAAAAACAAAAAATAAAAACTTGAACTTTGACGGCTTGCAACTCGAAAACGAATGACATTTTGAAAAAAATTTATATGAAGCTCTACCCTTATTTTGTCAAGTAGAATCACCCCCTTAAGTTTCGTGATCGATTTTTGAATCATTCTGTATACAAGTTTGACATAAACTCCTTATAATCTTATGCTTTGCTCTAATTATGTTATTAAATAGTAGAAAACCCCTTTGCAATGCTGCAACATGATTTTCATTAATGTTTTTATTATTTGTTTGATTAATACCTTAGATTGATGAGAAGATTGGTGCGATCTGGTAGCTAGGACTTACCGAATTATTTTTTAGCTTTTATTACAATGAAAACGTTTAACATATGTGTCTAACTTTAACATAATTCATTCTTACGTTTCTTTAAATAATTTGACATCGCAACTCGGATTATTTTCAGTATCTATAAAAACACATTTTTTTAGCAGTTCATTTGATGCGCAGAGAGAAAAATTAAAAAATAAAATAAATGCGTTAGAGTAAACAATAAAAAAAACGTCACTTGCGGCCTCAAGAATGGAAAAGGTGTCTTTAAATAGGTCAAGAGAATTTAACAGGTGCTGTGTTGCTAATGGCACATTTACACGTTTGCTAATTTTGGGATCTGATGAAGCTTAACCCTGCGGTCTTAACTCTACGACAGAAAAGGAAATGATTCATGGAGACAATTAATTTTACAGTAAAACGGATTTTTTTGTAGTATTAGGCTCTTTTTCAGAGTCGTAGAGAACTTTACTTTAAAATAGTTTGTCTTGAGATTTTGTATAGGAGTGTACGTATTCCCCTTAGTTTTAGGGAGTTTGCTCTTACAGGTAATTAATTATTATACAGGGTTTGTAGAAAAAACTGGTAAAGGTGGATTATCTCAGCAATCGTTAAACATAAATGGACCAAATTTTGTGTTGAAGGGTAACTAAACATAAAAAAATTAAAAATTATATTTTCAAGATTGCCAAGTATATAGGTAGTTATGTAATTGTTTTTCATGTAATGGATTCTTGACAAAGTTATCAAAAAAGGCACAGAGATTGTGAATAACTAAGTAGAGCAGGTTTTGTCAAAAAACTTTTATTTAAATGAGTAAACCAACATATTGTCAAAAACGGCTTGAAAAATCCACATGTATCTCGACGAATTAGATAGAGATTTATGATATTTTAGGTTTTTGAACCCAAAATCAATAAAGAAAATAACATCATAGCGGATTGTCTAAAAAGAAAGACCATACTTGCCCCAAAGGCAAACTGCCAACTTTTTTACAGTAAAAAATTGTGTAAATATTAAATGTGTAGTTTTAGGGAAATGTATTTTTTTTTTTCATGTAACCTACTTTATTTATTTATTGGCACTTTTTTGTATTAATTTATGTTTCGTTTATTAGAATTAATGTTAATTTTAAGGTTTTAACATGTGTACAAATAAATCTTGATCGTTTTATCCTCGAATGTATTTTCATGGCAAAAGAAAATGTTTTTTTTTTGCACAAACCAACTTTTGGTAATTTTTTTATTAAGTATAAATGAAAATAGTTTTTAGTACCTATGTCACCATTTCATTAAAAAAACATATCAACATGGAGGACTAATGACATATTGGTGGGCGTCTGAGAGAGCCGCTATTTTAGTAGTTGCGTTACAAAAATTGCACGTTAGCTAAAGACATATCAGTAAAATAATTACAAAAAAACCTACTTAAACCTTTATAAAACAATTTTGAGTATTATAATTTTAAATTTCAATCAGTTTTATAAAGGCAAAATTTTAACATATTAAAAAAATAAATTCATTTATATTTTTTTTTCTAATGACTAAGATGTCAAACAAATAAACAAAATGTAGAAGAACATTTTCTTCCTTTACATATAAAAACGTGCAATGCAAGCTTCCAGTTAATTTTTTTAGAATATAGATGGTGTACTTTTTGGCCACTTGGTAACGATTTTTGCGATTAAAACCATTTTTAATTTGTTGACTCTCGTTAAACTATTTTTTTTCTAGTTTCAAATCGTTTTTCTTTCCCGACATAGATTGTTCGCTATCTGTTTCATGATTCGATAAAACGGCATGATCTTCCTCAAATTAGTCAATATCGCTGGCATCATCTATTTCTTTAAACCAATTTTCTAATGTACTTTTTGTAATCTTTTTCCCTCAAATCTAACTTCTTCTGGTAAATATTTCACCTGAGACATTTTATACACCTAAATAAACAAAAATAACACAAAAAATAAAATGTATTAAACATTTTAAATTGTTACACTTACACTATATATGAGTCTCCAACACTTTAAGCAAAGACGTTAACCATGAAACTACTTACACTGTACTGCCGACCGGAAAAGATTGGGTAAACTACTGCTTGGGAAAGGTACATAGAGGGTGGTAAGGATAAAACAAGCAGTATTCAAAATATTTTTAAAAGAAAATCGCTATGAGTGTGAGAGACTCCAGTATAGTACTTAAGGGTTAAGGTACAAGTCCACTAGCGACGGGCGGACCGACGGAACATTTTTTCAGCACATAGATCTCCTGCCAGTAGCTCCAATGTGCCACGCATGTAATGGACACACTTTAATTTATTTAAAAGGCATGCAACATGCCAGCGGTCTGGTCCGTCTGTCTTTAGTGGATGCGTACGTTTAAAATCGGGCCTCATATAACCGCAACAAGCCCTTGTACGTAACGTAGCTGTTTGTGGGTAATTTTATTTTAAAATTGTTTAATATTGTAAATTATAACTTAAAATATATTTTACACAATTAGTGTAAATAGAAAGCTTTTATGGAAAGCATGATGGGAAAATTACATTTATATAGGAATTGTATTTTTAGTGTAAATTTACCGCCACTGAGTGCATATGGTGCATTTTCCGAAATTTTAACTGGTATTAGGTTTGTCGAAAGGCACGCATTTATTTTTGTCACCAGTATCTTCCACTGCAAAAGACACATTTAATAATTTGACTTCGTTAAATTAAAAAGTCTTGTAAAAATAAATCTTAATAATGTTTTTTGGGCCTGCTGAGTGTATAAAACCCTCTTAAAGATTGTAGGTAGGCTGTATGCGTTTGGAAGCAGAAATCCCATTTGAAATGAAATTCTTTGATCTAAAAAATTTAAAAAACGACCTTTAATAATTAAATTGCTTTATACTTTGTACCTTTATATGATACATTTGTATTTTACAGGCAAATACCTGAGTGGACAAATTTACATATCAGCTTTGTTTTTCATTTTACAGTAATATTTCCACATTTAACTAAAATCGTACCGTCCTATTTGTTTAGCTTGTTTAAATGACAATTTCTGTTAATTTGCCAACTCAAATTAATAACCAACAAAAAAGGTAAAAATGTCCGATATATTTGCCTGAATAAACATAAAAAATTAGGGAAATAATGTTGTATCATAAAACAAAGCTTATTTGTTTGATTTGTCAAAGTAGGGGTTTCGTTCCGGTAATCTCTAGGGGCATATAAAATAAATGTCCAGTATAAACCAAGAGCCAAAAATAAATTATACCTTTATTTAAAAAGAAAAAACATATTGTTAAGCCTTGTGATAATATCCGAGTAATTTTTGAAATTTAAGCCTTGATCTGTAGCAAACTTTTTTTAACTTTCCGAAAACCAAGTAATTTTAAAATCAGTTAACTGATGCTAAATGCTATTCTCATAGAGTAAAAACTAAACCAAGGTTTAAAAAATATATAAATAAGTTGAATAACTTATGATGACAGATGTAATAAAAACTGGACAATTTAAATTTAACCTACTTTAAAAACTCACATTTTTAAATAACAGCAATTTTTATAAGTATCCAATAAAACAAAGAAAAAGCTTTTCTTAGGTACTTGTTTATAATGTTATTTTGGTCCCATAAAAACATATTTAGATTTTGAACAAAACTTGGCACCCACATAGATCTCCATTTTTTATGCGGCGAAGCCCATAGCCAAGCATACCTTTAGTATTGAACTTGGCTCACCATTTTCACATTTATGTTTTTGGTAGGTCAATCCTTTACTAAGCTGTTATTTGGAAGGAATTGCACAGAGTGCAAGTTTGCATATCTTTTTTTATTACGAAGATTTTAAAACCTTAGTTGTACTTTCTGGTGGACTAATGTTAACACATATAAATACAAATATGTATGTGGAACATTATACGCACAGGTGCACTTTAAACTTATTTTTTTATGTCTGTGTAGTTGAGTGCGCCATCAAAAGAGCGTAAATTTCGCATTTTGAAAGCAAAATATCGCATCTTCGCGTTAAAAGTCTCTGAGAGCAAACAGAGCCCGCGAAAAGTAGGGCTTTCGACGATTTTGATGTATTCAAGAGCCCTCGAAGTGCCGCATCCGTCTCGTGGCGCTTTATTTTGGTTTCAAAGAGCTGGAAAATGTAAAACTGAATATTTTTCATTATTTTTAAAGCATTTACGCTGGGTGACTATATAAATTTTTATACGTCTTAGTTTTAAAACACTCTATAATTTAATTACAGTGTAATGCCAAGCCGACAAGTAAAAGGAAAGTATTTATCTATCAAATTAAATATACGCACAAAATACTTAATTTCTTTAAGATAAAATAGGATGCCTAGATGTAAAATCATATCATGTTATATACAGGGTGTTACAAATTCAAGGGGCACCATTTAGATCATAGGACCATTATGAGATACAGAGTTGGTTAAAGTGGGGCAAAGTTACGCATGTTATGCTTAAAAATATTTCGATTTAAAAATTTAAGAATCTGCAGACGTTTCGGAATATCCAAAAGAAGAAACAGAAATTTTGCTTACAGTTTTTATTATTTTTTAAATTTACTTAAAGATATATTTTAAAACAAACAACACATTATTGTTGCAACTTTTTCTGTTCTATTAAATGATGTCATTAAACTTAAGATCCGACTTCTTGGCTTTAAGGCACCATCATCAGTTTGTTTTTTAAATTAGACAGAATATTTGGTTTTAAAATAAATAAACCCATATTTTAATTTTATATTCAACAATATATCATACTTAACATTTATGCGACAAACTTTTTTTTTATTTTTGTAATAGGCATTGGTTCTTACTATTTAATTTTTAAACAACTGGGGATTATAATTTTAATTTTATTAACCATTTTTTTGTTAGATTTGATGTTTTAAACAATGCAACATATATTGTTGTAAAAATACAATTTTTTAAAAAGTTAGATACAGAGTGTCCTATTTAAAAAATGTAAGTTAATAATAATAATATTAATAATCTTTATTCAGACAACGGTAAGCAATATACATTTTATAATAAAATAATAATTATAACTTACGCTATCTGAAAAGGCGAAGTTTATTCCTTGTTAAAACAAGTGTTGGTCTTCCACTTAACCTTGTACTAAAACTATTTAACTTATTAATACAAAATTTATTACTATTTATATAACTACTTAATTTAAAAAATCGAAAAACTCAATAAACAAAAAAGAAATTTACTTATATAAGCATAATTAGTATATTTTACAATATAACCCAAACGTACCTAAATTAAAGGACATAATAAAATTTAAAATTTAAACAAAATTAAAGTTATGTAATGATATGTATATATTTAAACATAATAATGATAAATAATATGTATATATTTTAGGATGTTGATTTATCATATTTTAATTGCCTTGATTTGGATTTTAGAGCAGTAGGAATAGCATTATACAAAGCCGCGGAGTTATAAAAAAAACTCCGTTTAAATAGTTATGTTCTATGAGCAGGTGGAGTAATTGTCCCTTTATATTTTATATTGAGATTTTAAACATTTGCACAAAAAAAAGTTTTTTTTTGCAAATATGAGGGTTTTTCAATAAGATTATTTTGAGAAAATGAACTGCAGAATCAAAGGTACTTCGTTGTTTCATACTTAACCATTCAGCATCTTTCAACTTGTGCCTAACTGAACAACGCCTTTTAATACCGTATGCGAATCGCAAACAGAAGTTTTGAATTTCTTGATGGAGCTAAGGACCAGAACTTTAGCTTCCTCTGAGAAGGAAATTGGAACGTAATTTATTATAAGTTGTATACTATCTTTGCTTATTAGACGGTCTTTAGATTTACCAAAAGCGAGCAACCATTTTTTTTTGATTAAGAAAAAGTGAGTGGTCTTGAGAGAAGGTATACAGTTTGTTTAAATCTTGGTTCATTAGTTTACATGCGCGGTAAGTGTCTTTAGGATAAAAATAATAAAATAATTCTGGAGCAGGACACGAGAACATTTTTTAAAAAAGCAGTATAAATTTAAAACAGAATTGGTCCTAATATAAAACCTTGTGGTACTCCTCTGAATATGCTATGAACATCGAAAACTTGGTCATTCAATACCATACCTATCACAGAGGTAACTATCAAAAAATGCCACAGCAGAATCAGAAATTTCAATGTATCTTAAAATCAACTTTAAGGTACCATGATTTATTGTGTCAAATGCTTTCGGGAAGTCCAAAAATACCAATACAGTTAGTTTACCGTAATCAGTGGCTCTTAAAATGTGATCAGTCACATTTAGTTCTGTTGTTTCATAGCCATGATACTTGACAAATCCAGACAAAGTTTCCGGATGCACAACATTAAGACCAACATGCCTTACCAACTGTTTTTTTATTGCTCTCTCTAAAACTTTTAACAAAATAGGCAAAATGCTTATTGGTCTCAAATTTCTGTGGTTCAGAACCTCGCCATCCTTTAAAAGAGGCACAACATGAGCGATCTTCCAAGCGGAAGGGTAAACTCAATGCAGTATACTGAAATTTACGATATGACATATGTAGGTTATAAGAAATGGACAACAAAGCAAAATAAATTTAATATTCAAACCATCATGGCCCACGGCACTGGTTTTTATTAAGGATAATTACATCATGATTTCCATATCATCAATAATTTTAAAATATTAAGTAGATCGTAGATTAGGCATAATAGCCCCTATAATATAAGTTTAAATTTGACAAAGACGAGATTTTGGGAACAAAATTTATAAAGAAATTATTAATTTCGTTTACATCGCTTAGGTGATCAGGAATCATTGGTTTGGGTTTTTTTAACAATGTTTAATTTATGTACTGCATGCCAAAGAGCCTTTATACCCCTTCGTAACTGCTGCCTCATAAAAGCCCGTTTTTTTCGTCTAAGAGATTTGCTAGTGGAAGTTCCTAAATTTTTATATTCTTGGAAAATTCTGTGACTTTTCTTGTACCTAGAAAACAGCTTACCGCGTTCTTTCATAATTAATTTAATACTTTGTGTCACCCAAGGTTAACGTTCTTTTTTACATATCATGGTTTTGTAGGAAGCATGTAAATCTAACAAACATTTAAATTTAAATTAAGAAATTCCACCTTGTGATCGATATAATCTATATCAAAGATATTGCGCCAAGGAATCGACTGAAAATTACTGTACAGTTGATCCCCGTTAATATTTTTTATGTCCCTATATGTAATAGGGTCCAAATTACTAGACCGATACCCCAGCTTTAAGGTGGCATAAACTAAGTCATGGCAGAAATATCTGGAACAGGAGTAGAGTCACACTTAGAATACTGGAACGACTCAAACACAATAATTAAATCAAGCAAAGTTGAGCTATTCTGGGTGTTTCGTGTTGGAAAATCTACAATTTGTTTAAGTCCCATGTTAGTTAACAATTTTTAAAATGGTTGACATGTGGCAGTATTATCATCCAGTAGATTAAAAATTAAAGTTCCCTAGGCCAGTTTGGGTTATATCTCAAAAATTTAAACATTCATAATTATTTTAGGTACGCCACTTTTTTATTTGAACCGAGATTTTGTGGCACGGTGGTCTCACATTTTTCATTCTCATGGTGGCAGTTAACGTGTTAAATTGACCAATAAAAACGAGAATGGGACCTAGTTTTTTTGTATCCCCCTTACCTTTTAGCCTAAACCTTATAAAAATTCAACAAAAATAACCCCGTACAAATTCTATTATTTTATTGGTTTTTATTAAAGTTGTAGTATTTGTTTTATGTTTTTTTATAGTTAAAAGATTTGTCTTATTTTTTCATACATTTTGTATAATAAAAATATTAAATAAAAACGTAAGTTTATCAAAATTTTTAGTTTCAATATTTTCTTATATACAGACTACGCCGGACTATTTTTAATTTAAAGGTTACAATAAAAAAATAATTCTGGAGATTTTTTTTTATTTTGGTAGACTATACAAACTACGTGGAATATGATTGATTATTCCGTAGGTAATGATTTCGCGTCCGGGTTAAGCAAGAAACGGATTATAAAAGAAAAATAAAATTGGTCAGTATTATGAAGTGGGAAAAAACATCTGAGATACAGGCTACATTTTGACAGAGACGAATTTATTTTCTATTAACAACATATTCTCTAATTTATCATCAACAAACTGGCAGCTTGATGGAATTTTTTCGGGCTCACGCATCGTATGTCAGTATTTGTTTGGCTAAAAAGCGTTGATAATTTAATTAGTCTAATTTTATTCATATAAAACATGGTTTAATAAAAATAAATATAAAGTAACGATGTTTTTGCTAGTACTGAATTACCAGAGCAACAGTTTGAATACACAAAAACCCCGACCTATATTCCATAAGTATATTTAATGACGAAATAAAATTACGAGAGAGTTAAAGAGTCACGTATGCTCTCAGTTTACTCTGACACAATATTTTATCATTAATATTGCAAATAATGATAGCTGCAGTCGCGCGTAGAGTTTCAGGTTCAGTTTGGTTTATTATTAAATATAAAAACCAACATAAACTGTATAAAACTTGTTTTTTTTTTTGTAATTTGTACACGGAAAATTGTTTAAAGCAAGTATTTATTGTTCAGCTATTATTCAAAATTATGTCAACTTGATTACAATTCCAAAAAGCCTAATTCCATTTAAAATCTTTGTTCAAGGGCTTAAACGGTAGGGGTAACCTAGAATTAAAAAAAAAAAAAAAAAACGTTTTTTTCTGATTTCCTAAAGTATTATATCTTAGAAATATTTTTAAAAATTTAATCTAAATCCGACAAATACTTTTCGAGTTATTCGACAATTAGGAAAGGACTTTGGGACGCTCTTGGGCGTTCGAGAACCTCTAGCTAGCAACAGCTGCAAGCGACTGGTTCTCGGGTTCAATTGTAATAATTGAGTCATGCTAAGTATATAGCATCAAATAGATATTTTGGAAGTTGGTATAACGACTTAAGAACTATTTATGACCCAAGAATAGATGACTTAGTGTAAGTAATTATACAGGATGTTCATTTAAAAAGTTACCACTCAGTTACCTGCGAAAAGAGACATATTTTAGAAAATCGCCGAAACACGTAAAGATATTTATTGAGAAGAAACGTTTTTACAAAAATTTAACGGCGCCCCTTCAACCCCTAGCCACCTAGGGCCTCGATCACAAAATTCTTAAATGGGAAGGGGTATCGAGTCATACATCATATAAAAACTTTTGACAAGTACTTTATAACCCTAGAATAAAAGACAATATCTTTACCTACTACAAAATGGCGGTACTTTAAAGTTACCCAAATACCTGATTGGGATAATCATATTTTCAAAACTAATAAAGTAGGATTTTACTTAATAGGGTATTTTCTTAAAGCTCTTTTAATTTTTTTTTATTATAATATATTATACAGGGTGCGTCTTTAAAATTATATACACTTTTTATTCAACCTGTCTATTATTACCAGTATCACCATTAAAAAGATTTTTAAGAGCTTTAAGAAAATACAACATTAAGTAAATCTAACTTTATTAGTTTCGGAAGTATGGCTTTCCAAATCAGGTATTTGGGTAATATTTAAAGTACCGCCATTTTGTAGTATGGGTTGGTTGGTTGGTTGGTTTTACCGCCTTTTCA
Source organism: Listronotus bonariensis (assembly GCA_014170235.1). Lineage (NCBI taxonomy): Eukaryota > Metazoa > Arthropoda > Insecta > Coleoptera > Curculionidae > Listronotus > Listronotus bonariensis. The sequence continues at coordinate 56,501 of JACEGR010000008.1, forward strand.
GGGTCATCCCACCCAGGCTTCGACTGTCGCTTCCCCTAGGTGGTGCACTGCAGCCTAAGAGGGCTTATTGTGCCTTGACCCCTACTCCTTCTCATTCACACACCATTTATTCCATAACTTGGATGGTTGCTGCCCGGTCGTTTACGCCACGTTACACCGCGTGCCATTGCCCAAAACCGACAAACGGCCCGGTCGCCCATCCAAGTTATGGTCGGGCTTTCGCTGCTTTACTCCGGTGATCGACCAAGGCCGACTCGCCGGAGCAAGCCACGACCGCGACTCATTTTGTAGTAGGTGAAGATATTGACTTTATATTCTAGGGTTATAAAAAACTCGTCAGGAGCTTTAAAATAATGTTTCACTTGATCTCCCTTCCCACTTAAGAATTTTGGGATAAGGGCCCTGGTGGTTAGGGGGTTAAAGGGGCGCCGTCCAATTTTTTGTAAAAAATGTTTTCCCTTAATAAATATCTATAAAGTTTTTAGGCGATTTTCTCGAATATATCTCTTTTTGCAGATAACCGAGTGGTAACTTTTTAAATGAACATCCTGTATAGTATGTTATTACTTTACGTAAAATAAGTATGTATTTTCTCAAAACTGTATTTTTAAACTGGTGACCACTGTAGCTCGAAAACCGCTTACTAGATTTCAATGAAATTTATACAGCTTTTCAAAAACATAAAAACTAGTACCTGTTATTATTACTACAATGCACTGAGACGCAAAATTATAGTCTGTTTAAAAACATACATAGTGAAAATCCTCATCTTTAGAAATTTGTTTAAATCTTGTTTAAAGTTCTGATTAAGTAAAAGCGTAGGTTTGGATAATACAGTCTTTTTTACGTGTGTCTTTTATATCCGCGTGATTTTTATATATTTTTGTCCAATCCTGTAAAAAATGTATAATAAAGCAAAAAAAAAAACAGGTAAAAAAGTGCTTTGTTATTTGCAACATGTTAATTAAAAACAATAAATAATTAAGAGAAGAAAACTTAAATCACAGTCTTTAAAGCATCCGATATATAAACACGCACAAGCTTTTAAAAGAAATTGTTTAAAAAGTTCCTTTTTTTTACATGTTTTACCGAGAGAGAGTTTTATCCTCTTAAGTCTGGCTAAAAAGCCACGGCGCTGAAGCACAAAAGAACTGGGAAGGTTAAAAACATCAATCTTTCGGATTTCAATTTAAAGTCAATTAACAGAAAATTAAACGTTTTCTCACCCAGGAATCCTGTGAATCAGTGTTTTACTGTATTAATCTTCTTTATTTAGTGCGATTTGGTCCAGAATTAAAAACAGATTTATTTTACAAGCCGTGTTAAGGCTCTAGGCAGTGTTTTCTTTTGCTGAATGATGGTACTCGAACTTTTGTTGCGGTGTTTTTAGTAAATAAAAGAATTGTTGGTTAATTTATATTTTTAAATGGTGTTAAATAGCTGGGTCATGTTAATTTTAGGATTTTTTCAAATTATAAATAGAGCTTTATTGTCATACTCGATAAAGCTTTTAGAATATATATAAAAAAGTACATTAAATGGATTTCAGGCATTGTATTTGGTTTATAAAAGTTGTTGTTTACCAGCAAAATTTTCGATGTCAATATATAGGTAATTGTAAGGTACACATGTATTTTTTTTCATCTAACAATGTGTAGCTAAATTTTTATCAAGAATTATATCAGTACTAGTCATATCTTTTTAGATTATGACTACTTATATTAAATAAATGTGTGTCATATTGATCTTAGTTATGAATACAGTTAATTATATTTATATTTAAATAATAACTATTTAAAGCAGGTATAAGTAATGGGTTTCCCAATGGTTTACTGTTTTAATTAAAACTAAAATAATAATTTAGGGCTTATTAAAAATATACAGTGTGTCCAAGGATGGACATGGCTATACTTCTACTACTACTAAAAAAAAAAGTTATCTATGATTAAAATTTGTGGTTTCGTCTAAAATATTAAAAGCTATAATTAAATCTGCCATAGGATATACAGGTTAATTTAAAATCGCAAAAACATTACTTTGAAAAATTAAAAAAATCCTGATTAATAGGCGTGAAAGGAAATCAAAAGTGTATTTTTTTTGCTTTTGGTTAAGGTTTCTTGAGAAATTCAATTTCAATTCAATGTGTCTACGTAAGTTGGCGTCATATGTGAAACTTTTTTATTATTGATTTTACAAAAAAAAGTTATTCTTTATAAAAGTTCTGCATGCTTCAAAACCTAAAAAGCAATAATCAGATATCAAATTGTGTCAGTCATCTACGAGGTTTAGCTAAAAATGTACCTTTTGCTAAAAGAAAAGTATCTGTATTTTTGGCTTATATCGCAAATTGTTATAAAGAAAAAATGGTTATAATTTAAAATGACTTTGAAAATTACGAAAATTTAAGTTTTTACATTGGTGCATTGTACATTTTTTTTTTAACTTTACTTGATATTGTATGCAAATAAAATGTAAAATTAATATTTATATTAAAATAAAATCATTTATTTTAGCTTACACCCAATTTCTCCAAGTAATGATAAGTGCTAAGAAATAAATCGTCTGTATAAAGGTAGAACTATCTAAGTAACTTTATGTTTTGGAGATATCAGCAATTTTATATAAACTTTGCTTTAAAAAGAAAGGAAAGCCTTTTCTATTATGTTTTATATTGCTATCAAAAGTAATGGATTCTATAAAGAGTTGCTTCTAATTTTTACAATTTTACCTCTTTTGTAACCCAGGCATTTCACCATATAGTGCATAAATGTAGTCATATAACTGCAAATAAAAACACAAAAAAATGTTAGCTTACTAAACTTAAAACTAAATTAATAGTTTGACTTAATACATCATTGATTAATATCCTGTCTCGACTTTTGTATCCAAAACCACAAGGCACACAAACGGATAACTATTTTTTACGTTTTAACTTACTTAGGCAGTTTTAAGGCTCCCCCAAATCAACCCGAATTATTCGCAGCGGATTCGCGACGGAAAATTCGCAGCGAAGAGTCCTGGCGGAATTCAGACGGAACAAATTTGATCGCACTATATGCGTCATATTGTCAAAATTAAAAACGCTGAATATTGTTGCTAAAATCAAAAATCAAATAATATGTGCTTCATATTTAAAAAATAAATTAATTATCGGATAAAGAAGAAGCACTTCTGTTACTTGCACTGTAGGAAGGCAATAATTTATATTTTTAATGAGTTTTCAAAAAATAATGTTTTAATGGCTTAAATACAGTCCCATAATAAATTAATTTTAAAAGTAATTAAATTGGGGTTATGTTTATCACTTTTATGGATGGTAGAGGGAGAATAACCATCTGAATGTTTTAAAAAGTGTCCGTCGAAAGGAGCAACTTAAGGTGGCGCCACCGTAGCCAGAGGAGATTTTTTTAAGGAGAGATAGACACGAAATAAAAAAGGAAAGAAATACCGAAATCCCTCCACTGGCTACTGTGGCGCCATCCCAATTTGCTACATTCCGATGGCCACTTTTCCAATTTTAGGCCAAATCTAACCTTTTTACTAATATTTTTATAATTTTCATGGAAAAGATCATATAGTATCGGTTTTTTTCTAACTAGTTCAAAAATTATTTTTTATTTTGAATTATTAACCAGGACGAAACGATTGCGAATCCGGAGAAAACGCTGCCGAGACCGAACTAAGAATTCGCGAGAAAAAATACGCAGACAATTCGCAGTCTAAACGAAAAAATCGCGCGAATTTAAACTTATATACTTACACCAGTGCAAGCAATATGATGCGAATCAAAAGCGGGGCGAAATTTCGCAAGGTTCTGCGATTTTTCCGCGTTGGTTTACCGTTACCACAAAAGTTTTTGTTGCACTTAGATAAATTTAATATTTTACTTAAGAGCTTTAGAAGTTAAACATGGCAGTTTTGAGTTGTTCATATGATAGAACTATTACCGGAAGTAACTTGGGTATGTTAAACTTATTTTTGGGAAAAATGTTATTTTGTGACTTTTACCTTTATACCGCCGAAATTTGTGAGACTTTTTATGCTTTTTAATTAGACATTGTCAAAGAATATTTTTTAACTCTTTTTGTTTTTTTAAATAATATTTTGGCGATTTTTATGCACTCTGAATATTATAGGACAGTTTTTATTATAGCTTTTAGCATTTCAGACGAAGCAAACATTTTAATGAAGAATAACTTTTTTCGAAATATTAAAAATAATTTTTTTATAGGTATAGTTAAGTCCATCCGTGGACACTCTGTATCTCTAAAATATCCTTTACACTTTTAACACTTATTTACAATTACAATTTACTAAAACGCCATATTTTTTAAGTAAGAGTATACACTGTTTTAAATTCTGTCTGTCTAGCGACAGCTTTAATATTGAAAAAATAAATTATTACCAGGTAAAATACTTTAGAAAATTGTCTCTCTTCTCGTTAGGAATTAGAGTCAATAAGTAAAAACTGACATAGCATATTTTTATAACCTTGTTACTTATATTCCCGTGAACATGTAAACATCGTATTTTTTGTTGCAGGTAATATGGATCCACGTCTAAGCCAATACTTATCCCATTATACTAAAGAAGTTACGTTCCAAAATTCGTAGTTTTAAAGGTTCTATAACAAATTAAGTAAAAGCAATGACCTTACTGTGAGCTACTGTAAAAGAAATTATACATACCATATTTCTTTTATTCTTTGGGTGGAATTATTTTATTCGAAAGAAACATATACTGTATAAGCAATTGTTAAAAGTATATTGGCCAGTAATGCAATAACAAAACAAGCACTATTAGTAACTTATGTTTACATGCCGGTATTTACGTTAGACTATCTCTTTTCTTCACATTGCCTATGTGTATAATTATTTAGCTGATTCTGTAGACAATATCCAATGCTTTTGACCAGATTTAGCATGCCGCGCTCTTTAATATACTTCCCTCCCATGGTCTTTTAACTTAACTCTGTACTTGGCTTTTAGATATCTTTCTTACCGACGTATATCTTTTATTGTAGATGGCCACTCTTCAAGCGTTCAGTAAGTAGATTCTGCTGTCTTAGAGCTCAGTACTGGCACCAACATTGCTTCTTCTTTACATTAACGACCTGGTCTGGTACCCTTTACTTCAGTTATCAGGTTCCTTAACCAATCTCTAAACCTGATTTGGAAAGCAAACGCAAAGCGATACAGATATCTCTTTTACAGAATGTGGAATCTGTTGCCTGCGGAGGTCTTTCCTTCTTCCCAAATCTTTAAGTATTTATGTTCCGTGTCAACAACCCCCTTTTACCTCGCTTAAGACACCCACAGTATGTTGGTAATAAGGCTTTTAGCCTTCGTGAATTGTCCAAAGATAAAAAAATATAGGTATATTTTGGGTTCTATTCCAATATTAAATTAAGGCCTTGTAAAACTGTATCTGGGTATCCTTACGTTTGCTTTCCAAGTCGGGCTTAGAGATTGGTTTAAGAACCTCAAATGTGGAGTGAAGGGTACTATTGCCAACATAAATAGGGTTGCCGTTCGTCCCGATATATCGGGACTCTCATCTTGATTTACGACAGGAAACAAAATATTTAATTTTGTATAAACCCCTTTATAAAAATTTATAAAAAAACTATTTTCAATTCCTTCACGTAATATCAATTCAAAGATAATTTTTTATTAATGGCAATCTGCTGTTGGCAGAATATGTTAAAGCAATTTTGAAATATCAGCATAACTCTTAAATATGCTGCTAAATTTAATAAATACATTAAAAACCAAGATATGGTACACCTTTCCCCTCCCAGCTAAACTTAAACATACCAAAAATAAAAAGAAAGAGGTGTCCCGATATTGGTTATAGAATTTATGGCAACCCCTAAGCATAACTATAAATAAAATTGGTTGTAAAAGAAGAAGGTCGTTGATATGACTAAATTTTGTGCCAGTTCTGAGACCTAAGGCACTCAGTCCGTAGGACAAAAGTTTATTGGAGGAGCGCACGATGCCAGATCTGGTCAGAAGCTTTGGATATATCATATGCAACGATCTAGGATTCAACTTCAAATTTTATTTTTTGCTGTAAATGAATATCCCTATAACGTTGCAAAGAACTAAGATAACTGAATAGTTATTATATAGAAAAGTTTTAGATCCTTTCTTGGGAATAGGTTGAACACTTGCAGCTTTCCAGCTCTTCCAAAATATACCTGTATTATAACAAATTTAAAAGAACAGAGTACCCCAACACTAAGCCGGATTCTCCGGAAAGAGTGATAAAATTTTTTATTGAGCCTTAAAGTTTGCTAACTTTCCGGATTCTTTATGTGTAAAAGGTCTCATAAGACTCCATACACTTCGATGGCGTTGGTCCGTCGCCCGGCTCCCGCCAATGTGAAAAGGCAGTCAGAATAAGTGCATGTTTAGGAGCACATGTTGTTAAAACGACCGCTAGTATGCGATTTTATCCAGACGATTTCTTGGAGTTAAGAGAACAAAGGATACGTTTGATGTGTTTCACCTTAAAAATAATTTTAGGCATTTTATGAGGAACAGGGGGAATAGTTGGAATTGCATGATTGACGGGTGAGTCAATGGTTAAATTGGCAACAAATTGTTTGTTCTTTTCTGAAGATGTAAAAATAAATGAAAATAAATAAATAAAAAAAATAAATAAAAAAATTATTTGGAACGCAGTCGTTATAGATTTAGCTAGTATACATGTATTATCCCTAAAAACATAATAGCATTTGTTCGGTATAAGCTCAGATACGGATGCTTAGCATGATATAAACAAAAGAACGAGTCAGAATGACGTCTTGTTGTAACAAAGAAAGATCGTGTTAGAGCTGCATCTATTAGTGCCTTTTAAACAATACACGCTGAAATATGGGACTCGCAAGGATAGGTTTTAGACAAAAATCATTTTTAATTTTAAAAATATATTTTGACTATACTTACAGACCATAAGGAAATAACATTTACAACATAAGCTTAAATAATTTATTATTATTTATAAAATCTAGGTAATGGTACAGAAAAAAAAACATTTTTCTTAAACAGAAATATTAGGATTTAAACAAACGTACGTATTTTTGAATGTCGTAGACAATGATTTGGTAATAATGTAATTAATCGTACACATAAAAAATACAAATTTCTTATGCTAAAATATCAAGATTTACCCAAACTAACTATATCCAAGAGTTAATAATAAGGTAGGTGCAATGTGTTAAAGTGACTGTGACTGAAAAATAATTTTTTTTTTCGATAACTTTTAATAAGTTTTGAATTTCTTAAGAAAATTTAGTACCTAGGAGTTTTTTGACATGAACTATGCAGATCCTATAATATTTTTATGTGTATACTAGAGGGGACTAGCTACACGATTCAAATTTCTCTAAAACGTCCCCACATTTTTTGTGCTACTCTGTATGTAACATCTAGGTAAACCAGTAAACTGCCCCATGCTTTATACATAAAAAAAGGTATACTTTGTAAGAATAATCCGAGCAACCGTTTTCAAGTTGGACGTTTTAAGGAAATTTATATGGTGTATTCAGTTCCCTTTAGTTTACACATAAAAATTAATATCAGGTTTGAATAACCTTTGTCAAAAACCCCCAAGATTATTAAAATGTTTAAAACATATCAGAAATTATCAAAACAAATTATACATAGTTTTTTTTTTTTTACTTTGACACCATCTTCCTTATTATTAACTTTTCGATGAAGGTATGTTTAATTATTTCTTAATATTTTGGCATGAGAAATCTGTGCTTTATCTGTGCACCAATAATCAGCAGACACCCTGTATAACAACGTTTCGGGCACTACTCTATCTGTTCGTTTTTAACTGTAAACTAATCTAATTCCAAAAATACTTCGTTGATATAAAGTACGGAAGACCATTCACCTGTGATTGCGTGGGATGTGGTCAAGCGAGAGGTTGCTCACCCAGGACGCCGGCATTGGTGCGCTAAAAAAATGTTTGGTATATCTTTACTAAGTTTGCTAAAAATATAACTTTTTAAAAAATCGATCGCCATATTTTGCCATTAAACACCTGGTACAATTATTTGATAATACATTTAAATGACATTTATTCTAAATAACAGCGATCAATTTGTAATATTGTTATTTTATAAAATCATATAATTAAAGTGTTTAAGCGACGTTTTATCAAGCAAATTTTAACAAATGCAATTACTACGATTAATTATATTGAAGATCTGTGATAATCCTAATTTATTTTGAATTTCAATTTAAATATACAATGTTTCAGTGTTTACCGCAAATATTATATTTATGTTATTAGTTATACGAGGAGCTGATTACATCACATACTAATTTAATTTAATTTAATTAATTAAATTGTCCGATTTCCAAAAGGGGCTATAAAGGGAATTAAATAAATAGTTAGTTTAAAATTGTATTTTGCAAACAGCGCTGTTGTTCCAGAAATGGCAACCGGTTGATTTAAATATATTTTAATATGTTGGCTACACTTATTATGAAGATTTCCTTATGAAAATCTTAAAATCCATCTGCAGAAAAAAAAACGACAAGAAACTAAAATATAAAGATGCCTTTTTGTATCTTTTAACACTCCACAAGAGCTTAAAGCCCCAGCTAGACTAAGTACTAACATACAGTGAGTAACTTAAGTAAGTAAGTGGCAGTTTATTAGTGATGGAGCTAAATAATTTTTTGTGGCTAAATCGTTTGTTTAGCTCAATTTTGTTATCTAGAAAAAAAAACTGGTCCAGAAAGGCCTATATAAAGCCTAAGTACTAGTAATCCCAAAGCTAGTAAACCCTTCGAGTAAAAATTATTTTCGAAAATGCTTTCTTTCCGAGATACAGGGTGTTAAAGTTTTAAGGAAAAAAATATCCTTTTTATTATAACTTTTCTACCACTCTAGATATTTCCACAAAATTAAGTACACTTTTTGTGACATTACATTTTTATGTTAAAAAAATACCAGGCGTTCGAACAAGATTTGTAATAAATTTTTTTGAAGAAAAGGATAGTACACTATTTCTTCTTAAAATCAATATTATTTTGAAAATACCTATTTATTTTGGGGTTAATTTGGTTTTTGATATTTTTCGTACCACGAGCGGTTTTCGTTTAAAAAAGTAAAAGCTGTTTTGATTCATGGCAAAATTGCTAAAATCTGATATGGTGTTTTATTTCCAAGAAGGTTTTTGACTTTGTAATAGCTTCCTAAGAGCAATGACTTTTAAATGACATTAAAATTGTATTAATGTAAGTATTTCATCTTATTTTAATACAAATTAGACAAAAACGAATTTTAAATACAAAACACCATAACAGACTTTTCTTGCTTTTGCCATGCATCAAGGGGCTTTTATTTTTAAACGAAAACCATACGTCGTAAGGAAATTAAATTAACTACAAAGTAAATAAGTATTTAAAAAAATATATTTATTTGAAGAAAAAGCATTTCCCATCCCATTTTCAAGAAAATTTAATTTAAATTTTGCTTGAGAGCCAATAAAATTTCTTTGTTTTTAAACTTTTATAGTAAAAAATTTAATGTAATGATAGAAAAAAGTGTACCAAATTTTGGAAAAATATTCGAAGTGGGAGGAGAGTTATGACTAAAAAAAGGCATTTTGTACCTTAAATGAAGGTATTTACTTCAAAATAACCCTGTTTATTTATTCTTACGATTTTTAAATCCAAACAAAAATAAATAAGACGAAGATAAATTAATAGAAAATTTAGAACAAACTGCTTAAAATTATTTTGTATTAATCAAATTACTCGCAAAAATAAAAAGCCAAAATTTTAAAAGTAAAAGTGTTTTATAAAAAAAATAATTTAAGGTAAAAAATCGAGATCGTTTGCTTAAAGCAAAGTTTGTTTTAATTAGTATAAAGTAATAAATGATGATCTTTCTAAAGCGTATTTTGCTAGATAAGGCGTTTTCAAAATGTAAAAGGTTTTGCGGGTAAAGCATATTTTCCAAATAGCGATGATACTTACGGTTATCCTTTAATTTTAAGTAGCAAATCTGTAACACTTTTGGCATGTTTGCTTTAAAGAAGCTAAATATACGGATTTTCATGATTTATTTCATTTTCGGCAGTAAATTACTTTATTCAATTAATAATGACGTCACTGGCGTATTAAAAAGATAAAGGGTACACTGGAAAGGGAAGAAATAAATACAGGGTTATTTTTAGGCTGGTACTATTCTTTTACAACTGTATAAAATGCAAGAAAATCACAACAATTTTTAAATAAAAAAATGTTAAAATACAAGGTGTAAAAGTTTTAAGAAAGCATTGCCCTTCTTATCATAACTCTTCTACCACTCCAGATATTTGCACAAAATTTGGTACACTTGTTTTAATTACATTACTTTTTTTGCTGTAAAAGTTTTGACAAAAATTTTACTAGTGGTGTTTAAACAAGATTTTTATTAATTTTTGTTAAAGAAAAACTTCTTCTGGAGTAAATTTGGCCTCTTGATAAAAATTAAAGCCATTTTGTTGCATGGTAAAGTCGCTAAAGTTTAACAGGGTGTTTTGTATGTAAAATTCGTTTCAGTCCAATTTGTATAAAAGTAAGGTCAAATACAGGGTGGGCCTTAACTCTATGAGCAGTTTCAATATCCCAACAAATAATGGATTTTTTGACTAAAAAATTATGTTGTCCAAGTGACGTCCCTCACGTTGCTGACATTCTTGAATCCGGAGTTGCATATTTTCAAAAACTGGGCAACAAGTTGCTCGATGAATGGTGTTTATTGGCGATTTTGGTCATTCGACAATCGTCGCCAGACATCAACGTCCTTTTGTTCCCTTAAGTATGGACTGCAATATCAGCAAGTTGAATTATTGGTCCATATTTTCTCGAAAATGAAAGAGGAGTCGCTGTGACGGTGAGAGTTGATAACTATTGTGAGATATTAGAGGGATTCTTGGTCCCAGCTCTTTAAAAATTTAAAGGACATCATACTACGATCTGGTTTCAACAAGATGGAACCACCTGTTACACTGCCACAGTATCCATAGATTTATTAACAAAAATGTTTTCTGAAAGACTCATCTCACGAAGGAGTAATATTTAGTGGCCCTCTCGAAGCACAGATTTTACTCCAAATGATTAAATTGTTTAAAATCAAGGGTCTATATCACATAAGACTAGCTTAAACAAAACATTGTTCGGGAAATATACGCCACTCCGCGAGCAAATTGTCGCCAACTTTTTGGAAATATGGAACTATGGATTCAAAGATGGCAAAAACGTAAGGTACGTCATTTGGACAACATAATTTTTAGGTCCAATAATCTCTGAATCACTGGCTAATCATTCGCCAATCCCTTAAAACGAGGTGACCTACGTCCATACTATAGGTGCGCGCTATGTGGCGAGGTGTGCCGCGTGGAGCGGCACAACGAATTGTTGCAAGTCTGGACGCGGCCTTACAACGAAAATAGCCAAGATTTGTTTGTAAATACGGCATACGCAAAAAACTAGTTATGTCAAAAAATGCAAATTTTTTTTGTTATCTTTGGACAATCCACGAAGGCTGAAAGCCTAAATACTAACGTACCGTGGGTGTCTTAAGCAAGGTCAGAGGAAGTTTGTTAACACGGGACTTAAAAACTTGAAGATTTAGGGGAAGGAAAGACCTCCGCTGGCAGTAGGTTCCACAGTCTAGAAATTCTAGGGATAAAAGAGCGAATGAAATGGGAAGTTTGGGGCCTGTCCAATTGGACCGTATAGGGATGCATACGCGCGGCACCACGAGTTTCTCTGTTGGGAGCTGCAAGAGGAGGGACTATACTGGATAATTCGTCGGAGCAGAAGCCGTAAAAGTATCTATAGAAGAGCGATAGATCTCCCACAGCTCGACGATGGGCAAGAGAAGGAAGTCTTTGAGTAAGTAAAGGATCATTAATAAGACGAACAGCGTTTCTTTGCATGGCATCAAGAATGCTGAGGGTTGTAAGGGATGCCATTCCCCAGACATGAGAACAGTATTCCAGAGAGGGTCGAATTTGGGACAAATACAAAGTGTATAAGTGTATAAGTTGGAAGAAGAAAAATAAAAAGAATAGGAATTCTCAAGCTGACAACACCAATTAAACAAAAATTATTTAAAAATGAATTCAGTCCATCAAAAAAAATACGAATCATATGAAAACAATAATAAATTGTAATTTTTTATTTTCTGCCGATATTACTTTATCCAACCATCTTTGGTTCATTTAAAATATAAATATTTAAATTATTAATAATCCTTATTGTCATGATTTTACAAAAAACGAGGCATGACCCTAATATCCAACAAAAATAATTATGGCAAAGGTTATTGTTTATAGGATTTAAAACGTAGAAAAACTGTAACAACCCTATTTTTTCTACGACCGTATAAAAATTTCTCAAATTAACATTTAATACATGGTTTATTTATTTAATTTATTACATTCTAAAATCAGGAATTGCATTTGCGATGTTTTATAATTAAATTTTCTTATTTTCTTTCTCTAACTTTTCTTTTAAACTAAATTTTAGGCTTGTTTGTCTTTACACAAAAAATAAGAAAATTATTTAAAACTTTGCACCACTAGGGTGATATATACTTTTTCTCACTACGGTATGTTACCCGGTTTGACCATATTTTTATATTAAAGTTCACGTACCTAGTAGCTTTATACCGGTTAAGCTAAATAGGATAACACATAGGCAATCTAGAGAAAAGAGCCAATTTAACCAAATACCGGCATGTAAACATGTGTGACTAATAGTGCTTGTTTTTTTATTACATTTCTCGCCGATATGCCAAAACCTATTGCTCATGCAGTATAACTATTATCATTTTAGAACTTTTAGGTCTTTACTAAAATATATTGCATGGTTTTTTTCAACGTAATTTCAATTTAAAACTTGATAACTCCAAATTTATTTTAAAAAACAATATTACAGCTATGACAGCTGTTTTTTGTTCTGGCTGAAGTAACACATGTATACAATCTTTTATAATAATATCATAACATGTTTCACACTAGTTTTATAAAGTACTTTGCAATACTAGGGTAGTATAAAGCATTTTCTATGCATGGAAACAGTGTGTTATTTTCACATGTGGTCGTAGAAAAAAACTATTTTTCAAAATTAACATTCTTTTTTAAAAAACTTAATATACAATTAGCAGATCGTCTACAAAGATATAAATAATGTTTTTTTATTCATTGTGAATGTCTACCAGATTATGCAAAATTCCTCTGGTATTGATTGATATTAAATTGCCGAACTGGAAATAAAGTTTTAATTTGAAAAAAATGGTATGATTTAAAACATGTTTAAATTTAAACTCTATTAAATCACTTTATGATCATATGCCATAAATTGATCTGTCTTTTTCAAAACGTACCCTGACACAAAGTAATTTTTATTTTTCTTGTTAGGACAAAAACAATATAGTATTTACGTGGTTTAAATTGCTTTTATTATTTACGATTAGACCCAATGTTTTACTTTTAAAATTAAAAATACAATGAAACCGAGGCCCAAGTTTTAAAATTGTTTTTATCCCTAAGAAGAATTTATAAAAATTGTAACGGTAATTTTCCGCGGTTTCGGAAAACTACAGTTTCGGGCGCGTTATTATTAATATCTCGGGCGCCACCTTTAGTTGTTTATAGTGGTAAAGGGTCCACTTTGCCTCTCGGATAGCTTTTATACAGTGGAGAAAGTTTTTCCAAGGTTCAAGTTTACGCGTAGAGTCCAAATTTACTATGCTACGAAATAAAATATACAATTACAGTAAGAATAGTAAAATAAAGTTAGATATATTCAATACTTTATATATATAGCAAAATAAATTTCAATATATATTATCGAGACCCACCCTGTAAATAAATGAAAGAATAATTAAATTAACTAACAAATCTACTACGATATACGGTTAACGGTGATTCTTTACGGTAATGGTCTTATATCTACTATATACGGTCGGCGGTGATTCTCTACTTTAGCCCGTCAAATGGTATACTTACAATACGGATTGCCTGTCCTGAATCGCTCGAGTACTGTGGGTGTCGGACCTCTACAAATACAGTTCACTGGCCGGGAAATACTGCACCAAGCCAGTGAAGTTACTGCCCCGGACGGGAGAGGGGCAGATTGGAACTTTATGTTATCCGGGAAAGAATCCACCAAGATACCAGGACATAAGTGGACGAGGCGATTGCACTGTTGCCAGTGGGCCAACCTTGGCGAAAGACTACGAGTGCACTGGGCGTGAAATACTGCACCGGGCCAGTGGGAATACTGTCTCGTATTACAGATAGGCAGATTTAAACCTATTTAGTAGGAAGGTCACTGGCCGGAAAATACTACACCAAGCCAGTGACGTTACTGCCTCGGACAAGTGATAGGCAGGTTCGAACGTTTTTGCTATCCGGAAAATAACTACCGGGATAACAGGACATAGATGGAAGAAACGAAGGAAGCCTTACTTTCAGGTCCAGAAGAATCCACTTAGGCTTACCTATGGTCGTTCGGGCTCGGGTACGGTCGGCTGGTCTCGGTGGTCGTATATACGACATGGAAGACCTTTTTTAAATATTAGCTTACCATCGTACACCATGCTTAAATAATGCACGTGTTGCTCGACACCAGCTGCGTGCGATATTTTGAGCAAGTCTTACCACTTACCACCAATTTCTTTAACGACTAAACTTGTACGATTATTTAAGTTTATAAAAACATTGACATTTGCTTCAAAATTTGCAATTACTAACGAACGTAAGTGTTTTTGAAATCCAAAAACAAATAAAATTTGGACTAAGACCAGCAAATCTGGAAGATATGTCTGGCATATCAAAGTCATCCACACTAACCAAAGTAGAATACCAAAACGCGCCGAAATCCCCTATATAATTTAACGTGTGATATTATCTGCACAATAGGCAACCACATATTGCTTGTTTGCTGTAAAGGGTGATAAACTTAACAATGCCATATGATGACGATTTAAAAGTAAATTCCGTTTAAAAAGTATCTAAGGGTCAACTTTTCCTGTTAAAGGCGTAACATTTTCGGCATCTTGCACCTACACTATTAACAACTAATTTTAAGTTTAAACAATAAAAACTAAACTGATGCAAAAGTTTTGGTGATTAAAAAGCAAAAATTAACACCAAAAACATTAAAACCAAGACCATTGTAAACAAAAAACTGCGAAAACTATTTTATCACAAAGTTGGGCAAACATAGGCTTAAATGGAATTAAGCACTCCTGCTAAATTTATCACCCTTGGTTTGATGTATCACTGGTTGACGAACCGCCACAAATAGGCATATCATATATTTTGTTTTTATAAAAAAAAATGGGCGATAAAACAATTAAAAAAAAGCGTTGGGACGTCTCAGGACCCAGAGGATCATTTAAAGAAAAAATATCATATAAATCGGTGCAGTAGAAGTCTCTAACAAAGTGGCTGAAAATTATGTCTTTGTGTTTTAAATATATTGGTTACTAATTATTATTTGTCTTTGTGGATTATTTGAAAGTCTTATGGTTTATCTAAAGAGCTCAAAAGAGGAATACTATAAAGAATAGCAAACCAAAACTAATCTGAGTCATATGTAACTTAAGTCATCGTTAATGACATAAACATATGTACAGGGTGGACCATACTGACACTTCTTATCGGAAACTTATGTTTAACATAGAACAAAAGTTTTTACGGCCTTGGTCAACTGAGGAATCTTAGTTCTTGGGTTTGGATCGCGTCAAATTAAAATCGTTTAGGTAAGCGATTTTAATTTGACGCGGTCCAAACTCGAGAACCAAGAAACTTACGTTTCTTTACGTGTTACACACGAACAGACTTCTCATCGCTATCTTACGTCGTTTACTTGCTACATTGTGTTTTTATAATTTTTTGTTTTCTTTAATCCTTTAAAACTTTTTTTTATTTAAAGAGACTTTTTTACTCTGTTCAAGATTTTCATACCAACTTTTTATCCGAATTGCAAATATGTTTTTTATTTTTATCTAAAGTGCCGTATTAATGTTTTTTTTATTATTATTTTAAAATCAAACACCCTATATATTTTTACATTTTTAAAAAGTTGGTAAAATTATGTTTTCAAAATGTGTTTATACGCAACATAGCCAACTCCGATTTTTGCTAGTAAGTTTGACTTAAAAAAGTGTAAAAAAATAAGAGTTTTCTATTAAAAGCGTCGAATTTGGCCTATCATTAAACTAATCTGTACAGATTAGTTTAATGTAAATGACCGTATTATACACAAGTTGCAAATATGTCTGGCTAAGCTTTGTCCAGTCCGGTCCTAGTTTTTCCAATAAATACTTTACCATTATCAACATTAGGGAAACAGTATTTCCTTAATTCGTCTCGAAATATGTTGATGGCATATTGTTGCCAAAGTTTTTGAAATGGGAAGGAGAAACCGCTGCTAAAGATAAAATATAATAATAAGTAAAGTTTTCAGGACAACCAGAATAACTTTTTTATTTGTTTTTTATTAGAGAAATGTTGCTACCCACTCTCATAATTTTAGTAAAAGAAATAACCTCGTCTAAATATCTACTGATATACAGGATGTTCAGTAAAATGTGTAAAATATCCCCGATATGGAGGAAACATGTCAAAACAATACTGTAAGTAAAAATTCTTTTGTATAGGTTTCCTTTTAGAAGAAATGGCTCGATGAATGGTTTGCTGAAAAAAAGGATTGCTACTGGCACGCACTGACGTAGATAATATTTTTAAATTATTATATCTTAAAACCGGAACATGAGACCCATACTAAATATATACCAGATGCTTGTGGCCTTAAGAGAAACACTTTGGCAAAGAAAATGTTTATTTTTCTTTTTTTTATCAACCCCCATAAAACATTTTTTCCGGCCATGTACATTTAATTTACTGGCACTACCAACACTCTTTAATGGCTAGGCATTGGCAAAAAGGTATCAAAAAGACACGAAAGTGGGCAATTGGCCGTTATTGGGCCAGGTGTTGCAGATAATGTGATGGCATCCGTCATTAATAAGTAGTGATGGAAAAATGCGTTTAGGATGATGGCATTCATCATTAATAAGTTATGCCAAAAAATGCGTTTAAGATGATGGCTTCCATCATTAATAAGTTATTGGCAAAAAGATAACAAAAAGACACGAAAGTGGGCAATTGGCCATTATTGGGCCACGTGTTGCAGATACTGTGATGGCATCCATCATTAATAAGTTGTAATAAAGTTTAGGATAATGGCATTTATCATTAAATAAGTATTGCCAGTTTTATAAGTTGAATGTCCCAAAAGTTAAATATCATATTTAGAATTTTGTAATCGACATAGGGAGAAATATTTTAAGTTAAATGTCAAAAAAACTATTAAATATATATATTATTTTTTATTAAAACGTCTTTAAAACTTTCAGTAAGGCAACTCCCTAATTTCATATTATTTTTTTTTAAGTAACTACAAACTTAAAAGGTTTTAAACAAAATGTTTACAGCTCCCTACAGTCTACTTGAATAACTCGCCTTCTCGACTAGCCATCAACAATTAATCACACAACACACACTAATTAGATAATGAATACACTTAATTATGTCTATTAAAAAACTCTTTTCTTTAAAAAAAATACAAAAAGCTAGAAAACCACGTAGAAAACAATTGCACAAAGAGGGTCAAACAAAAGCAATTTTTCTTCGCTGTCAAAGTCGTCAAATTTTTTATTTCGGCTAAGCGGGAAATTTGAAATTGTCACCTTCGGTCGAAATTAACCTAGCTAATTTTACCATCATTTTTTTATATTCTCTCAAAAATACATAATAAACATTTTGTTTGACCTTATATTTATTTGCATGATTTGCATTTAAATTATGTATAAAACATAAAATAATGTTGTTTAGCCGCCATTATAAATAAAACAGATCAAAAAAATTGCTCTAATGTTAGCTAAATACCAATATTAATAATATGGTTTGAAAAGTATGAATATGCGTTGCAGGTTTGCCTTCAAAAATCCAATATTTATTTGCCTGCAACAAAAAGACATGCTTTATTTAATCAGGATTGGTATGCCGCCATTTTTTTGTATGCTTTCCGGCAATTCGCCTGCATGTAAAATTTATGGGCAATTTGTTTATTTAGGGTTGACTTTTAAATGCGTATTAGATGTTGGCATAATATTGCCACCAATTGCCAATGCTTTACCATCAATGCCAATATGAAAATGTATATTGCCGGCAAATAGTGTTTGCTGGGCCATCCCCAGGGCCGCCAAGAGGGCATTAAAGGCGGCACAAACTACCGGGGCCCAAACCTAATGGGGACGCGGGATGAAAAACGTAAATGGAGGAATGAAGTGAGGCCTATGGTCTTCAACTTTTTTAAAAGTAATTTTGAAATTAATGTAACCAATGTGTTTGGATGAAGTGGGGACCTTTTTTTTAGAGGGACATTTTTTTATTAATAAAAGGGACCCGTAATTTTACTTGTACCGGGGCATGGCACGGCTCGCAGCGACCCTGCCCATTCCCCTTCTCCAAATAAAATTCTAGTTTTAAAAGCAAAAAAAAAATATATGAATATAATATGTGCTAAACGTCTTACGGGGTGTTAAATTATAATATCTTTTATACGAATTCAGATATTTTTAAAAATGAAGGAATGCCTCTCATGCATCGGAAGATATTTTTTGGCCTACAAGAAAAAAATATTTTTTTCCAGTGTCGTGTATGGGGGTTTAGGGTAAATATTTTTAAAGGAAAAAATGGTACGTCACTGCATTTTTCTAAAATACATTTTTTTATTTCATTTAGTTTTCATATTTGATTTTCTGACTTTTTTACTTGATGTACGGTTTGCGCGTAAATAATTGAAAAACAATTTTTGGCCTATGTAATTTAAGCATAAATAACAAAGGTGATTTTTACTGTAGAATTTAATATTAGCGATACGAAATGACCATGCCGATAAAGGGTTTTTATTTATTTACGGGACAACCGTACATCAAATAAAAAAGTAAGAAGATCGAATTTGTTTCAAGCTTATTAGGAATTTTAAAAATTATTTTTATTTAAAAAAATGTAGTGACTTATCATTTTTTCCTAAAACCTTAAACCCCTTATGGACGACACTGGTAAAAAAAAATCTTGTATGCCAAAAAATGTCTTTTGCTGTATAGGAGGCGTCCCCCAAATTTTTAAAAATATCTGAATTTTTTAAAGGCTATTAGGCGATATGTTTATATAAAGTTTTTATTCTATTGTGAATTATAAAATCAGCCCTTAAATTTTGTCGGTGAAGTTACTGGACACCATGTATATTTGGTGTGGGTTCCATGTCCCAGTTTTTAGATACATAGATACAATTTAAAAATAATATCTTCGCCAGCGCTGGCATAATACTTAAAAATGACCGGGAGATTGAAAAAATGTCTTAAAAAGGTCTCGAGAATTTATCAGAATTTCTCTAAGAAGCTCCATGTTGATCATTCTGGGCCGTAATTGAAGAAAAAAAAAAATACATTATATTTATTTACTCCAACTCTTCGTAAGTTCTTTTTTTAACGATGTATCCTAAAATATAAAACCTAATTTCTTAACTTTTTACATAATCCCATGTTTCTCCTAATTTTTTGACAGTCATGTCAAATCATTTTCCTTTCTAATTAGTTTCTTTAAAATAAATATAATTTCACAATAGTCCCTAATGTTTTGCCTTAGGTTGTCATTTTTCTCTGTAAGTAGGGTGCTTAGTGTCGCATCACTTTTAGGATTATCTGCAATCTAATTGTTAAATTAAATTACAATCTACGAGTAAGCTAATAACAACTGGGACCCACTGGAGAAAGACATCGTTAAATCTCTGAAGGAACGAGGATTTAATCGGGATTAACATTACTAGTTATACCTAACTACGCTGCCGCAACAAAACCCCCTCATTTTTTTCTCCGTCGCAGACATTTGCCTTGCTGGTGGACAAATTGGGTTATTTTTGAAAAGAAATATAATTGAAGCGTTGGCGGCATAGTATGCGTGGATATGAGGACAAAAATGCCAAAATTAATATTTTCATAATAACTTAAATATGTCTGTATTTTTACCCATGTACAGGGTAATTATTCTAAGTCGCTTTGTGCTAACATTCTTTATTATTGGATGATACGAAGTCGGGTAAATTAGTGAAGTTGTAGCATTTTTCCGCTGGTTAACGTGCTGCCAACAAAACGAACAATTGAATATCAGGCTTTTTGATTTATCGCCAAATAGTATTACTTTTTTTAAATGGAACACCCTGTATATTATATCACCACTCAAGAAAGAGTGGTTTATGAATATGCAATCTAACAGATTTATTTTTTTGTTCTCGAAAACTTGGCATAATACGAAAAACATTAAGGAACAAAAAGTTTTATCTTTATTTCAGCCTACTATAAAAAAAATAGATGTATTAAAGTCTGCCACGTAAATTTTTATATCGGAAAGCTTTCTGGCTCAGTTTACTAGCATTTTGATCTCATTTTTTGCCTCAAGAAATTTTGAGGCAACTGGAAATAGAAACATTTGGATTGTCAGACGGTCATGCCGTTACATTGGGGGTCATGAGTTGTTCTGGTTAGTTCATTTTTTAAATCTCTTAATAAAGGAAATTAAGAAAAAAAAATTTAACTAACCAAAACTTACCATGACCGCCCCAATGTGACAGTTTTTCATGAGCGTCTATAGCGCTTCGAGACAATCAAATTACACGTGCTTTTTCTTTTTACTGTAGTCTGCAAAACACACTGTACGCCTAATATGTTATCAAACATATAATTTGCCTAACAGGGATCACGGCAAACGCATTTTCTGGGCTACATGGCTTTTAAATAAAATTTATTTTTATGGAAGTCATTTGCCCAGGCAAAAGGCATATTGCCTTGACGGGAAGCCATTTGCCCAAAATAGCCATTTGCCTGTGACATATCTATTAACATTTTGGTGTAGTTTCATAGGTTAAAAGTAATACCGCTAAGCGGTTTTTGAGAAATTTTAACTGTTTAAAAATTAATAAATGATTAAAATTTTAAGTATTTTTTTGTAAATTACAAAATATCGACGAATAATTACTGGATTTCGATGTAAATTGGTTTGTTTGCTTAGAAATAGTACCTACAGGAATAAAAAAACATATCTTACGTTAAAAGATAATTAGTTATAAATAATTAGTTTTATAATAAACAAATAAAAATTTAGGCAGCTTCTCCGTGTGCAGAAGAATTTTGTTTATATAAAAATATTCATTAATCTGGTTTCTTACCAAAAAAAAAAAATATAACGCTTTAATGTGCTAGATACTGGTTGTATTTAGCCTGAAACACCAGCCACACATAACCGCAACGAGTCCGTAGCCGTGCGTTTCCCTAGTGAAATGTAGGTGGATGCGGTGCAAAACTTTGTATTGAATCAAACTGCAGTAATATAGGTCAATTTTTCCACGCTTTAAATTACACCTGAACATAAAATTAACATTACAAATGAGGGTTACACAGTTTTAAGCTTTGGCAACATATAACCATACCAAGTCCTGCACTGTAGCAAGGCCGTGTCTCGGCTTTGAAATCTACCGTTGTAATCAAATGCCGTAATATCACCGATCCTATGTGCCCGACAACATACCCTACACCGCATTCTAACAAGTAAACAAAAATTAGTTTATTTGATTTTTCGAAATATTAATTTTAAAAACTTCTAACACAGAAAATAACAATATATTTGTAAGTATTACTCACATTATTATTCACAAGATGTAACAATAAAATTAATTTTACACTTTTTAAAAACTTATCAAATAACTTTTCTTTGTATTGCTTGTTTTACAACAACTATCCTTAACCACAAAATTTTAATTTTTGTTCGTAATAAACTGTATTAAAGAGTAACGCCCGTAAACTCAAAGCTTGCTTCGGGGAACATCGGCGCTATCCGATCCACGTATGATTTTATTTGCTGGCCATGTTTCAGACCGCACGAGACACGGTCAAGTGCTACGATGTGGGTCTTGTGGGACATCGGTGCGGTTATGTGTGGCCAGACACTTATTCTATGCTTAAAGTATGGAAAAAAGGGAAACACAGATAAGTCGGAAAAATGTGGTCAATTTAAACAAAGAGATATACATACATAAAACAATGGACTTAGCTTGACAAAAATGCTTTGTACATTTTTTAGGCATGAAAGCACTTTCCTCTATCACCGTGAAATCGGGCTCGGTGCGGTTATGTGTGGCCTGACCTAACTCAGCATAAAACACGGCGCTTGGAGTAGCGCCTTCACCTTGGCCGCTGTTTAGTACATTCAATCGTTATATTGGCTAAATAAAACCGTGTGTAGCGCATTAAAGCGTTTATATATTTTTATGGTAAGAAAGCACCAACATTTTTTTATTCTGGTATTTAGTTATAAGATTACCAAATATTTTTATATAAACAAAATTCTTTTTCAACACCTAAAAGTTAGCTAGATTTCCATTTGTTTTTCATAAAAACTAATTATTTAAAGACAATAATATTTTTTACGTAATTTTTTAGTTCCCCCACTATTCTTTATAACACACAACAATTTTCATCGAAATCCATCCAATCGACGCTAGTCTACGTCTACTTAAGTTCGCACCATATGAAAAACTTCTTTACTATTAATTTTACGAAAAGTTATTCTTCGTAAAAAGTTCTGCATGGTTTAAAACCTAAAATGCAATATTCAGATAATAATTTTTCTGCATTGATATACCAGGTATGTTAAAAAATAAAAATTTTACTCAAAAGGAGAGTAGGACCTCTATTTTTATAATATCAAAAATTTTAGGATTTAAAATGACATTTAAATATGCAAACTTGTTC
Source organism: Listronotus bonariensis (assembly GCA_014170235.1). NCBI lineage: Eukaryota > Metazoa > Arthropoda > Insecta > Coleoptera > Curculionidae > Listronotus > Listronotus bonariensis. Next base: position 79,406 of record JACEGR010000008.1, read on the forward strand.
ATATTAAAAAAACTTTTTTGGGCAATAACAAACGTTTTTGTGGATTTTCGCTATTTTGCTTTCAACCTAAAAATTGACCAAAACATGTTAATGGATACATTAAAATCAAAAAGTCTATTTTCAGTGGCCTGCTTAAGAAATTTTAATTTAGTGTAAAATGGAGTTCATCATAAAATAATGTTGTAGGTATGACAACTAAAAGTCAATAACACTTTTAAAACCTTTTAGGGGAGTTTCTTTTGACGAGTCCACCATGAATATCCATACCGCCATATATGGAAGCGGTAGTTTAACCCAGCCTGTCAATGTCAAATGTTTTGGGTGTCGGACTGGGCAAACCCGTTACTTTTTTGTCGGACAAGTTTACCATAACGTTTTATGTGCAATTTTTAAACATTGTGCCAAAAATCCTAAGCCTTACAGTCACGAAACCATAAGACCCATTGACATGTTGGGTATCGGATTGGGCGGGTTTGGTAAACCTTGCGATTTTTGCCACAATTTTTAAAAATTGCACTTAAAACATTGTGGTGAATGACAAAAAGTGACACGTTTGCCCAGACACATTTAACATTGACAGGCTGGTTTAAAGCGCCGCTTTCATATATGGCGGTGAGTATTCTTTGTAGACTGGTCTAAAGGAACTACCCTAAAAGTTTTTAAAGTGTTTTTATCATGAAGTTTATTTGATTACTGGTCCAAGGACTAAAATACAAATACGATACAAGTTCACCACAATGAATTTCGTATAACGAATTAGGCTGCTATTAGGCATAATATCTGCGACGAATCCTAAACTATCCAATTTATAATAAATTTAGTGTAAAAAGAAAAACTTTAATTAGACTTTAAATTTATTAATTATTTATAAATAGAAACAGTAAAAGAAACGCTCAAAAAATAAAATAAAAAAGTTGTTAAAGATATTCATTATACATCAAATTCTCAGTTAAAATAAAACTTTTAAAAAATCAGGACAAGCAGCTCTCGTACTTCATTTAAGGTTTAATTTTTTTGTCTGTATAAACTTTTGAACAGTACGTACTATTTCTCGCAAAATGCAAAGTGCTTTTCGTTGTAAGTTGCCATCTCTACATTTGTTCTCCATGCTAAAATTCTGTCTAACATTTACAGAAACGGACTAATATGATTTATCTTGAAAGTGGGAAAAGACGAATTTGCATTTTTAAATCGGATAATACCTATTTTGTTTTCATTCCTTTAAAATACTTACACAAACTTTCATTATCTAATGGAAAAGAATACCTTGAACTGATTTTTTATCGATATGTTACGATCAAAAATCAAAAACAGGCACCAAGCAAAAACAGCCTTTAAGACCTCGGCTACTATACTAAGAGGAAGCAGCGAGCGGAGAGTGTTAAACCGTTATACTGGGTCCTAATTCTTGAGCATAAGAGAACGGGCTCGATCACATCGCCAAAATAATCGTTTATTTCCGGGCTGTTTTCCTTAAGTCGCGTGATGGGAGCAGTCATTTGCGTTCAGGAATACCTATTTAAGCTTTTTGGAGAACTCCGCCCACTTTTCCTATTAGAACGCTGTTCCCCAGTTTCAAGAATAAGGACCCTGGTGGCCGGTACATTATATTAGAAACGCTCCGTAAATAATTATTGTTTGGTTTAAGCGGTAAGCAGTAAGCGGTAGGGCTTTTTTGCTCACGTATATTACAGCTACCTTATTTAAAGGTACAATATGCTGCTAACATAAATATTAAAGACTGCTCTTCCAGACTGTCCGCTCGCCGCTTGCTGCTTTGGATCGTAGCTGCAGATTTTTTTTTTGTTTTAAGTAGGCGCGTGGGAGTCAAATACACCCCCAACCGTACACATTCAATAATCACTTTTTCTTTGAGTTTTTTAAACTGCTAAATTATATTTTTAGTTACAGCAATGTGGGAAAGTCAAACAACTAAATTTTATTATTTATGGGTACACTTTATACTTTGCCTAAGAATTTTTACATTTGGCCTGGAAAACAAAAAATAAAACTAAAAAGCTAATGCTGCTTGAAAAATTATACTTAAAATATTTATAATACCAAATGAAGAATGGATCTGTTCCTTCTTGTTGTCTTGGAACTAGGCACTTCTTACAAATTGTTTTCATATGATGTTTGCACATTGGTTGTTTATACTTCACACAAAAAATTGATGTCCCATTTGTCTTTTTCTCGGGGACAAATATTATATCTATTCCGACTCTCTGAACGTCCCGCATTCGATATACATATTGCTCAAAATTGTAACGTTAGAAGGCGCGTGGCGGTCAAATTGTTTCCACGCGCAGAAAATGTGAAATTCTTAAATAAATGATGTTGTTTTTTGTTATAGGCATATACCTAACTGGGTTTTAGAAAGGTACCTAGAGATTCTTTTTCTAATTGTAAAATATCTCAAAAAGTTATTTGAAATTGACAATGCTGGGTGTCAATTTAACCACGCAGCTCCTACTTAAGGGTTAAACTAGACAGTGCAAAATTCATGTGAAACTACTTTTAAAAAGTAAGAAACCAAAGCTAGCTGAACTAACCAAAACTACTACAAGGTACGCATTTTCGTTTGCCAAAATTACTTATTTTTATAAAACTATTGTTTAATTAATTACACAAAATTGTAGACCTTAAGACCACTAACTAAAACTATCCCTTTATTTTTTCTTTACCACACGGTATAGCATTTGAAAAACTAAAGAGGGTACCAAGTTGACACGTGACGTCACTATTTTGTTATCCGAAATTAGTTGGTAAGTATTTAACCAAACAACGTAGGGTACTGAATCAAAATTGCTTATAATCTAGCAACATGTATATAGGCAACCCACAATACATTTTGTTTGTTTGATGGTTGACGACCTGCCCAAAATATGCATATCATATATTAGGTTTTAAAAGAAAAAAGGAAATAAAACAATAGAAAAGTAGTGATGAGACGTCTCAGTATCCAGAGGATCATTTTACTAAAAAAATATGTTAATCGGTACAGTAGAAGTCTCAAACAAAGTGTCTAAAAAATATTGCTTTGCGTTTAAATATATACATGATATGAAGCCCCTGGAAAACAAAAAACATCGATAAGGTTAACCTTCCTGCCTTAAAGTTCAGTGTATTTTAGTGAAGTCCTGTTAAATCGATTAAAGAATTAATAGGTGGACATCTATGCTTTTAGTATAAACTAGTAATATACCGTAAGACATGTATATTGACTTGCTTCAATCGATTTTTATACTTTCATATTAATATTGTAAGCCTTGCATTATTTAAAACAATTTAAAACAATTTAAAGATGTTTACAGACAGACATATTAAAAAAATTAAAATTGATTATAATGCCCCCTTTTTTGGAAGATCACTCTTTAAATATTAAGCCATAAGATACTTGTAAAAATGGGTATTCTTGACAAGCAGTAAAAATTATTGTAAAGAAATAAAAAAGAGCTAAAGGTCCTTACTGCTTCTTATTTCCTTCCACTCCAAGGTAGCATCCGTCGAACACTCTCCTATTGGGCGATATAGATTTTTACAGAAATTGCAATGGCGTATAAGCGTAGTAGCTTATTGTCCATCACGCCCTCTGTGGAGAGTGCTAAAAACCTTTGGCTAGTTCGAAAATCTGCATCGCAAGATCAGACCGTATTCGACGGATTCATTTTTGTACAATTAAGCTATTATTTTTTCTTTTGGGAATTTGGCAATTAAAACCAAATTTTAGTTACATTGACCATAAGTACATATATAATATGCCTTTATCCATTTTATTAAAAATATATATCTGCGATCATTTATTTATGAGTAATATTACCGTATACAAAATTATGAAATAATAGGCCTATAAATGCGCGACTTTTCATTAAATACCAATAAACAGTTTTAGTGTAGGCAATTACATAAGTATCGACAGAACTGAAACTTTGTACTTAATATTTCATAATATGACCTGGTCATAATATTCGAACAAAATTATTGACATTATTTAAAGGTTGAGAAGTTGCAACTTAATAATAATTAAGAAGTATTGTGTGAACTGTTGTTTTAATAATACTATAAACTATATTTTTCCAGCAGCGACATTGACACTTATTCCATATAATACTATAGCCAAAAAAGGTTTCACGTGACGTCAACACAACCATTTTCAATATAACTAAATATCGCGACCCTTTATAAACCGACTTTGTTAGATAAAGATGATTTTGTCGAGCCCTGCTGCTATACCCACCCAAAACCGCTCCAACATAAACACAGCCTTAGTTGTCGCTCAATCAGAACATTGCAAAAGTTAGAGTTGTTGTTGGTGTTGAAAAACGAATTCATTTTGTAAAAGAACTTTATTTTTTCAAATAAAAAAAGGTTTAAAAAAGTAAAAACGTATTTTCTAGGCTCTTTCCGTAACTATAGTTAATACAGCTGATTCATAATAATTTCCTTGGGAAAGAATGAAAATCCCGCGAATAAACTAAATTTCTCATCTTGAAAGTAAAAGAGCAAATAATGTGGTAGAAAATGTGGTCACGCCTTGCTCCCGTATTGTAAAATGGCAAAATTCGCGCTGGCATACAAAAATATCAAAAGATTTGATAAAGAGGAAAAATTTGGAAATAGCAGAGATTTACAAATTGTGCATTTATATATTTTTTGTCGTGTCGACGTTTAAGGCCTAAATTGTTTTTTTCTTTTTTTTGTTGTTTTTTCCTTTACAATTCTGAAATAAAAACAAATAACGTCCAACCAACCTATTTTCTTATATCCTATTATTTTATTAGCCGACCTGTGCCCAATTCATTGGGCATTAATTATATATTTTTTGAACTTTTGTTTAATCATAATAAAATAATATAGCCTGTTCATTCCTAAATAGTGTGGCTTTGTAACTGTGACAGAATTTTTATAATCAAATTAGCCCTTATAAATAAATAATTAAAGTTACAAACTTTACTTTCTTATTTATAATATAAATATTAATAAATATTTAAGAAAAGATTTACTTAAAATAAGTAAATTTGTTGCTTTTCATTATCTATAAAAAAAGAAATTTGAATCCGCAGAGAATGGAACTCTGCCCGCCCGCGTGACACGCGAGCATTCTACCACTGGAACACTGATGCTTACAAACGAAGTTACAAACTTAACCTCTTTAAAATATTAGTATATTATTATATTGATATACATATGTTTTTTCTATAAAATTTTTGTTTAATCATTATTAAATATACCCTATAGCACTCCTAAATAGTGTAGCTTTCTAATTGTAAAGGAGTTTTTATGATCGGTTTAGTATTTCCGAAGATTAGCGGCTACAAACAAAGAAGAAAAGTTACAGTTTACCTCTTTGTATTGTTAGTATAGACTAGTATAGATTTCTTATCTTATAATTTTAAAATTATTTAGCAATCAAGTTTCTTGACGCCAGTAGCCCAACTAGCACTCTTTTTGAGGGGACTTAAGTTCCAGTATTTACATCGTGCCAGCTTCATGGGTTTGACTTTCAGTGTGTTGGACACAAGCAGGTGGCGGGCTTGCATTGTTGTTGGTTAGACCGCCCCCTTTCCACGAATTTGCAAAAATTCCGCATTGAACGTTTTTATAATGATACGTAACAAAAAAAATATATCGGAACTACACCATTACTCAAGTATACAGGGTGTCTTCAAAATAGGTGGACAATATTTTGATTTAAGCTACTATTAAGCTAAAGTAGGTACGGTTTCATGCTAAACCGTATCTAGCTGGCAGTATTATGTAATCAGACTTTTAGTTAAACTTCTTTATGACAAAACTATCACAAACTATTTGTACCAGAATTATACTAGTAAGGCCTTTCATAGACGAGTCGACTGTTTTACAAGTCAAATTACAAAATGGTTGTTCACTAGTTGCTTGTGCAACTGGTTTGCAATCAGTTTATGCTTTCTAACCGCACACGAGTGTTTCTGAATCTAAGGCATTTATTGTGTATATACAATGTGTATTGACCATTTTAAATACCCCAGAGTAAGAAGGAAATTTAAAGCCCCTTGTTATCCTAAAAAAATAACTAAAGAACATCGCAATAATTTTTTAACCAAGCAATTAAAACCGTTTTTTGAGCGGCAAGCGCATTTAACGTGACCAGTTGGGGACTAATTGCAAATAAGTTTTGTTGTAATCGGCTCATGTATGGTTCATCACTTTATTCATACAAAATCATAAAACGGTTGTAGACGCAATGGTTTTGTCTTTTCGTGTGCGGAAAGCCATACAGACCAAAAATCCAACACTGAGCCAAACGAATTTAAGCACATATGACGTTGGCGTTTGTTGTTGAAAAGAAATTGAAATGCGCTCGTCCACACCTAAATTGAGATTCGAGTTGGACCGCATGGGATAAAGTTTGGTGCTAGATAACCAAGCAATGTCAAGCGACTCGAACGATTTACTGCTAACGAGTGTAGGGTTCTAAATAATTAAGTCAAGTCAAAATAGTCCTTACTTCAGGTTTTTCACATTCAAATTGTGCTCCAAAAGTTTTTCATAAATCTATTTTTTTTAATTTCAAATTATTATTAGTAGGGTCCCACAATATTGTGAACACCCTGTATAGGGAGTATGTAAGTTTTAATAATTTTAATATTTGTTTACTTATTTCGATAATAAAAATACATCTTAAAGTAAAACATATAACAATTTAAAATAATGTCAAAGCTTAGACCTCGAACCGGCAAGGTAAATTTCTAGGTCGAACGTCATCAAAAAATCGCGTTCAACTTTGTATATAAACAGGGGAGAAGTTAAGAAAAAAAAATAGAAAAATATTAGATAAGAAGGTAGTAGAAGTAAAAGCCAAAGTAAAGTTTTAGTTAAGCCCCCGTCCGGGCTACCCCTAGTGGGGGTATGCCCGTACTAAATTTAGTTAGTCAAATATGTTGTTCATGTAGTGTTATTTATTAGTGAAAAAAAAAACAAGATAGTTTTTGTCTACCGGTCCTATGGTCCAAGAAGATAGTTCCATATGGTAGATTTCTCCCAGTGACGTAAAGTGGCCCTATGTATTCGAAATATACGTCAGATTATCGAATTTCATCAATGCAAGTGCATTCATCAAAATTAAGTAATTAATTTCAAACTTATTGCATCGGTCCACACCATATTTCCAAACACCAAAAAATAAAAAATAAACACTAGTCTCCTGTCATCAAAGGCAGACAAACGATTAAATAATAGAAGCGCAAAAATCCTGTCCAGACCAAATCAAACCATCCTTTGATGTACCGATCAAGAAGCGAACGCAATCGTACACCAAAGCCAACCGTGGAAACCGTTGGCTTATGTTTGCTTCGCGTCGTACACACGCAAATCAATCACCTCCAAATCTGTAACCACATGTGCCTTGGCTTGCGTTAGAATCTTGGTCTGTACGCGGCTTTTTACATTTGTGTACCAAGCTGTATGTCGAGCGTCGCTTACAGCTTTGTCACATAAGTCTGCGTCACTAATTGCTGAACGGTTGGTTGTGAAACTGGTTTGCAATTCGTTTATAGTTTTTGTCCGCATACAAGGGTAAGAAATGTAGCGACCACTGATGAATAAGGTTTTATTGACTTTTAATTTTTTTAAGAGTGAATCAGGAATCTTAGTCCATTCACCATCTTAATAATAACACTGAAAAACGTCGCCGCCCTCTACCAGCTCATAGTCAGTAGCTTATCTTAGTCTGACCAAGCTGTAAGTCAGAGCGTTGCTCACAGCTTTGTCACACAGAGTCTATATGTCTGTGTGCTGTCTTGCACGAGTACAAAGGGGCAGTAGCTGCTATATCTGCAACTCGTTATCAGGCCTTTAGTTAAAGTGCCTGCTCTATGACTAAAATAAAGCCTTATTTAAGTAGGTTACAATTTATCACTGCAGTAAAAGTGATTTAATGTGAATTTGTAAAAATGGCGTAATTTTAGACAGAAACAGTAGATCACTGCGTTCGCTGCGGTCGCGTTATAACGTTGTAAAACTATCACATTAAAAATAAAAACGACACATTTTAGGCCCGTTAGCGGAAAACATACAAGGAGTTAACCTGGAATTGATGACAGCAATTCTGGGAGATGTTATTAAGGCACGACCATTCATTTTGACTCGAGACAGATACGAAGCTTAATAAAAGAGTAAGCAACTGCCGCGGAGAAGATATATAAAGCTCCCAGAAAGGGAAAAACAAAAACTAGGCAATTTCAAACGTATTGTTTGCTCCATCGTACGCCTGGTCATTTTTAAGATTACTTGACGCTCGACCCTTGGCTTCGTGGCATTTTTGATATCCTTTTGTTTCGTGAAATTATCGGTGCTATATTTTTTATGGGCCAGCGACAAATAACCCGTAAAAATTTGCTTTCCTTAATCGAAATATAGGTTTATTAAACTTGTTTCCATTATTTACACAAAAACAACCATAAATTGTAAATAGAAGATGGGAAAAACACAACAAACATCGTGGAAAAGATAGGTTTGCTAAGACTCAAACGTTATTTATAACTTTAACTTTAGAACAGCTTAAATCTTAACTTTGGTTGTTGTTAAGTCCTGAAGCGTTAGTCACATTAATACGGAAAATCTTTACCTGTGCATACTGCCAGAGCGGAAGGACCAAACCAAAAAATCTTTTTTTTTCGCAAATTTTACAATAATTTTTAGTATTTTCTCTTTAGGCCAATAGCATCTCGGATACAGCATCAGCTATGTAGAAAGGTTCACTGGCAATGGCAACAGGTAAAAATAAAATAAATAATTCCGCAAAATATTTGCTTTTTAATCCAAATACACTACTCAAAAGAATTATCGCATATGCTCGATTTCTTCCATAAGCTTCAATACAAAAATGCTTTCATTAAAATGGCCATATCTCTTTTAATTATTAAGATATCAAGACAATTAAAAAAATAAAATGTTAAGAAAACGTGAAGCTATAACTTTATATTAACCATTGTTTTTACTGTTAGCAATAAATCCTACGGGGTGATAAAAAAAATTGAAAAAATGGATAATTTTGAATCGCCCTGTATGATGTGCTGTTGAAAGGGAGTAGTCAAATTTGTGATTATAAAATATCAGAAATGGGTAAGGGTATAAATTATTAACAAATGAGATTTCTCCCTTTTAACAGCACATTATATAGGGCGATTAAAAATTATCCATTTTTTCAATTTTTTTATCACCCCGTAGGATTTATTGCTAACAGTAAAAAACAATGGTTAATATAAAGTTATAGCTTCACGTTTTCTTAACATTTTATTTTTTAATTGTCTTGATATCTTAATAATTAAAAGAGATATGGCCATTTTAATGAAAGCATTTTTGTATTGAAGCTTATGGAAGAAATCAAGCATATGATAATTCTTTTGAGTAGTGTATTAGTTTATTAAACTTGTGTTTAATCTTGATGCAAACACAACAAAATTTAAAAAAAAGGAGGTTTGTAAGACTAAACTTAACGTTATTTAAAACTTTATCTTTACGAGCTTTCGTAAAGTGTGGTAGTATCTCTTAAGATATACAGGGTAGGACAAAAGTATAATATTTTAAATACAACACCCTGTATATTATATCACTATTATAAAGATGGTCCAAAGAGCTTAACAAAAATACCACAATTGATATGAATGTGTGCTTTATTAGTTTCATAAGCTCGAAGCATTGTGCTGCGCAGGTATGCCTCACACTTAGTTTATTAAATTTTGGTGTAACTAATGTTATCAGAGTTTCTTAATAAAACTTTTTGTCTTAAGTTTTTAAGACAAAAGTTTGGTTAGGTTTATCTGTGTAGGCATACCTAAAATTAATATATCCAAAACTAAAAAGACACACATACATATCAACTGTGGTATTTTGGTTAAGATTTTGGACCATCTTTATAATAGTGATATAATATACAGGGTGTTGTAATTAAAAATATTCTACTTCTTGTCCTACCCTGTATATCTTAAGAGATAATAAAAATTTTATAATTAATTCAAAAACTACAAAATTAACCCAATTAACTGATATGTTTGTAAATTTTGTAGGATAAAAGAAAAAAATTGTGGGGGTGTAAATTTATAATTGGACTTGGTATGGTATGGATTGGACAGGTATTATTTATACTTACTATATAAAAAACTGTAAATAATTTTTTAATAAACGAGTTGTACTAATTACTTCTGGATCATTAGGATCTTGGAAGTTAAAAGCATTTATAATTAGCTCTGTTACAACTTTTCTTTCTTTCCCTATTGCCGAAATCAAACGTTTAAAACAGTTACCATAGGTAATTTTTGCAGAGTACAAATTATCTGTTTTTAGAAGTGTTGCAAATAATTACAATTCTAAATATGATAGCCTTAATCTGCATTAAATTTGCTACAAAATAGCAAAAAATCGCAAAAATACTTTTTATACTTTTTTTAGCTTAATTGCCAAAACATAAAGTAAATAGAAAACCGCACCATTTTCTTTTAACAAGAAATACAATTTGATGGACATCCAATAAATAATTAAATCCTCAAAATAAAATTATTAAGAAATTCACATGTATTTGTCGCCTCCGTTTTAAAATAAAACAGTCTTTTTTGTAAAAATTCGTGCAATTAAGGCAAAACAGTAGCTGATATAACTTTTAATATACTACATGAAATTTTTTATACTTTAATGCCATAAATTTAATTATCTATCTATTAATTTTAGATATGATTATTTGGTCAATTTAGTATTATTTTTTCTAAAAATAGGATCCATGTTAAAAAAAATAGGTTTTTATCCACAGATCGCTGCACTGTGCGCATGTAGACTAAATGCCATGGCGTGTGTAAATTCATTTGGTATACTAGAGAGATCTTAAAGATTTTATGCAGTTTCACAAATTAAAATTTAATTTTGTTCTTGTTTTGATCACTTGCACAGGTTAAAAAATTGCAAACGTTCCGTGTTTCATAGACGCTCCGGTTGACCTGCACAGGTATACCTGCAAAAGTGTAACTGTGCAGGTATATCAAGCTGTGTGCAGCAGACATAATACCGGCCTTATTTCATTATTTGGGTTTTAAAGTGAAAAGTTTTGAGTCTTTCGAGAATTCCCAAACTTCCCACCTCGCTTATTTATTTCAAGAGTATCTGAAATGTTAAATTTGGTACATATTTTATTTTTATTCTACCTCCAAACTGTCTAAAGTTACTATCACCCGATTGTCTTAAGTCCTCTAATAATAAACTACTTTTAAGTCCCTTTAGAAAACTGATATTGTGTTGGTATTTAGAATTAATAATTTTCTTTACTTTTTAACAAATGTTACTTGTATTTAAATCTTCTGCGCAGGAAATGGCGGGCATTGGCAAAAATTGCTATCTAAAGGTCACATTTCGAGCATCGCGGCAGACTGCAAACCTCCGACTCAAGCGACAGAACGTTATACTTATTTCGCTTTCGCCTTGGCAAGTAACAAGTATAGTTGTTGGTAATGTGACTGGCTCTGGCGCTTGCGTTGGCGGTTTTCAGTCTGCCGCGGCGCTCGGAATCGAACCTTAGAGGTCTCAAAGTGGTACGACGTGTATATTGTCTTTTACCATTACTTAAAAACCTAACCCTTATAAAGTATGTCGATTCTTTACAGTAAAACTTGTTTTTTGGGACATACTGTATACTTTTCAAATAAAATTAAGTACAGGTTTTTACAGCCCATAATTGAATTTGATTATCTTGAGATTTGGCAGATTCATCAGTAAACATTGAAACCCTTCTGTGAAAAGTTTACATTTTTGTCATGCCTCATGGTGTAATAGTTTTCCTAAGATAATCGATAGCATGCGTAGAATACAAAAGCCATTTTATAGGTCGATCTCGAAAAGATTTTTCCACCTTTAACTGCTGGAAAAACAGACTAAGGGCCGTAAAAGAAAGCTTAGGGAATTTAAAAATATAATAAAATTGATTTGAGTTCCAGGTAATTAAATATATTATAGTTTTTTAATTTGTCTTTTAATTAACTTGGTTGAGGAAGGGAGGTAAGGAATTTAATTTATAAGAAAGTGCAGAAAATAAGTAATTTTGTTTTCATAGGTGCAAAAAAATAAGTGCAGGAAAAAAATATCATATAAATGTTTCTTTAGCAGCAAAAATATTCAACCCGACGAGTTTCTACTTCCACGCCACGTGCCACCAGTTTTATAGCAGGCCAGAGACGAAATATGAGGATTTTTTTTAAGTACGAGATACGTGTTTAGGCAATGTTTTTTTAAATTTATCCAAAAATATGTAATCAGGCTCTGTCAGAGGCTATGTGCCTTCAAAAAGGTTTGTTTACTTTATAATTTTTGTGTACTTAGAGGTATTGCTTTCAGAATGAATTAAATGTGGACCCATCAAACCTATTCACTTAGCTGAATCTGTATACTAGTACCGCTAGTGCCGGGTTTTGGATGCCTAACACATTTTATCAGTGCCACCATGGACTCATGTAAACATTGTAATTTCCTTCTATAAAGCTTTAAAAACTGGGACACTGCTTCTTGACAAATGGCTTAGCTCTAGACGTTATCTTTCATATTAAAACACCAACAGTTTATTTTACTTTTATTTTTAAAAAAGTTTCTTTGCATATTGGCTATTGCAACAAATGATTGTTTGTGCCATTGCATAAAATACGGAAGTTATATTAAAATTGTTAAAGGGTTCTTTTATCTTTTTAATAAACCACTTTCTACTGGGGTAAAGTAAAACATTTTTTTAGCCTGGAGGTAAATTTTTGAAAAAATGGTATTTCTTAGCATCTAAAAGTGTCCTACTTATTTACAAAATTAATTATAAGTAAATTTTTTTTTGTAATTTTCTTTTTGTTTTTGACATTTAAAACATCGTTTTTCATGCAAATTAGAGTATTAGGTTTTAAAAGAATTATGACCATTATTGTAATAAACAAAAAAAAGAAAAAAACAAGAAGCTTCTTTTAACCACAAAAGTAAAACTTGCGTTTGAAATGGTCCTATTTGTTCATTGCCCGATGTTTTGAAATGTAAAAAGACATTTTTTTAAAGAAAACATTTTTGCTTATTATTAATTTTCAAAATAAGTGGGCCACCTTTAGATGCTAAGTAATAAAATTTTTTCAAAAATTTTCATGTTTAATAAATGACAAATCCCACCCCCAGGTTAAGATTTTTTTATTTTACTCCACCCTACTTTCTACCCAGTAACAATAATAAATAACACAATGAAATTAGGGTATCCCAAAAGCTTAAAAGAAATAAAAATATAAAGTGCACAGTGTTAAAAATTTAGTATTTTATACCGTTAAAGTATACGGGGTTTTCCTTTAAAATTTAAAATAACAAATAAATAAATAAATAAAAATGTAATCTTATAAAAAAATGAAGGATTTATATGACCAGTAAAAAAATTGCTGTGAAAGTGTTTTTACAGAATATAAAAGTATCTATATACACCAAAAAATATAAAGGGTTTAAGAAAACGCAAAGAATTTTAGAACGTGCTTTAGCGAGTAATAGCACTTGAAATTTGTGTGTCGTAAGAAAAGTCAGTTTACAGAAACATGCACAGAAAAATAGTATTGTTTTAAGAAAGTACAAGGTTTTAAAAATATGCTTTTTTTAATATACCTATGTATGTGCCTTTAAAACAAGGTTTAATTTAAAAAAATTGCGGCTCCTAAACTGGAAAAAATAAACTAAAATATCCTTAGCAATATTTTAAGAACATTAGAATCAACAAATAAAATCATAAAGATTTATGATTAAAGCTCTAAAATATAATAAATATAAGTTTTAAGATCTTAAACGAAAAAAATAAATGTTTTTATTAAAATTAATTATGAATTCCCTTTAAAATAATAGGTTTGTAATTTGATCAACTCTTTCAGTAGAATGTCAATAATCTCTCAATGTGAATGTCGGGTTCTTATTCTGAATCCATCGTAATATTAATTTAATATATATCATATTAATCAAAATAGGTTAAGTAGTAGAATAATATTTGGGCGAATATTAGTAGGATCGTTTTTTAGATAATTGACCATACCTAGCCGTTTTTGTATTTATTGCGAAAAAGCATAGTGCCATATCTCCGAAATTGACAGGAGTAAAAAACGATAATATTATGTCATATCAAAGTTGATACAAATAATTAATTACAATGATGAAAAATGGGGTGTTTCATTTAAAATTTTAAAATTCGCTAACCTACAAAAAAACTATAAACTGGTTAACCTTGCAAATACAATTTTTAAATTCTTCATGTTCAGTTACCCCTTGGCACAAAATTTGGTTCATTTAAATTTGAGGGTTGCCGAGATAATCCACCGTTCCGGTTTTTTCTACTAACCCCGTAAGTTAATTATTCACTGAATAATGCTTTTCAGTTCGTTAAGAAAATATTACCGCCGTACTCTTGCATAAGTACTATAAATTAGGCGAAACGCGTCACTGGAGAGAGTCCGGGTTAATGACATGATAAGTAGGAATGCTTCTTTTTACTGTCGAAAAGTTAAAATCCAGGCACACTCAGATGAAGAGAACAGTTCTTTAATTAAATACCGTTAATTTTACATATCAAGAGAACTAGTTCTCTATTCAAGAAACGTAGTAATTAATTGTATTGAATTTCATTTCAGTCCGTGGTTTTCTATATCTTGTTTCTCTCTGAAGAATCTCTTAGTGGAAGAGCTTGAGTAATTTTTATTGTAAATCTAAATACTAAATACTAAATAAAAGGTTGCAAATACTTTTAGCCAAATCCATAAATGCATCGATTTAAAAGTATTCAGTCTTTAACTGAATACATAGTTTTTTAATGTAAACCTACTGTGATTACTAAATGAAATAAGGGTATTTTTATTACAAAATCACTTTCTTTTGAATTAAGTAGGCAAAGTTTAAAACATTTTTTTAGCTATTAATATTATAAGAAGTCCATTGTCTTTATTTGATTTATTCACACAACATTTCCGGCAGTACTATCTCTGTCCGTTTTCAAGTGTAAACTAATATAATTCCTGAGACTACTAAGTTTATATACAGTGGGGCGACCATTCAACCGTGATGGAGTGGGGTGCGGTCAAGCGTGGGGCTGCGCATCTAGGACGCCAGTATTGGTTTGCTTTAAGAATGGTTTCCAAATGTTTGGAATTTTCATACTTGCTTTGCTTAAAATGCCATCATTGTTCTCAATAAAAAAGGGTTCCTTAAATTTACGCTTTCTTCCAATGTGGTTCCCTGTGTATAACCTGTGCTTCTGACCACTTAATGTTATGTTGTCTGACTCTCCACATTGACATGGTGTCCTGGTAAATGCATTCTATCTCCTGTTTAGACGAGTTGGGTTTTGTTCTCGTCAGGATGCTTCTTAATGTAGTTTCGGATTTAAAGACAGTTTTAATTCCATATTTCTTGGTTATTTGCCTAATCTTTTAGACGTTCCTTTTACATATGGAATTGGATAGATAGTACTGCCCGAAACGTTGTGTGAATAAATAAAATAAAGACAATAGAAGTCCGAAACTCTTCCTTTAATATTAATAACGAAACATTGTCAACCACATTCAGGCATTTTTTAGCTGTTTGACATCCTTTTTTACACAATACAGGGTGTAATTTAATTAATGGCTGAAAATGCAGGGCATAATTTCTAAGCTTATTTTTGAAAGAAAACTTCGTGTAAACATATGTCCCAAACGTCTTAACTTTTGAGATACAGGGTGTTAAAATTTTTAAAAACCGTAAGATTTTAAAAACATTTATTTTAGTAAAAACTGTTACACTTGATAGGAACGTTCAAATAGGTATTTACTATTAAGTAAATTTAATATTTTTTCTTCTAAAACCAAGACACGGAAAAAATTAGGTGGCATAAAAGCAGTATTTTTATTTGCTTAATTTAAACAAAGCACAAAAATTTCACACACATTTACGCAGTCAGTGGCGTACCGTTTTTTTGTTAAAAATATTCCTTCAGTTGCTCTCTTGAGACGCCACTGGACTTATTAAATGTAATTGTTGGTGATAAATTACCCCTTTAATGTTAATAATATTATTGCCAAATTAAAACAAAATTGGGTAAAGAATACTTAAGACATTTAAAAAAGAAATAGATTTCATTTTGAAATTTTAACACCCTCTATCTCAAAAGTTGGGAGGTTTAGAATATATGTTTATATAAACTTTTCTTCTTAAAATAAGTTAGAGAATCATACCCTGTATTCTTAGTTATCAATTAAATTACACTTTGTATATGAAAGTCACAATTCTCTTAGATTAAGGCTAAGGCTTTTGTTTAAAGAAATGTTTGTTTCAGCGTGAGTTTCCAATAAAAGCGTTGAATTGTCCCACGCTGTACATTCTGTTGACTTATTCGCGTCATTGTTTATTCAGAAACACAGAAAAATTCCGCAATTTATTTTACTACTTCTAGTTCCCTGATGTATTCTATTCGTCTTGGACCGCGTTAACTTCGGTTTGTATTCCTTCACACACCCGGATCTCGATCTGATGTATAGATGCTGCCGATCTTGAATATTTAGTGGAAACTTCATGTTAAAGCTGTGGTTTTAGCCGTTTGCTTGCTCTCAGACCTATTTCCGTTCGATATTTCCGCCATATGCGTTTTCCCAGAATGGTTGTGTGGATTTTCCAGGTATACGTGCGAAAACAACGAAAGTGAGAAATTTTTCGCAGCGCCGATATACGCATCGGGAATAAGTTGCTGAGTAAAATTAATTGAATTGTTATGTCTTTATTAATATTTTTAGTTTTGCAAATACAAAGTGTTTTAGAATTTGGTGCAAACATTTTAAAATGGGAATTTCAAAAGACTTATTTTGCTATAGACATGTATGTCCTAAGACAAGTTGTCACAGCCTGTCCTATTACCCCCCCTTCATTTTAATTAGGAATGATTTTATTAAAAAGCGTAAGTTGTGTAAATAATACAACACAAATATAGTGTTTTATTAGCTTATATTTTTTAATACATTGTTTTAACTTTAAATTTTGGTAATTAACAGTTTTTATGTATTACTATAATGTTAAAGTGGAAGGGGGTGTTCAATTTAGTGCCTTAAAGGGTACATTTTTATAAATTTTTTGGCAACACCTGTAAAATTTATTTTTCTGGTACCATAGAGGGTATTCACTTAAAAACTTACCACTCTAGGCTGCGAAAAGAGACAGACTTTAGAAAATCGCCGAAATACATTATATTTATTGAGAGGAACGTTTCTTACAAAAAATTGGACGGCGCTCCTTCAACCCTTTAATTCGAAATAAGAAGGGGGTTGAGTGATACATCATATTAAAGCTCCTTACGAGTAATTTATAACGATAGAATATAAAGTCAATACTTTCACCTACTACAAAATGGCGGTCCGGTAAAAATTACCTAAATACCTGATTGATAAATCTGTGTCTTTTCGCAAATAACTTAAGTAGTAAGTTTTTAACTGAACACCTTGTAGGATAAAGCATTTGAAGAATAGTAAATTGCGGTAGCCATCATATCTACGGTCTTGCATCATGTAAAATCAAAAAAATTATGTTTGTTTGATTTATAATTGTTTTTCCAGGTAACGCTTGGATTTTTTATTTTAGTTTTTCACCTTTTAGTGAAAAACGCTTTTTTAGAAAATAAGGGCTATTTGTTATTATAAAAATAATAAATTTTGACAAGTTTTAAAACATTCTCTAGCGTTACTTAGGAAAATTATAAAGAATTAGTGATAAAATTTTATAAGGATATATGGGCGTGCAATATTTTTAAAGTTATAGTGGTCACCGACTTTAACAACGTGAGTTGTGGGAAAATCGCTTTTAAGTTCTGGGCACTAAAATATTTAAAATAAAACATTTATGGTGGTCATGGATATTGAATAATTGCTTAAACCACTGTATCTTCATTAATTTTGCTTTAATTCATCTCAAATTTTTACACAATAGTTCTAAAGTGTTATATATTAAAGAGATTTATTTAAAAAGCGAAAAAAAGTTTTGATAGCAAACACCCTTCCCACTTAAATCACCTTTTCAGGTTTATAGTTTTTGTTTTTCTTTTGTCTTTAAATATAAAGCTCAGAGGTACATGTAAATTTTATTGTTACCATAAATGAACTTATTATAACGTCATCTCTTCAAAAAAACTTAAGCAATTTACATTTTTAACAAGAGCAAGTTTCAGAACTAAATTAATTTGAATTGGTGAGCCCAACTTAAACATTACCGTTAAAACACTTCTCGTAATCGTAAAGTTTTTAAGAGCATCATGTATACGTTCCCAAGTTGCCAGCATTTTTAATTAGTCGAATCCGGCTAATGTTGTTTAGCGTTGATATTTAGCTCCTATATTCAAGTAATCCTGCAAATAAAATATATCTTATTTAGAACACTTCTTCTTTTTTTTTATTAAACACATGTTTAATTTGCAATTTATGAAAATATTACTTTTAGTATTATTAAATACAAAAAAAAAACATTTTTTTGTATTTAATAATACTATCCGAGTGTCAAAAACAAACTTTGGAATATAAAATTGATGCTAAAAACTATATTTTACAGTAAAATTGACAGATGAAAATTTCAAGATAGCGGCTGGGCGCCATTATGAAAAAAAAATTAATAAATCTAAAGGGGATCTTGTGGCACATTATCTTAAGGCTCCAGATAATACTACTGGTAATAATATACAGTGTAGAAAAAAATTATTTATTGTAGCACTCTGTATATTATATTATCATTAAAAAGATCTTAAAAAGAGCTTAAAAGATAATATTCCATTAAGTACATCTAACTTTATTAGTTTTGGAAATATGGCAATCCAAATCAGGTATTTAGGTAATTTTTAAAGTACCGCCATTTTGTATTGGGTAAAGTTATTAATTATATATTCGGGGTTATAAAGTACTCGTCATAGAGCTCCAAAATGGTGTAACACAAGAACCACCCTTTCAATTTAATTTTTCCCAAATGGCGCCCAGCCGACATATTGAAATTTGTATCTGTCAATTTTACTTTAAAATATAGGATTTATGCATCCATTTCATATCGTAAAGTTTAACTTTTTTAAATAATACCGATTAAATAAAAGTAAAGTGGGGGATATTATAGAAATGCACTGTATATCATCTTATTATAAACATACGAATTAGACGATAGGTGGTAATTCTGTCGAAAAAGTTTATATCGTTTTTCTAGGGCGCAGTCAGTTAAGACAAGAAGTAATACTTCTAACAGGCCATTATCATTTAAGGAAACCTTGCAAAAAATGGTTGCATACAATGATCCAACATCATATGGACTTGAGGTACCATCATGTGCCACTTCAAAAGATTGATAGGAATTTTTCCCAATGCATATAGAGGAGACGGTCTAAAGCAACCACAAAGCGAGAACAATGGGTCACCGTGTCCGGAAATGATTACATGCCGGCATTCTTTGTCTAAACTCTATCTAGTATTTTGCTTCTGAATAAGGCTGTCACAACCTGTATACCCAACTGCAACACATCGACACGCAATTGACACATGCTGTTTGGAACTATACTTGACATAAGCATCTGCTACACCTAATAAGGAAAAGTGAACTTTTATAACAAGAAAGAAGAGCAGAACAAGCCAACTTTAGGGCAAAAATAAAAACCTGACCAAAAATGTCAAAACCCTTGTATATTACACACAGGGGGTTTTTAACTACGGTACAAAATATAAGGTAGAAGTGATTTTCAATGTCTTTTAATGAAAAAAGTTACTATAAACATAGCTCATTTTTAAGATACAGGGCGTTAAAATTAAAAAAAAATCGGTAGTTTTTAAATATCCTAAGAACGCTTTAACCGATTTAAATAAAATTTTGTTAAATTATTTAATGTAATAAAGCGCTTGTAAAGCTTTGACAAGAATAAGATTATTCGGTTTAGTGGCGCGTCAGTGGGCAACACAGATTATATTATTGAGAAAAAAAATACGCTGCTGACTTTTTATAAAGTGTTTATAATTTTTTCTGATTAAGCAATTAAAAATCAAACTCCTGTATTTTCTTTGTATTTTATATCATTTTCGAGAAAAATATTAAAGCCACTCTAATTTCTTTCAAAAGTAACTATAGACAACACGATATAAAAAGCAATATGAAAAATTAAACAATTACTTGCCTTTAAATAAATAAGTAGCCGTGTATTTTACCAAGAATCAAAATTACATTTATTTCAATTTTGGATTTTATTTTATGCTGTTTATGGCTACTTTTAAAATAACATAAAGTCGATTTTTTTCCTGAAAAATGATACAAGATATGAAAAAATACAAGAGATCAAAAATTTGCATCTTTTTATGCTTATTTTGGAAAAAAAATAAAAAGAAAAAACTAAAAAAATAAAAAGAAAAAAAGTGCGTACTTTTTGGTGCCCACTGAAACGCCACTAAACCCAATAATCCTAATCTAGGTAAAGCTCTACAGGCGCCTTAGTACAATTAATAGGTTTACAAAATTTTATTTAAATCAGTTAAAGCGATTTTCAGATATTTAAAAAAGTGCCGATTTTTTCTAAACTCTAGCACCCTGTATTTCTGAAATGAAGCAAGTCCGGACATATGTTTAAAGACACTTTTTTCACAAAAAAAAAAACTTAAAAAATCACCTCAATAATTTTTGTACTGTAGTTAAGAAACATCCTGTATATTAATTAGGCAATAAAAAAGATAATAATCCAACTAGTCAACATTATTTATTTTATAGGCTAATGGGTAATTTTAATTTAAATTTAAAAATCAAACATTGTGAAAGGACCCGAGGCATTTTTAATAACCAGACCAATTTTCGTAGTAAATTAAAGGCTTAATACGTTTTTATGATTATTGCTTGTTTTTTGGCTGAATGGATATAATAAAGTACGACAAACATTTAATAAAAACATTTTGTCTTTAATAAAACAAACAATATTTGGGTAAATTAATAAAAGATAAATAAAATTCCACTGTAAACAAGTAATTTTTTTAAATACATATGGAAAAAATTTCTGGTCAACATAAAAATAACTTTATTTGTTGTGAAATATACTTACACTGACGGATTGGGGAACCCACCCGTGTCATACATTAACTACAAAAAGTAGGGGGCTTAACTGTTTATTGTAATGAGATAATATGGGTTAGGTAGGTACTAAATTATTTTGTAAAACAACTATTAATTATATTTTTGATTCCGTTCTTAATAAATAAATAAAAGTTTTTGTATAAAAGAAAAAAATTGTTAAAGGAATAAAAGAACTTTTTAACATTTCATCTACCCAGTCACAAAACCCCACTGTTTTAGTGTGACAATTTAACTTAAAATGGCGTGCATACATATATCACTTTACGTTATTCAAAGTTGGTGCCATTTACCACAGATAAATCTAAAAATGGAGAGTAAAAATGAATAAATATTAGCATTGATTTTTAATTTAAACATTATAATTCGTATCTGAAAGAAACATATATTTCTAGCAAGTAAACCGTATTTAAATTTTTTAAAAATAAAAACTTTATAGTAATAATTACACCTGACTAACTTAAACATTTGGGGCCTGGGATATCAGAAACAAAAAGCTAATAATACCAAAAATATATATAATTTAGTTAAAATTTAAAAGTTTAATAAACATTAGAGGTGGTTCTTTTTAAATTTATATTTACAGGGGACCATCGACGTATAAACTAATTATAAACGTATTAATCCGCTATTTGGAATGTGTTTGGTGGAAGTAAATATCCAATTCAGAGGGCAGTAATCGTCAATGAAAGTTTTTTGTTGGAACAACTTAATGAAGTATGATACACATTTAATATATGTTACCCTTAAATTTCTGAAAAATAATACAGAGTGTCTAATAACTTAACCAACAAACTTTAGAGGGTAATTTAACCAGAAAAAATAAAAAAACTTAATATGAACGTATTTCTTAAACGTCTTAGTTTTTGGACTACGAAGTGTTAAAAATTAAAAAAATGCCGTTTTTATAATAAATTTTATACTGATTTAGATATTTTCAAAACATTTGAAAGACGTCTCCTATGCATCAGAAGAATTTTTCTGACATACAAGATAAATATTTTTAAAAATTAGAGAAAAGCATCTTTTTAATATGAAAACTGCTAGGTTAGATTTACTAAGAAAAAATAAATGGATTAGATATTTCTGGCTTTCCATTAGTGATCTGACCCCGGGGTTTAACTTCCAGGCTACCACCTAAAAACCTAGGAAACTGTTTAGAACCATAAACTCGCAATCATATTCACAATTTTCATTAAAAAATTATCTTATAAAAACAAATAAACATTTAGAGTTCATATAATGATAAAATAGATATTGGCACATTAAGCTTTATCCTTAATGGTTATTTGTACTAGTTTAAATACATTTCTGCTGATGGTGTATAATAATAACATTTTGAGTACTTACTATACACAACCCGTTTAAACTGGTAAAAATCTCCAATCGTCTTCAGGTGAATTCTAAGTATTTTTTCTATAGTTAATTTGTTTTCTGAGGGTTTTGTTCAAATTCAAACAAAATAATATTTGTCTTTTTTTCAGAATAAAGATATTTAATAAACATTTAAGAAAAAATATACTTTTTATATATTATAAAGGACAATTCTGCCCTTGCATAATATAATAAAATTAAGATTACTTTAAAAGAAATAAATTTATAGAGTATTTTATAATGAATAATTATTTTTGTTTAGGTTATATAATATAAATATTTTTATTTTAAATAAAAGCCAAATATTATTTTGTTTAAATTTAAACTTTCAGAAAACAAATTAACTATAAAATACTTCTTACTATTTTTATTTTCTTATCTGGTTTTGATACCTAAAGGTGTAACTTTTACCAGTAAATCAATTTTACAAAAATAATGTCAAAGTTACAGCTTTAGTCCATCAGTTTTAATTGTAAGTAAAATTTTTACCGGGAATATCCTAGCCAAAAATAATTATTTTATATTAAATATTTAATTCCTTTTTTTAAGTAATCTTAATTTTTGTTAAATTATGCAAGCGCAGAATAGTTTATCATAATATATAAAAGTTTAATTTTCTTAAAATGTTTATTAAATATCTTCATTCTAGAGAAAAGCCAAATAATACTTTGTTTAAATACTGAGTATGTTACATAGCTGTTGGGTTAGTTCTGGTTATAAAAGCTTACCTTTTCTTTACACACCTTGTATAATGGCAACATCTATATCTTTAAATACAAGCTTATGCTAGTTAAAAAATATATTTTTTTAAATAATACAGAAAGTACCAAAAAATTTGTTAAGTTTAACATTTAAAAAAATATCACGATTTTATTTATAAAAAATATTTACATATTAGGACTGTCAGGTAGAATAAAAAAGTACAATTACACATTATACGGAGTTACTATTTTTTTCTTTATTATTAAGATTAATCATAGCCCTAACCATATTTTTTTCAGGCAACTCTATGATAATACCTATACTTAAATACTATGTTTAATTCAAAACAGTTTTTATTCGGTAAACAAATGGGAGACCGTCGCCTTCTAATTGGATTTTATACAGTGTGGACATAAAAGTCCCCCCTTCTAACTTTTGTACCCTTAATTTTTTCTTTATAAAATTTTTGATATGACTAATGGGAGGATATAAACTACTTTTTGACGTAAAAATAAAGTTGCAACAATCAAGATGGCGGGTGGGCGCCATCTTAGATAAAAAAATTAATGAGAAGGGAGGTCTTGTGGCACATCATTTTAAAGCTCCTGACGAGAACTTTATAACCCTAGAATATAGTCGATATAGTCAATATCGTCACCTACTACAAAATGGCGGTACTTTATAAATTACCTAAATACCTGATTTGGATGGCCATATTTCCGAAACTAATAAAGTTAGATGTACCTAATTTTGTAATTTTCTAAAGTTCTTTTAAAGTTATTTTTAATGTTGATATAATATACAGGGTGTTTAAAAAAATAAACTTTTTTCCTACCCTGTATATTATTATTAGTATCATTATTAAAAAGATTTTTAAAGAGCTTTAAGAAAATACCATATTAAGTACACCTAACTCTAATAGTTTCGAAAATATGGCCATCCAAATCAGGTATTTAAGAAATTTTTAAAGTACCGCCATTTTGTAGTAGGTAAAGTTATTGACTTTATATTGAAGGGTTGTATAATACTCGTCAGATGCTTTAAAATAAGGTGCTACAAGACCCCCTTTCTATTTAATTTTTTTTCTAGGATGGCGCCCACCCGCCATCTTGATTGTTGTAAACATCATTTTTACGTCAAAAAGTAGTTTATATCCTCCCATTAGTCATACACAAATTTTATAAAGAAAAAATTAAGGGTACAAAAGTTAGCAGGGGAGGGGCTATTTAAGTTTAAACTCTATGTGTAATATACAGGGTGTTTCCTAATTGAGGTAAGAAAATTTTGGTGTATATTCTTGAGCAAATTTTATGAAAAAAAGGTTATAAAACATAGGTCCGGAAACGCTTTGTTTCTAAGATACAGGGTGGTAAAATTTAAAAATAAAATCTGATTTTAAAAATATTTTAAATATGCCTTTTCCGATTTTAATTAAAATTTAGCTCTGGTATTTGGTAAAATAGGTAATTTATTTAGCACTAAACTAATTTTAATAAGTGAGAGTATTGACAAAAAATGTACGCCACTGACTCTTTTGCAACTTTTATATTTTTTCAGATGAAGCACCACGAAATCCAACCTTTTTGTGTCCTTATATATTTATATCACTTGCTTAGTTTTCCAAAAAATAAAATCCGCTAAACTGCATAATCCTGGACCATACAATGGCATTTTTTTTCTTTTAAAAATTGAGTGTTAGTACTTCTTATTAGCAATTATGTATTACCAAAAACAAACACTTAATTAAACAAGGTTTTTATATAGTCTAACAAATTTTACAAAAAAAGTGTTTTAAAAATGTTTAGGATTTTTGAAAAGTTTAACACCCTGTTTATATAAACTTTTTTTTAAATTGGCTCAGGAATACGCCTTACATTTTGTTTTGGTCGCCTTTTAATTGGATCTTATATGTGTAATATACAGGGTGTTTCCTAATTGCGGTAAGAAAGTCTAAGGGCATATTCCTAAACCAATTTTATGACAAAAAGTTCTTATAAATATAGGTTTGGAAATGCTTTGTTTCTAAGATACAGGGTGTTTAACTTTAAAAAGAAAATTGGATTTTTAAAAAATATGCCCTTTCCAATTTTATTAAAATTTGGCTGTGGTGTTTTTAAAATAGGAAGTTAATTTAGCCCTAAACCTATTTTAATTTGTGAGCAGTGGGGGCTTGGAACACATCTTAGCTAATATTATTGACAAAAAATGTACGTCACTGACTATGTCGCAACTTTTATATTTTTTCCGGATAAAACACCCAAAAATACAACTTTTTTGTGTCTTCATATTTTTATGTAGCTTGCTTAGTTTTCCAGAAAAATCTGCTAAACTGCATAATCTTGGACCAACAAGAAACATTGGGGCATTTTTTTCTTTTTAAAATTTAGATTTATACCGGCTTACGTGAAATTATGTAATAACAACAACAAATGCTTATTTAAATAATGTTTATATCTATTCTTACAAATTTTACTAAAAATGTTTTAGAAATGTTAAGGTTTTTTAAAAGTTTAACACCCCGTATGTGGGAACAAAAAATTTAAAAAACATGTTTAAATGAACTTTTTTATAAAAATAGCTCAAAAATAGGCTCTTAAATTTTCTTAACACAATTAGAAAGCAATCTGTATATACAGTGCTTGTCCAAAGTCAGGACCCCTCTCCTTACTTTTAAACTGTTTGGTATTTTTTCAATAAAATTTAGGAACTTCAGTAAGACAACGTAAACCAAATTTTGAGCAAGATATGACGAATGTAAATGTTAAACTGAAAGTTGGGTACCATTTTAAAAACCATAAATTAATTGAAAAAAGGTCGTGTCGCACATTGTTTTAAAGCTTCCAAGAAGTACTTTATAACCCCAAAATATAAACTCAGTACCTTAACTTACTACAAAATGACGGTACTTAAAAAATCACAAGAATACCTGTTTAGATGGCCATATTTCCAAAACTAATAAAGTTAGATTTACATAATGAGGTATTTTTATAAAGGTCTTTTAAACATCTACCTATTGGTGATATGGGTAATATTATACAGGGTTGGACAAAAAGTTTTTTTTTATTGACGCACCCTGTATATTATATCACAATTAAAAAGATATTATGTGTGTCTAACTTCACTAGTTTCAAAAACATGGTCATTTAAATCAGTAATTTAGGTAATTTTCAAAGTACCGTCATTTTGAAGTAGGTAAAGGTACTGACCTTTTATTCTGGGGTTATAAACTTAATCCATTTAACTTTTTGTTTTTAAAATGGCGCCCCACTCTTAGTTTAACATTTATATCTGTCACTTCTTGCCTAAAATCTGGTCTATGTTATCTTACTAAAGTCCCTAAATTTTCATGAAAAAATACCAAACAATTCAAAAGTTAGGAGGGGGCCTTCAGACAAGCACTGTATATATATGTGAAATGTATATTTATATAAAATTTTTGTTTATGTCAATTATGTTTTATATTTTTAGCAATTAATTTTTGTTTTAAATAGAAATAATTTTCTAATTGTCACTTTCCTAGCATATAATCTAAGTCTCACTTTTAGCATTGGCGTTCTTACTTTTAGCATTGGCGTTGGATGTAGAAGTAGCTTGAAGACAAGAACCATGCAATATAGGTTGGTCCCGTTTTATACGTCAACAGTCTAAGCGTCCCGTCGCGTGGCGCAACTTCTTTTAGGACTCGGGATCAAAGGGATTGCAAAAGGTGCGTTTGTTCTTTTTTGCTTGATCAGAGGCAGTAAAAGTGCTTTTTATATCTACTTAATGGATTTCTATTTTATTTTTATTAAACTTATTTAACAATTAAATGTTGGTTGGGTTAAATTCAAGGATTACACAAAACCGGAAAAAAGGATTAGTATAAATTTTAGGAAAACGACAAAAACTATTTATTTTCTAAGACAAGTTGCTGGTTTGCAAGGTACAGGGTGTTTAAGTCAAAAAAATAAATAGAAAAGACACCTTGTATCTTGACAACCAGCAACCTTTTGACTAAGATCAATTGCATTAGATCGTTGCATTGTGGTAGCATTTTATACAGACCTTTTGGATACTACTAAGTGGCCAATATAAAGCGTGAATGATTTTTATGGCAAATTTTTTTATAAAATAAATAGTGTAATCTGAAATTTCCTAAAAACGGTTGCTAGTAGCGATATTTATCAAGTATACCTTTTTAGTGGAAAAAATACGGGAGAATAAAATTGTTTTACTAAAATTATAATATACCAAGGCAAAAAAGTTATGACACTTTTAACCAAAAGGCTGCAGGTGGCTCCCTCTACATTTTACAACCAAAATATTAGCATCTTTCGATTCCTCACCCTAAAAACTTTTTTACTAAATCTTGGAAAAAAATGTTTTATATTAGGTAAAATATTTTAAAATAACTAAAATTAAATACAAACTTTAAAACCCCGTATCTTGCAAACGATTAATTTATCGAGTAAGGTAAATTGGATTAGATCGTTGTATTTTGGTCCAAAGAATTTGTAGTATCATTTTGTACATTTTGAGGTGGGTTCGAATCCTGCTGAGGCCAAATACTTATTTATAAGTTGGTCGGAAATTTAGTGGTTAGCTCAACACCAGACGGACAAAGTGCAAAATGTATCGACGCTGAAGGCCACCAAAGGACCAGGGCGCCGGAACACACTTTGCCGTGTCCTGCGCAACCGTAGATATACGGACCCCACTCAATTGGTAGGTTCAGTAGTGCCCCCTGGGTGGGGACGAGGTCTTAAGTTGTCGCTCATAGGACCGTGGTTCGGAACCCACGTTAAGCTGTAGGTCCCGTCTGGCTGACATCACCCAGACGTAAAAAGACAGGGCGCACAATAAGCCGAGCGGCTTCAGTGCATGGGTTATCCCAGCCCTATTTTAATCTAATCTAATCATTTTGTACAGACCTTTTAGAGACACCTTTTATATTTTTTAAAAGGTTACATACAAAGTGGCTTAAAAAGTTATTTCCCTTTTAATTTATGCGAGACACTTTAGGTGGCATATGAAACAATAAAATTGATCGCAAATTCTTATTTCTTACGTTCTAAAACTCTTTTAAGTCTAACATTGTCACAATAGACCCAATATTAACAAAGCTATTTATAAAAACTTAAACCATAATACATTTTTGACACAATGTATTTCCGAAATCATCCACTTTTTCAGTAGGTTAGATCGTCATATTTTAGCCCCAGGTATCTGTGGTAGTTTTTTTCGCACCTTTCAGAGACACCCTGTATAATATGGCAGTTAGATTATGCTTACGCGTTAAAAATATTATGATTATTATTTTATTTAAAACCTTTTTTATAGACCTGTAAAATTTTAGATCAAATAAAAATAATTGAAGTGTAAAGACGCTGTATAGGTCAAAAATTTAGTAGAAGTGACCGGCACTTTTGTATGGATTTAATGTCTACAAGCAGAAAACATTCACATTTTTATCAATCAACTTGTATCTATCACACAATAATTGACAGTTAAAAGAGGGTCTGCTTTTATAAAATCGGTAAATAAGACATTTAGAGAATTTTAGAAAAAATATTCGGAAAAAGGTGTACCTTTTAGAAAATATTAATAGATAAAATGTGATATAAAAATTGCCGCCTAAACGGTTATTGGAAATAATGAAAATTCATTTTTAGTCCCTGGGCCGGTAATAAGATGGACTTTATTATAAGAACTTTTTGAAACCTTTTAGGGGGTTCCTTTCGACGAGTCTATCACGAATATTTATACCGCCAGATATAAAAGCGGTGCTTTAACCCAGCATGTAAATGTGAAATATTTTGGGTGTCCGACTGGGCGAACGCATCACTTTTTTGTCGGACCAGTTTACCACAATGTTTTACATGCAACTTTTAAACATTTTGCAAAAATGGTAAGGGCTACAGTCCACACCATAAAGCTCAAACACATGCTTCCATATATGGCGGTATGAATATTTGTGGTAGACTCGTCAAGTGAATTTTTTGTCCACGTATAAGTACTTAAACCAGATTATTTACTATTTTTAAACATATGTACTTTTAATAAAGTATGATACTTATTTTGTAATAATTTTTTTAAATTTTCTTTTTCAGTAAGATGTATAAAACACTGCGGCTTATTGGGAAAGTGGGACAATATTACTAATATCACTATTTAAAATCCTATTTTCAAAAATATTATGATATAGCTTTAGCGGTTTTGAGAATATTTACCTGTACTCTTTTGTAAGTGTAATTGTAGTGTGTAATAAAGATGACATTTTGAAACTTACTAAGTTTGACGTCCCATATTGCAATAGAAATAAATAGGACATTCTATTTAAAATTACAAAAAAATTCGTGTTGTACAAAACAAGACAATCTAAAACCACTGCTTATATTACTGTTTAATTTAATATGCCCACAAACCTCAGACTCTAAATTTATATTAAGATATTTACTTGTTGAATTACTTTTTACCAGCCGAATATGTATAAGGTGTGATTTAAATATAAAGTTAAAATTCATTACATTATCATTGCAGTTTGACCAGTGGCGGCTGGTGATGGCCAATTTGATGAGCACATCCGCAAAACGAGTAAAAGCCAATGCTTAAAATTTTATTTAGACCTCTTATCATAGGTAATTTAATTATTTTTAGTAATAATATAATTAATAGTAAATTAAATAACGGGGGATAGTGAATTTATAGACTGTAATAACCAATAATAAAAAAACAATAATAGCATATTTCTTTATAGTGCGGGTGTGCCCACCAAATTGGCCATCACCAGCCGCCACTGCGTTTGACTCAACAAAGATTTACCTTTAGTCATTGGTCGTCCGCTAACGATCGTAATTAAACAATACCATTGCTTAAGTATAAAAGAAAATTGAAAAGCTTGAAGTTGTTATGATAATTTTTTAATTTTTATTTATTCTATACTTTAACCTGGTCTTCAAAGAATATTTATAATCATTGCCTATATTTTTCTAAGCTTAACATAATAAAGTATGATACACATTTAAAAATATGTCTTGTTTGTTAAATTTCTGATCTAATTTTGTACTACATTTTTATTGTAAAAGCTTTATAAAGCTTATTAAAAAATGTTTTATAAATAAAACAAACTTATACTTAAAATTAGAAAAATTATATGTCTAAATAAATACAATTATCCATTTAATATTCAGAATAAAGGTTTTTACAAAACCAGCTAACAAATCATGTTTAATTTAGCTTATAAGTGGTTTTTTATACTCTGCCTAACCTACAAAATTATTTATGATCATTGCTTATTTTTTGGTTAGCTTATCCTAATAAAGTATGATGCACATTTATAAATACGTTTTGTCTATTAAATTTCTCATCTAGATCAGTATTAAATTTTTATTGTTAAATTTTTATAAAGCTTTTGTTAAATTATTTTACCATTAAAACCAACTAATAATTTAAATTAAGAAAGACAAATGCCTAATTATTCACAATAATCAATTTCATTAACAGATTAAGGGTTTTTTAATGGGAACAGCTAACAAATCATCTTCAATTAGGCTCATTTGCAGGCAATTTTCAAGGCCGCCACAGCACGCGAAATAGGCGCAAAACGTTCCGTCAAATCGTTTGGGCTGTGTGCGTGCGAATAAGCGGGCTCTCAATTCAACACTTTGTTTTCAACATTCCTTCGTAATTTTAGGAGAATTGAGTTTTTGTTTGCACACAACAGGTTTCAGATCGTTATTAAATCAATATTTTTTGGGTTTTAAGAAGTTTTAAAGAATCATTTTCTAAGGGGTGTTACTAACTGATTAAAAAGCGATTTTAGAAAGTTAAAATGTCTTATGCAGACACTAAAAATCCTGACTATACAATTTTATGTAAACTTAATTGTTTAAAAACACAAGTTTTATCATTACCACATTCTGCTGCAATAAGTATTATTTGAGTAGCATTATAAGCAACAAATTAAATTTTGTCTGTGGAGGTTAAAAAAGTGGCAGATAATAAAAAGTTTTTTAAATTTTTGCTGTTTTTTTAGACAAATCTACATTCAATAATAATGGCTTAGTAAACAGACATAGCTATATCTGGCTTCTTAGATTAAAATACACATTTGGAATAAAACAATTTAGAAGTAGTTAGTAAAGTCAAGCATAAAGTTAAGAGTTTGAGTTAAGCCCCCCGTACGGGCTACATCTAGTGGGCCCAATACCCGTACCAAATTAAGTTAGTTCAATAAGTTAAGTTGGTCCAAAAAATGCAAAGTTAGTGTTGATGGTCTGGTCTCATTGTCCCAATAGATAGTTCCATATGGTACATTTGCCCAGTGATGACGTAAGTAGGCCCTAATATGTAATTCCAAAATTCAACGTCTGAAAAATATCCTAAGCGAATTGACGAGAAAAAAAAGTAAAACAAGATAGATGAGCAACCATCACCATTTAAAGGGGTATTTTGTTTTGCTATTGTGTGGTGTAAAGAAATACAGGGTGTTCCATTTAAAATAAGAGAGTTTTGGTATTTAATTTTCTGAAAAAATGAAATGATTTTGAACACCCTGTACATTATTGATCTAGGCATGACCTAAGCCAAATACTATGGCAGACTCTTTCTATTTTGTAACAAATTTTAAAGTTTAAAAGTCTGACATTTAATAGTGTTAAAGTAAAATTCATTTAATTCTGCATTTTTCAAAAAAATTAAATATCACAAAAACGAATAAAATTAGATACTTAGTACTATAAATAACCTAAGTTATTTTTTGAAGTAGAACTAAAACAGTCATAAAATAGGGTGTTCCATTAAAAAAAAAAATATAACGTCACACTTTTTGAACACCCGATTTACTCCAAACTAATTTTTGCCTTATTCGACCTCTATACGTTTTTCCCAATCTGCTTTTAATTCCCATGATTATCCAGCTACAGACTGTGTCGGAATAACGGAGCCACCCTCTATCTAGTACATTTAGTAGCTAGAAAAATGACAAAAATAATGGCCTGTCAAAGTGCTACCTGTAACTGACTTTTCTTTTTCTTTAAACTTCAAAATAAATAAAATATTGCTTTTTCTAGTTATCACACAAATTATATATTATTCATCTGAAGAACAAGTTCCTTTATTTGGCAAATTACTTAACTAAATTTTTAAAGCTTTTAATACAAAATTAAAGCAACACATTATTTTATGGCTTTTTTCCTAAAATGAAAAAATATATTAATAAATTTTGACAGCACAGTTAAAATATAAATAATAAGACTCAAGGGTATATTAAAATATAACATAAAACAAATATTGTTTAAAATTTTAAAAATACGGAAATTAGCAGAAATATCTTGAGGTGAATAATTGCGGTGGCCATCAAATTCTAATGCTGCATCACATAAACAAAAAAAAATAAGTTCGCGCTTTTTCCAGGTAACGTTATTATTTTTTCATTTTTAACTTTTTAAAAACACTTTAAAGTAACAAACGCATTTAAAAAAAAATCTTTTATTTTTGTTATTATTTTTTAATTAAAAATACTAGCAAATTAACCACAACTGTGCAGCGTTACCTAGTAAATTATGAAAAGAAATAGTAAAAAACTTTTAAAGGATCATTGCAGTACTTTTAAAGTTATCATGAGCACCAACTTTAAGAACGTGAGTTGTGGGGAAACGCTTTAAAGTTCTAAGCACTAAAAAGTTTAAAATGAAACAAAGTGCTCATGAATGACGCATGGCTTCTAAAACCGATGCATCTTTGTTAATTTTGTTTTGATTTATCTTAAGCTTTTACACAATACTCCATAAGGGTTTTTTTTTAGAAAATTAAACAAAAGCTTAAAATACCGTCCCCTCCCTTAAGACACCAGCTACAGTAAGTTAGCGCCCTGCATAAGCTGATTTTATCCCAGTGTCTACACTAATGTGATTTTTTTGGTTTTGTTGGAATATTAATACTAGTACTCGCCAAAAGCGTTAAAAGATTTTCCTATTAAAAAACATGTAAACTTTAATCTTTTTTTTTGTTGTTTTTATAGCTTAGACGCATTTTATGTTATCGTCTTGCTCAAATAATTTTTTTAAGAACTGAATGTTCTATAAAAGTTCGCTTTGCGGCAAAGTCGTAATTTACAATGACGAGGTAGTACGGGTCACTCACCCTAATTTTTTTTTATTAAATTCTCGTTTTTCTGTCGCTTTCTCATAAATGACAACAGCAACCCAAAAAAGATAAATAATACTAAATTTTTACAAATTATTGTCTTAAACTTTTTAAAATCTATATTTCTCGAGATTGGCGCACGGGTGATAATCACCCGTGAAGCGTAGTAAGTAGAAATAGGTTATTTTAAAAATTTATTTATTATTTACCTTTTTTTGGAAAATGTTTAAAGTTTTGGGCAATCCTGATAAAGTTTGGTCGATATAGTGGTGCGTCGCCTTTGGCCACGCACAGTTTTGTATAAATTTAATAAAAAATATCACTTAAAGTTAAGGAAACCCAAAACATTAAAGAAATTAAAATAAAGTATATTGGAAATAGTGCACAAGGTTTCGATACTTTGTATTTTTTTTTAATTTTAATTTATTTGTATCTAATATTAATATTGTATTACGTTCGTAATTATTAGGATTTAAAAAAGGCATTAAAAAAAACAATCCCATTAAAAGCAATAAAAAAAATTTATAAATATTTCATTTACTTAGCATTTAACTTTTTTCATATAGACCATACCGATTCGATCCCGCGATTTCGAAAAAAAAATGTTGACAAGTTTTTTGTAGCTACCCTGTATATCTCAAAATTTTGTTTTCTTACTAATGACGTCACGATCTACAAGAAAGGTCCCATACATGTTTGCCCTATCTCGAATAATAAAGAAATTTTAATAATGACAGCTGTCAAATTTTGACATTTTGACTATATTGCCAATAGTGAAAAAGTGTTTATTTTTAGATTTTACATAGAAGAGTGTGTTTTTTCCCAAAATTCTTAAATGTTTGTATTACTTTCTCTTGTTGTTTATGTATTTGCATTTCTTTGCATATTTATACCGTGTGTCCAAAATTGGTAGGGAATGTATTTGGATATTTGAAACTATAGCAGATAGAAAAATGGTTAAATGGGGAAAGTTGTGGTCCACTACCGTAATCTAATTCCGTTTTGATTACAACTCTATTTTGTTTGGTTTTTGGGTGATTCTAAAAAAACTGAAAATGTGCATTTTAAAAATAGTGCTGTAGTTTGTTTACTTCAAATAATTTTTGGAATTTGTAAAAACATTATATGTGCCACTTTCTCAGCTCAATGAGTTTCTTTGTTCAGATTTTAATTTCGACTTTTCGGTTTTAAGATACCATCATCAACTTTCGTTTTTCTTATGGCGGCCATTTCGTTTTTTTGCATATTTTTTTTCCTTTAAAACGATGCAAAAGCCTTTATAGGTATTTTTGATTTTTATGTCAAAATCATCAAAATTAATTTTGGTTGTCCGAGTTGGCCATGATTGTGAAAGCCGTCAGCTCTATAAACAATTAACCTTTAATTTTTAATAAAGACCTAAGTAGGAAAAGGTAATGCAAGTTTATTTCTAACTTTTATAAACTTATGTACGCAAACAAATGTGGATATTTACCTTGTGTGCATCGGCCATTAAAATATGAGTTATTTATATCAAGCTGTAAACTTTCTATCAGAAATGTGTGTATAAGCTTATTTTTTTTATTTTATTACCCATACCGTTACATACAAAAGCCAAATTATTTATGTCTTTCAATTGGCACAAACAGAGTTGAAAAACCAAATTTACTTACATAATAATCTGTGAAAAAACAATGTTCTCTCTATTTTATATTTTTATTTGATAATTACCATACTTCTCTTTAAAAAACAATATTTTACAAAAGTTTAACTTTTTATGATAGCTAATGTATTATATGTATTTTGCTTCTAGCCGAGACACAAACCCTAAATCGTATATTTCTGTAAATATGGTAAATATTTCGACACCTTTGATAAAGATACCCATTTTTATCAGCTGATTTACCGAATTGCAACACTGCTGCTCCTTAATTTAAATTGCCAATAGAGTAATAAAGGGTACTTACACACTCTTAAAATTATCTGAAAAAATTACCTCTGTGATAAACTGTTAGATACCGGAAGAACATTATTAAAAAAAACAATTTTTTGAAAAAAATATTCTAAAAATAAAGCAGATACTAAAAATCTAAGAAACTTGTTTTTTTTAAATGGTCTACTAAATAACACTATACAGTGTATCTACGTAAGTTGGCGTCATATGGGAAACATTTTTATTATTGATTTTACAAAAAAGGTTATTTCTTATAAAAAGCTCTGCATGGTCCAAAACCTAAAAGCATCCATAAGATACCACATTGGAGTAGTCATCTACGAGGTATGACCAAAAATGTAATTTTTGCTTAAGAGTAAAGTACCTGTATTGTTGCTAATATCAAAAACTGTTAAAAAAATGTTAAAAATTTAAAAATACTTTTACACATGCATTTGGTTTATTTACAAAAAAAAAAACATATTTTTGTTTTTTTTCTGATAATGGTGCACTACATTTCAGGATTATAAATGTCATAGGATAGTTTTAAATGGGTTTCTTAAATTTATTTTTATTAAAACAAGAAGACTGTGCAATTCACTAACGTACGCAACTTAAATTTTCTCGATTTTCGTGGAAAAAAATTTTTTTAGGAATGAACAAAATTGCATATTTAAAAGTAATTTTAAATTTTAAACATTTTCTTCTTACACCAATTCGCGATATTAGCATAAATATAGGTACTTTACATTTGGGAAAATATTAAGTTTTTGGCCAAATTTCGTAGATGACACAATTTGCTATGCAGAACTTATTATAAAGAATAATTTTTTTTCGTAAAATTAATAATACATTTTTGTACAAAAAGGTTTTCCCACAAAACAGTAAAAACTAGATTTTGGTATTACATTTTATTTAAGAGTAAAAAGATTTAAAATTAACCAAAAAAATTCCCAACTGCAGTTGAATTAAACAACCGTATATTTTTTTTGAATATCTCAAGTAACCTTGATATATCAAGGTTATTTAAATGT
Organism: Listronotus bonariensis; assembly: GCA_014170235.1. Lineage (NCBI taxonomy): Eukaryota > Metazoa > Arthropoda > Insecta > Coleoptera > Curculionidae > Listronotus > Listronotus bonariensis. Next base: position 115,652 of record JACEGR010000008.1, read on the forward strand.
TAATTATTATTAATCTTCTCCAAGTGTTTTAACCTAAAGGTCATTTAAGATAATTGATGAAAAATGCATTAAAAATAATAAATAAATAAAATATTTTACAAGATTGAGACAAAAACCTGTAAAAAATTCATGGCAAAATTAATAAAGGCCAAATAGCTCTAGAACTGTTGGTCTAAGCTATTCGATAATGAACCTAGTAAAAAATTAAAAGTTTAATTATTTGTCATTTTTTTATGTAGCTCTTGTCATTTATCACAAAATGACAATGGTTTAGTAACCTGTACCACCCCGCCATTGTGGGTTACGACTTTGCACTTTGCCACAATGGACACTTTTCTTAAACATTTAATTCCTAAAAAAAAACCCTTCTTTAAGTGAGACGATAACATAAAATGCTGCTAAGTTATAAAAATTTTAAAAAATCAAAGTTTACTTTTTTTAAAGGAAAATCTTCACACTCTTGCTAGCAATTTATATTAATATTAAGGGCTGGAACTTTAAGGAATTTTTTTTAAAGGTATTTTTAACAGAATTTCACGATGGGACCGAAAAAAATAGTCGCAAAAAAATCACTCTAGTCTACACATTAAAAACTGTTTGAAAATATAAATAAAGTCTGACATAAATGCTCCTCTATGCACGGATAATTCTTGTAACTATTTACCTAGCATTGTCGAAAAACGGTTGATGCAGCTTTCCAGCTTCCCGCTTTGAACCTCTATGAGCGCAGCTATCTTCCAGCTTCTGTCGCATTTTCCTGCCCGCCTGCGGCAGTCGTCTCACGACTTTTGTCATGCCAACTCGCTTTCGCGACTCACAGCCGACCGCTGTCCCACGCGACCATCGTAAATAATTTCTTCGGCATATCGGCAACGTCACATTGACATTTTTTAAATAAAGTTTATCAAAGTTTACGGTAAAATGAAGAAAAATAGACGACAGAGTGTGACCGTAACCGTGCTGTACATTTTTGTCATTATCAACCAAGGTAGGAGATGATATAAATGTTAATGAGATTTTACTAACAGGTGTCTTGTCAGGCCATACATTTTTAAATAGCATGGAACGGCTCTGGAACTTTAAAAAATAATTTCTGCAGACTAAATTTCATTTTCTTTGCTTTAATAAAACGTTGTTAAAGTTCCAAAACTTATAAGCCGTAGTCAGTTTTATTTAATAGCACAAAGTAACATTTTTTGGTAAAGAATTTACGCATAAATTACAGTATATATGTTTAATGTTATGTTTGTCTATACGGGGTGTTCTAACTCTATTTATACACAAAATATCTTTAGCTCTGTACAAAACACAAAAAGAAAACTATAATAATTAATGTTTGTTTGAAAACACTTATTTGATTGATAGGAATAGTAAATATACAAGGGTTTTTTGTCAAGTTCAGTGTCAAGCAAGTTTTTTTAATGGACCACCCTAAAGTAGTTGTCATATTTTTTAATCCTAATTTCATTAAAAAAATGATAAACTATACGTCAAATATTATTGGTTTATAAGCTGGCTTTATCATATCAATAAACGTATTAACGGTACACGGAAAAAATCTGGTAAATATTCATGCAATTGTAACCTACACAGTTCCAATGTGTAGCACTATAGGCCCCAGGTATACGTTGTAGTAAAACTCGCTCCGTTTTTGTAGCAAATAATGTGCAGTAGGATTTAATACTTTTGTAGCAGAACTTCATGTTACCGTTTTTAATACTACTATAATGTAGTCAAGATTCATATTTGGTCACTGTTGTAAGCTACTATCATTCACTTAGAAAACTTTAGGACTCGTTGATTTTCATAACGGAAAATTGTGTGATAAACTGTTGAAATAATGATGAAAATTTTACTTAGAACGTCAATAATAAACATATTTAACACAATTTTTGCGCTACACTTTATAGTACACTATGCTGTTCGATTTTTTTCGTGTAAAAGTTGAAGTAAGTAAATACTATTTTGTTTCTTATTAATTTAAAATATTTTTGCTGTCAGACTGGCAAATAATATAATAAGATGTAGTAAATTTCCCTCTATTGTAAAAAATATCACTTGAAAAATAGGCTATACATGGTGTCCGGGAATATATTGACAATCTCTTGAATTCATATAGAACACAAGATAATAATACAAGAAGTTCCTATAAAGGTTTCTCTACAGCCATTCTTTACTGACATTTATGTGCCCTTAAACAAAGCCGCTAAAAATCGGTTCTTGTTAAATAACTTTCACAGTACTTGGTATAACAATTTTTTTTTCTATGACATACTACTAAGGACTCCCTAAAATGGTGCCCTCTTAAAACATTTGCTTTCATTAGGACGCCAGGGGCGGTATGTATTTTTAGTTAGCAAACGGGTATTTTCAGTATTAAAGGTATTATTAAGAAATAACTGTTGAAATGAAAGGAAAAATTGGTTAATTATATTTTATTTGCAGTCCCTACCCTTTAACAAGTTTAAGATATTGGCTTTTTTTCCTATTAAAAACAGTTTATAATTGTTTAATATTTATAAAATAATAATAATATTTATAAACAGAAACACAGAGAGACAACATGTAAAATAAACAACCAGATCAGCTGGATTAATTACTATAATAATTTATATTATTATCTACAGCGTGTTAAAGCATGGTTTTGAAAAACATTTGTGGCAGATTCTACATCTAAAAATGAAAAAAAATATAGTAAAAATTGATTTATAAAGTCTTTACATAGTGGCGTTTGTGACGGCAAGTTCTTATATTATGCGAAAAGACTGCACGCCACTGGTTTTTGTAAAAACTAAAGTAGCTTTTTTAAAGGGAAATTATTTCTACCTAAAAATTGCGTCATGGTCTTATTTGTTCTAAATAACCTTTTTAAAATAAAATTTATTTCATTAATCAGCGCGGTTTATTTTAGTTGTAAAATACTGTATGGTAATCTTTAGAAAACATGGAATTCATGTTTAAGTTTAAATAGTTTAAATGAAATGCAGAAAATGCCCTCTCTGAGGTGGTTAGTGTAAATGTGACCATTAACAATATACCAAATGTACCAAAACTAACGTCAATATTTCAACTGGTTTTTGATTGATATAGATTAAACTATTATATCATAAAGATTAATAATATCCTGAAAATAGAGCATTCCGGAACCATATTTATATAAAAAAATCATATTTTTAAATAAAGAATAAATTATTATTTTCTTGGTGACGTTCTGTAGCACCCTGTATCTACACATTTAAACCGTAAATATTGCATTTTAAACCGAAACATACTAGCAGAACTATACCTGTTAAATAAAATTTAAATTGATGTGGTTTGGAGTACAGCACAATAATCGTTAATAAATGGGCAACTTCCATTATTTTTAAAATGATTTTGGTATTTTAAACATTGCTATAAATACTGCAAGCTAAAAGTATAAGTGTAAAAGAAATCTTTACCAAACCTGCAAATACTCTTGTTAATGATATAGTGCTTGTATTAGTTTAGTAAAACAAATAAGTATATTATTAAAACAAATAAAAGAAGAGACATATGGTCGGTTTAAAGGTAAAACTCACTAAGTAACATTTAATATTTTGGGACATGACATTGATTTTATGCCGAGCTTGTGATGAAAAAGAAAAAAAGATTTTCTTTTTTGAGCTAACTATTTTACTAAATCTTTAATAAAAGTCATTAGTGTAATTTCTAAGTTGTTTATAAAATAAACTTTTAATGCAAGTGATTTAGATTTGCTAAACTATTCTTTAAGCAAAAATTTACCAAGTGAGTTTTACCTATAAACCAACGAATATACAAGACTTGTTAATATTATCATATTTTTGTATATTCTTGTTGAAATTTTGTGCAGGGATCCGCATATTTTTGGTAAGAATAAAATCAGGAGGTCTATAGGTCTATAGATACATTTATACATAATCAGTGCATTTTTATTTTTACCGGATCAATTTACAAACTTAAAGATATAAAATGAATGTATTAATTCTATATTTTAGAGTAAAATTGACAAACGAAAATTTAAAGATGGCGGCTGGGCGCCATCTTGGAAAAAAAAATAAATGTGACACATCATTTTAAAGTGCTAACGGGTACTTTGTAACCAAAAAATATTAAGTTAATACCTTTACCTACTATAAAATGGCGGTCCCTAAAAGTGTCCCAAATACCTAATTTGAATAGCTATATTTCCGAAACTAATAAAGTTAGATGTACTTAATGTGGCATCTCCTAAAGCTTTTTGGTGATACTGGTCATATTATACAGAAGAGGACAAAAAGTATATATTTTTTAAATTTAGCACCCTGCACATTATATCACCAAACCTGGTTTTCGGGTAACTTTTAGGGTATCGCCATTTTCTATTGGATAAAGGTATTGACGTTATATTTTAGGGTTATAAAGTACTCGTCAGTAGCTTTAAAATGATGTGCCGCAAGATCCCCTTTTTGTTTAATTTAATTTTCCAAGATGGCGCCCAGCAGCCATCTTGAAATTTGTATTTGGTAATTTCACTTTAAAATACAGTATTTATGCATTAATTGCAATTCCCAAAGTTTTAATTTTTTAAATCGATTTTTTAAGGAAATGAAGGGGGAGGGGAGGAAGTTGGGAAATATTTCTATTATATTTATTTATTAATTGTAACATAAGAAACAAAAGATAAATAGGTTATTTATTAATCTAGTGGTTGGAAAACTGACACCTTAGGCCAGCACTTGATAATTTTAAACTTATACAATTTTTGGTAATTTATTTACATAATCCAAAACTACGACATTTTTCTTCATTTAAAGTACAGGGTGTCCGACTATATTTTGACCGCGAATAACTTTAGAACAAATAAAGTATCAAGATGCGGTTTTCGCAGAAGACCTTAGATTTTTAAAAGTTGTTTTATCATATCATCTTTATTTGCTTGTGACATTTCGTCAACACAAAACAAAATGGCCTATTTTCCAATATTTACTGCAACTTTTCTTTTTAAATGGAACACCATGTATATTTTTTACCGTCCTAAAGTTCAATCTTTTTCCTTAAAAATAATGTAACATAAGTTATGCTTATTGCAAAAAATATTAAATTTATTAATTTTAAAAAAAATTTATGCATGGCAATTAAAAGTATTAGAAAACAAATACTAAGCTTTAAAATATTCAGAATATTGACAAAGATTATTAAAAAGTTATCTATATTTAGTGAAACTATAATTTTGTGAACAATGTATAGCGTAGTGCCGCGCGTATGCATCCCTATACAGTTCAATTGGACAGGCCCCGAACTTCCCATTTCGTTCGTTCTTTTATCCCAAGAGTTTCTAGACTGTGGAACCTACTGCCAGCGGGGTCTTTCCTTCCCCCCAAATCTTCAAGTTTTTAAGTCCCGTGTTAATAAACTTCCTCTTACCCTGCTTAAGACATCCACGGTACGTTAGTATTAAGGCTTTCAGCCTTCGTGGATTGTCCAAAGATAAAAAAAATAGCTTAAAAGCCTTGTATGTTTTCTTTAACCTTGTATGTAGAAAATTTTCATTGTCAAATCATAATTTTATGTATATGCCATGCAGTCAATTTTTAGAGATCAATAAATCCATTATTTTTTAAATAACCATAACATATGTTACATTTTTATAAAGGAGAAAAACTAAATTTTAAGGTGGTAAAGAAATATACAGGGTGCTCCATTTGAAATAACAAACTTGCCCTATACCGGCAAATGGGCCATTTTGTTTTTGTACCAAAGGAATGTCACAAAAAATGGCGAGGATATGATAAAAAACTAAGGCATTCTGCAAAAACCGCACGTTAATAACTTAAAACTAAATTTATTCTAAAGTTATTCGCAATTAAAATGGGTCAAAATATAGTCGGCCCCGTATATCTTAAATGGGCTTATGAAAAGACCTTTTTAAAAATGTCATAGCCAACTATGGTTTTCATTCAAAAATGCAAGTTTATGAAGTAGATTAAAAACGGACAACTACATTTAATATTTTATTATACCTTTTCATAAAAAAGATAATTATCTAATAGTTTTCTATTTGCTCATTTTTCTATTCCAAATAATAACTGAGCTTCAGGTGAAAAACAATTTTTTTATTATTTTTTTAATATATATTAAGTCATGATTTTTTTTCAAAAAACGAAAAAGAGACTTAAATCCAGCATAAAAAAATACAACTTTTTTCCCATTTAACCATCTCTGTAGTTTTTGCCGCGCTCGTTGCTGCAGCGGTAAGATCGGCAGAGACGGTCGCCGGAGTTAAGCAACGTGGAGCGCGGCCATAAGTTGGATGGATGAACGCCGACAGGGCACCGAGGCTCGGGGTTAGCGAACAGACCGAAGAGTATCCATCTAAGTTATGAAATGAATGGTGTGTGAATGAGGAGTAGGGTCAAGGCCTAATAAGCTTCTAGGGCTGCAGCGCACCACCTAGGGGGGCGGTGGTCGGACCTAGGTGGAACACCCGAAAGGGCAAAAAAATCTTTGTAGGTACAGCGATTACAGCTAACCCTGTATAAGTACAATTATCCAGTATAAAATTGTTTAAAAAAAAGGACATAAATTTTGCGATTTTTTTATCGTAATAAAATTCATAAAACAACCTGGTTTTATTATTGGCATTTTACTATATAAACCGCTGCTGTGCGTCTTTTTATTTCTTTCAATAAGTTCCCCCGGGTTGACACTTTAATCTTACCAAGTTGGAATTTATCAAAGGATATGTTACAGCTTTTAAACGGTTTCATTTTTCCATGCGTATAATATTTTGTAGGATTTTTCCTGATATTTTGTTTTATTAATAATTTCTGAAAACCTCCTGGTATCAAATATAAAATCTTTTTGGGCAATGATCAATGAAATATTTTTTTTGATTAAATGCATTTTTCTTTGTAAATAATGGAAAGTGTATATTTTCAGGTTGTATTTTTAGGAAACGCGCTGGTGTTATTGAAATTACAACGCAGTCTAGAAAACAGATTTTTGCTAAGAATGAGTATTTTTCGTGTTTACAGTCTTAAAACGAGATGACAGATGACAGAACGCTTTTCTCTCGCAAAGAACTTCTATTATCTTTTAGGATCTTTTTTTCTTTCAACCACAAAAGCCAAAAAAATATAAACCAATTTAAAAATACGTGCTAAAAAGTTTTGATTCATGGGCGTAGAGGCTCTTGAATGAAAAACGACTAAAATAACCTGGTAGGTTCGACTACTTTGGCTGGTTACTTTAAAATTACGGAGTCTTCTAATGAATGGATAACTCTTGTCAAACAAGACTGATATTTAGAAATGCCAACGCCATCTCGCCAATCAACTTCCAATAAGGAACCTCTACACTCAAGAATTAAACTTTTTAATATTATTTATAACAAAGCTTAAGATTATTATTTCCTTAATAGGAGTTTATACAGGGTGTCCAAGAATATGTGGACAATCTCTTGGATTTATATAAAATACATAAAAATCATATGACAAGTTCCTATGTCGGTTTGTTCCATATCGTATATCGGGACCTTTTGCTATGAACAGGACATGAGACCTATTAACGGTGACCGTCCCGATATATCGGGACAGATGGCAACCCTATTTATAAAGCCTCTCTTTACAGATTTATGGATCCTGAAAGGACGCCACTGCAAATAGGTTTTTCTTGAATAACTTTTATATTACTGGGACTCCTTATAATAGTCCCCTTGTACCCCTTGTAAAACATTTGGATTCGTTACTTATACAATAGTAATAATTTTTTTACGCCCTGTGTAATAAAGAAATAAAAATAGCATTTTTGAAAAGCTTAAATACTTAGCAAAAAAATGCAATTCGGTCCGATATCGATAAAGTAAAGTGTTTAAAAAATAACTATTTGGTTAAATGGAGCTGTATTTAATAATTTTGTTTGTCGGTACTTGGTTATTTTATGCATTATCTAGCTTTAAGTATCAGATAACGTCACCCATTACAATTCTGGCGAACTAATGGAGGCAAATATTTTAGAAGTATACCATTTTAGGGAGTCCTAACTTGTATTTATCATATTAAAAAATTATTTCATGGTACCAAGTACTAAAAAAAAAATTAAAAAAAAACGATTTCAGTGGTGTCTTTTAGGGCACATTACTCTATAAGAAGGGGCTTTAGAAACCGAAATAATAGGAACTTGTCACATTATTTTCATGTGTTCTATATAGCTCCGAAAGATTGCCTACATATTCTTGAACACCCTGTATAGTATTTGACGTAATAGGTATGTACGCATTATTGGGTGATACTTTTACTTACTAATATGATTTTTGACAGCAAGAACTATCAGGCGTGAGTAAAAAAACAGGCTATAATTTTTCATTGGATATTTTATTCTAAATATTTTAATTTCTAAGGAATTTGAATCCAGTTTTATTCCCATTATTTGACAATTTCTATCAAATTTATCTAGAAACCGTTAAATTTTAAAGTTAGTAACACCTAACTTTAGAAACTAATGACTGAATTTATGTTAACTTGATCTTTTGGTTACGTAAATGTCGCGTTTACTATTACATTACATTCATTCACGTTAAAAAAAATCACACATTAAAGAACACTTATTAAAAAGTTTAAAAAAAAAACGTCGAATTGTTAAAAAGAACCTAATTAATTAATACTTTATACAGTTTATTAGATTAAGGTAGTTTACTATTAAGTAGTTTACTAATACCAATCAAAACACCCCTTTTTTACCTTTAAAAGGAATATTTTTTGTATGTTATATCCCTAGTAGCTACTTAAATATTTGGAATGATTCACAAGGGTCAATAACATATTATAGCAAAGTAGAACTAGAAAACATATTTTTTATGCAAGATTAAAAGTCTTTATTAAATTGTTTACAAAGGGGTCAAAGTCATTTGTTAAAAAAATACTTCTTAGAATAAATACATTTAAATACCTGTCACCCCAAGCAAAACGTATGTTTTAAAAACCAAAATTTAGAAAGAGCGGTCAATTATTATTATTTTTTTATTATTCTCATTTTAAGGTCTTTTTGGTCCATAAATTTTGAGTTTTCAATTAATTTTTGTGCCATAAGAAAAAAGCAAGGTTAACCAAAGAAATGTTTTTGTGGCCCAAAAACTATTGCACAAATAACAAAAGCCGAATTATATTGCGCATATCTCTTGCGCATCTAAAAAGCGCATTAAATAGTTCCATGCGTAAACATGTCTAGATTCTCGAGACACGATGCGCAAGGATGATTTAAATTCAGCTTTTACAAAATGCCAAAATTTAAGTTTTAATTCATTAACCTTTGGTACCTAATACTTGCCAAAGCAACTATGGGTAAATCATCATAGTCATTGCTTCTGCCAACGCAACGTTGGAAGCATGTAAAACAAACTATCAGTTTTTACAAAACAAAGAAGGTCTGCCGCTCACGGGCTCTTGGACTATGACCGATAAACCAACGGACAGATGAGATCTGAAAAAAAAATTGTTAGGATACTAAAAACTTTCTTTTACCTTTAGTTACATACTTTGTTACTTTTTAGTTACACATATTTTTTTCTTTAATGCTAACTTAAACGTATAAAAAATAAAAATTATATTTTAGCGGTATTTTTTTAGAAAAATGACAAAAACAAAACTCATAGCTCCAAGAGATCAACTGCTGTCTACGTTTTGCTAATAATTAATCAGTGTAAGTGTGTTCTTGTCAACAAGGAGACGTTCCAATGCGAAACACTAGTCCTAAGAGAAACGTTTAAAATTTAACTAGAATTCAGTTTGAAAACAGAGAAGCAACACTTAGAGGTTCTTAACTAAACAGGGCAAATGAAGTAAGTTATTTTGCAACTTTTTTGGTGAAATAAAGTTAAATTTCTTTAGTATACTTACCAAAAGGCATCTACAAAAAGGTTTTAAATATACAGGGTGTTTTAAAATAAGATCCTTATCCTTAACGGGATGAAACCTTGTTCGTGGCTCTCCCGTTGACTTTTTAATCAATTTATCTTAAGACTAAATTTTTTAAGCGTGCTACTAAAAATCGACTATTTGATAATAATGTATCTATTAACATATTGTAGTAGCTTTTTATGTTAAAAGAAGACTTTGAAATGGTTTTTAAAAATTTTAATTATTTAAAAATGTATGGGTGAATAAAAATGTCTAGTCTTTTTTTTGTAAATTAAAATATCCAGTGTGGTCTATGCATTAAGTGTGGAACAAATGGAAAACTTTTTATTTGCAATTTGTCAGAAAATTTTATTCTTCATAAAAGTTGGTGCATGATCTTAAACTCTATAAGCAGTAGTTAGTTTTATTTAAAGTTTTATGGTATACAAAGCAGGTCAAAAAATCAAAAACTGCTTATAAGTAAAAACCCTTTTTTAAATACAACAAAATGTCAAATAAAAAAGGTATTTAGGTTTTTATTTATATTGTAAAATTTTTGTTTCTAATTTTTATGAAAGTGTAGAAATAATAACAAAGAATTTAAAAAATAATAAACATTTAAATGGGAGGCCAGTTTTTAATCTTTTGACCTACCCTGTATACCATAGAGCTTTTATTAAAACTAAATACTGCTTATGGAGTTTGAGACTATGTACCAACGTTTATGATGTATAAAATTTAAAATTTAAATATTTACCAGAGTTTATTTACTAAAATTAAAGAAACAAAATGCACTAATATACAATATGGTCCATTAAGTATGCAACAAATGGAAAACTTTTTATTTGCAATTTGTCAGAAAATTTTATTCTTCATAAAAGTTGGTGCATGGTGTTAGCAGTAGTTATTTTTAATAAAAGTTTTATGGTATACAGGTTAGGTCAAAAAGAATAAAAACTGCTTTAGAGTAAAGTACCCTTATTTCTAAAAATAAAACAAAATGTTAAATGGACATTTATACGCATGTTATTATTTATACTATATTTGCCCTAATAAAATGCATATTTGTATAATAGGGTCCTATTAAATATCCTTGCAACAAACTTGAAGTTAGCGGTTAGCAAAAAAAATATAAATGCAGTTCATTTTTACAAATTTGCTTCGATCGTTAAAAAGTCAGTTGGTTGGAACTGCTTTAAAAAATATTAAATTAGAACTATAAAAATCTGTATCATACAGAGGTAATTTAAAATTTTTAAAAATTTGAATAGGAAGCCATGCCTTGGTATTTAGACATAACTTTTAATTCTAAATAACTTTTTATTTACGATTTTGTTGTATTTCTAAAAATTAAAAGTACTTTACTCTTAAGCGGTTTTTGCTTTTTTGACCTACTCTGTATATCATTTAACTTTTAATTAAACTAACCACTGCTAATATAGTTTCGGACCATGCACCAACTTTTATAAAGAATACAATTTTCTGGCAAATTGCGAATAACAAGTTTTCCATTTGTTGCATACCTAATGGACCACACTGTATTAGTACTGTCATGTACAATAAAAAAAAATGACATTATACAGGGTCACTTAAAAATTTTTAAACTTACTTTTTTTTAATTGGTCATAGCCTTGACCTGATTTTGTTAATCAACCCTATGGCAATACCTTTGTTTAAATACTATCTTTAATATAAACCAGTTTTTATCCGGTAAACAGATGGGTGAAGGTTGCTTCCTATTTGGATCTTAGACTATTTCAAAAGACAATGCAAATATCTCTTTAATACTTAAAGAATTTCAGACTTCCATTGTTTTTGTTCTTAATTATTTACACAACGGGCAGTCCTGTCTCAGCCCGATTATAAATGTAGAGTAAAGAAATTCCTACCGCTACTAAGTTTATATAGTTGCTAATATAACTAATGTGTGTTTATTATAAAAACACAACCTACCCCATACAAAAATTATTCTTTAGAGCCCACAGTTGTTCATATAATAAAAAAATAAAACATCAGAACTAAAAAAAAAAATTAAAAAGGCTATGAAAACTCTAATAAATGAAGATAAATTGCACTTAACTTAACTTTCGACAGCAAATTAGCTTTTGATGTTGTGTTATAAAATTTTCTCAGAACATATTTTGCATTATTTATTTTCCATAGTTTGTCTCCTGCGTGTTTTAATGTTTTTATTTTGTTCTCTAAGTTTTTACGGCTTTTGCCAGTAAAATTTATTTTCTTACAGGTTTCCACAGAAAAATCACCTACTGCCACACTACATCTAAAACAGACGAACCTAAAAGCCCAAAACTTTCCACTTTGTTCGTACTTTTACATCATTTAAGGGAACCACTGTACGTTGGTATTTAGGACTTGATCCTTTGCAGACTGTTTTAAGATTTAAAAAAACATTGGCAATACTTCTTGGACTAGGGAGGTACGTTATTGCGTTAAGAAATAATTCGCAGATAAATAAAAATAACCTTCCAAATTTAAAACCTCCCTCGTGTAAAATATAAAAGTTTATTTGCATAAGAATATACATAACTGATGTGTGTTTATTATTAAAAACACAACTTACCTCATACGAACATTATTCTTCAGCTACGACAGTTTTTCATAAAATAAAAAAATAAAACATCATCACTAAAAAAATTAAAAAAGGCTCCGAAAACTTTAATAAATGATGATGAATTGCACTTAACTTTCGACAGCAAATTAGCTTTTGATGTTGTGTTATAAAATTTCCTCGGAACATATTTTTCATAATTTATTTTCCACAGTTCGTCCCCTGCGTCTGTTAGTTTCTATGTTTTTATTTTGTTTCCCAACTTAAAAGTGCTTCTGCATTACTTTTTAAATATCTTGTTTTGCAAGAAAGTACTTTAAATTATAAAATTTAAGAACAAAAGCATACAACTTCTGTTCTGCATTGAAAAGGGATCTTGCTGAATAGTTTTGCATCTCAGAAATATCGGACTTAAAGTTAATGGCAAGAAGAAGCAAAACTACTAATTAAATCCCAAATCTAGATATAGGGCAACGAAGAATATTAAAATAATATTTTACGTTTTTTAAAATAAATATCTAGTTTAATCACAGGCATTTGTTATTCATAGCTTTAATAATGTTTCTTAGAGTAAATGGACTTTAAACATTTTTTTATTTACTTGTTCCTTTGCTTTTAATCACTTTCTTTTACTCTACAATCCACCGATGTGCTAAAATTAGGGAGCTTTGCATTTACATTTTCTTTTCAATAGCTTCGTAGTATATTTAAAAACTAAGTTTTTTTTTTTATATGACAGCAAAGACAATAATAGTTTTACTATAGACAACCTGAACAATGTTAAATTTTTGGTCATCAGCGTCCAAAATGACCAGAAATTTAGCATTGTTCTGGGAGTCTATAGTGAAACTACAATTGTCTTTGATGACAGTCATTTTATTAATTTATTTATTCAGAAAAAGTTATGAACGTACAAAAAATATTTGAAATTATTTTTTATATTGGCTGTAACCACACGATAAGACGAAGGTTTAGTTTGTTAAATGTATCCACTCATTAGCTTTAGTTTACGATTTCATTAGAGGGCATACAGAGTAAGACCCCGTGAGCGGCAGACCTTCGTTATTTTGTAAAAGCTAAAATTTTTGTCAGCGCATGCTTGCAGCATAGGTAGAAGGGATAAAAGGCTATGAAGTTTGACTTATAGTGACTTTTGCAGGTACCTGGTACCAGAAGTTAATTAATCAAAACATTGTTATTTTGTAAAAGCTGAATTATATATATGTTACTTGAGTACCTATTAAAAGATATTTCCTCTGTCGACAGACAGTTTGACAAAAAAATGGGGTTATACAGCACCTCGTTGTAAAGGCCCTTTGATTCCCTACTTAACGCTTCTTTGTTTTTAAAAATCGGCTCAGCCGTTTTAGACTTACAAGCCAATTTCCCTAAAACCACACTGTTTGTACGGTATTAAAAAAAAATTTAAACGGTTTTCAGTCTGAAACGACTGGGTCGATTTTCAAAAACAAAGTAAAGTTGTGTAGAAAATCAATTGCCCTTTAAAAGTGCCCAATAAGCCCCTTTCTATTTGAAAAAATGTTGCTAATGCCCCCTTATCACTAAGGTCACGTGACCGAAATTATTTTTATGCTAAAGAGTAGTTTAAGTGACATCTTTTACCCAAATTCTCTTTATCTTGTCCCATCCATACTCTCTTAATACCCTAACTGTATTTCACTACAATAATCTATTATCTGACGTGGCTGATAAAAAGTATTTTACAAATTACTTTAACACTTAAAAAAGTCTGACTGATAGGCAGTACTTAATTACTACTTTAAACACAACTAAACACACTTACCGTACATATAAAATATTATAAAATACACAGAAAACGCAGTATTTAATTTCAAATCGCCAATTAATCTTCACTCAAAAGACCACAATGGCCGACAAACAACAACAAATAACAAATATGGCGTAAGAATCCTCGGTTTTTAATTGCCGATGCGGCGCGCGCAGCGACAGTAGCGCCAGCCGCGGCTTATGTTAAAGTTTTCATAAATCCAAAAAAGACTAAGTGCTCAGAGTATGGACTTAGCCTAAACTAAATACTTCTCTTTAGTTCTAGCGTTTAAGGTCAAGAGAGAAGGACCCGACAAGAAAGGCGACGCATTAAGGGGTGGCCACTCATAACCGCACCAAGGCCGCACCGAGCCTGGATTTACAATGATGGAGGAAAGTGAAGCAGACACATATGGAAAAATTTAGAAGCACTTTTATGCCCTTAAAAATATAAAAGCATTTTGTCAAGCTAAGGCTATTCTTTTATATATGGATATCTCCTTGTTTAAATAAAACAGATTTTCCTACTCATCTTTGTTCTTTTTTTCTAAACTTTAAGTGTAGTATAGGTAAAACTGTGTTACCTTATTTGTGAAGGTTTTTTACAATCAAGTGTAATTTAAAGCGTAGTATAATAGACTCATATTACAGTAATTTTATTAAATTCAAAACTTGTACCGCATTCCCTTACATTTCACCAGCGAGACTCACGGCTGCAGGCTCGTTGCGGTTATGTGTGGCCAGACCTTTAACCTTATACCTGATTTTTAATACCTGTGGTATTATAAAAGATTATTGTCGAAAATATTCAAAAAAAAATGTGGTGTAGATAAATAAAACTTTGTGGCGCTCGAATGAATGTCGACACTCCCTAAAATTCGGTCTTTTACAGTAACATTCGTACCTATAGGTGAACCCTAACTGTATAAGCAGTTTCAATATTCAATAAAACAAACTTAACGATACTTACACATATTTAATTGATATTATTTTAAACTACAAATACTGAAAATTTTTATGACCTAAAAATTATGTTGCGCAAGTGACATCCCTCACGCTGCTGACATTCTTAAATCTGGAGTTGCATGTTTTCAAAAGCTTGGCGACAAGTTGCTCGCGAAATTTTCCTGCACAATGCTTTGTTTAAGCTGGTTTAATGTGGTTGGATTATCTTTATCGACCCTTGATTTTAGGTAACTTTACACTGCCACAATATTTATAGATTTGTTAAAAGAAATGTTTTCTGGAAGACTTATCTCACGAAAGGGTGTTTCAGTTTCAGTTCATTTCATTCCTGGGAGCCCGGATCTTACTCCAAATGGTTATTTTCTGTGGAGTTACCTAAAATCAAGAGTCTATGAAGATAATTCAACCACATTAGACCAGCTTAAACAAAACATTGTGCGGGAAAAAGTTTTTAAAAATATGCAACGCCGGATTTAAGAACGTCAGCAACGTAAAGGATGTCACTTGGACAATATTATTTTTAAGTCATAAAAGTTTTCATTATTTGTAGGTTAAAATAATATTAATGAAATAAAATATGTGTAAGTTTTGCTGTTTCTTTTATTGGAGATTGAAACTGCTTATACAGTTAAATAATATTATTGCTTTTATAATGTCATTGATATGAGTGTTAGACAAACAATGATCCGCCACTGTTAATATCCCTACAAATACTTGCAAACATATAGAGCAAACCTTGTAAATTCAAAGCGTACTTTTGCTGTGTTTAAAAATGTAAAACCCTATTTCTTATAAACTTTATTTGGCACAATTGTCTAACTGAATGTGGTAGAGGGTCCCATAACAAGAGAACGAACACACAAAAGGTAAACAAACGTACTTTTATAGAAAATATATTACCACCAACGCTACACTTAGCAGGGTTTTACTCAAGGAACTATATAGGGTGCCACTTCTTAATGCATATGTTATCGGCTTACTCCGTTCCACTTTATTCTCTTTTTCATTTGGAACTTCAGGGCACTAAGGGAAAACGAATTGTTTAGCCCAGGATTCGCTGGGATCAGTATTAGAATACGTTCAGCTCGAAAAAATACAAAGCAAAATTTATTTCTGAAAAATTGTTCGTTTAGGGATGCTTTTGCTAGACGATTTTTTTGTTTTAGTAAGTGAAAACTTTTAATACATAGTTTACTTTTTTTAATATGTTTGGTTTTTTTATATTTATTGTTCGACAATTTTTTTATAAATGTCGCTGTTTTACATAGGGTGCCCAGTAACTCTACCTACGTGAGGTGGGTTCGAATCCTGTCTCGGCCAAATACATATTTATAAGTTTAGTCAGAAATCAATGCTCATAGTAGCAAGGACTAAGGCGCCGAAACAAACTTTGCCGTTTCCTGCGCAACCATAGATATGCGGACCCTACTCAGTTGGTAGGTTCGATAGTCCTCCTGGGTGGGGACGGGGTCTTAAGTTGTTGCACCTATGACCGTGGTTCGGAACCCACGTTAAGCTGTAGGTTTCGTCTGCCTGACATCACCCAGATGTAAAAGGACAGGGCGCACAATAAGCTGAGCAGCTTCATTGCATGGGTTATCCCGGCCCTATTCTTAGGTCTAAGATCTAACTCTACCGACAAGTTTTAAGGAGTGATTCTACAATGAAAAATATAAAATCTTTAACATGGATATATGTTCTTAACATATTTTACATTTTTGGAGGATAATAAATAATGGATTTTTGACAAAACGCGTTTTGTAATAAGGGTAGATGAAGATTTTCATTTGTTATTGTTCTAGTTGCATAATAATGCATTTTTATAGAAAAAAATTGGGTATGAAAAATATAATATGTTTTCGTGAACAAATTTGTTGCATAAAGTCGTGGTTAACTTAGTAATATTTTTAAGACCGTATTTTGACATGAAGATAACAGTTTAAGGGTAGTACTATAAGAGCTGCCCCAAATTATAATGCAATATCTAAGTAAAAAATTCAACCAAAGGGTTTATTATTAGCAACAATTTTTCATTTAATATATTTCTTAATTGGTAAAATTTGAAATATAATTTTCTTTTTTTTGTCAAATAAATTATACATTTATTCGACTTAAGATGTTGGTTAACCCACAGTCCCAGATATTACATTATTTTATGTGTTTTTTTATTTCTACACAGTCACAAGTGTGATTAGTTATTTTACATGAATTATTATGTAGTTTTAAAATTGATGTTTCTGGTTGATCAACAATTGTAGCTGAAAAAGTCATAAAATGTGTTTTGTAAAATTCAAGCTTAACAAACTATCCTCAAGCCACCGATTTACTAGACTAAGACCCAACTCAGCCCGCCGGTAAGCATGTTTCCATGTTTTACCCGTAAAAAAGTATGATATAACATTATCATTCCCTCATAAATCTCCAATTTCGTTAATATACACCAGAAAAGAATCGGCCCCAACACAGTGCCTTGCGGTACTCCGGTAATGATATTTTCCTCATTGCTTATGAAATTGTTAATTTTTACACTTTGTTTTCTACCTACAAGATAATTCTTTATTAAACTAAGTGGGCCATTTCGTACACCGACTTCCTTCAGCCTATCAAAGAGAATGTTATGTGAAACGGTATCAAACGCCTTGCTCAAATCTAAGAAAATTGCCAAACATTCAGCTCGGTAGTTATGTTTAATTGAGAAAAAACTAAAAATTAAAAAAATAGGGGGAGGGGAGGTCACCAAACAAAAAAAAGGTTCTTCTTTTTTAATGTAGCTTTTGAACCGTTACAAGTAGATATTTAATACGATGAACTTTTTTATTATTTTTTAATTAATAATAATATATTGACAACTGAAACAATATTATGTCCCTTGTTTTGTTGCTAACCTAATAAACAAACTAAATACACAAGGCATGAAAGAAATGAATTTGTTGATGGTAATTGTATTGTTTTATATTTGTTTTCTTAACAAAAATTAATATTATCCCACCAAAAACATAAATGTGAAAAAAGTGAGCCAAGTTCAATACAAAAATTATGCTTGGCTGTGGGCTTCTCGCAAAAGAATGGAGATCTAAATGAGTGCCAAGTTCTGTACAAAATTCAAACATGTATAAGATCTATTCATTCTTTTTGCGGCAAATGCTACACCATGCATAATTTCAGTGTTGAACTTGGTTTGGTTATAAAAACTCCTTTAGTACTGTGTTTTCCATACTTTTTCTTTTTCTTTATTGCCATAAATATAACGTCTTTTAAGGTTTAAAAATAATTTAAATAAGAATTAGGAATCAAAAATAAATAATATATTGCAAGGTTACTAAGCGTCTAAGCATCTTCTGCGAAATATATTGCTTGACCTTTGAAAAGTAAACGTTTAGTGATGCGTTTGTAAAGGTAGCTAAAGCTAAACCCTACTAACAGCCTACTTACATAAAGTAATATTTAAAAACATGTTGCAGCTAAGAACATGTTTACTTTGATACAGCTATTTATTTTCAAAGCCCATTTTATTTGCGCGATCTCTATTTTAATGACACAGTTTACTGAGAATACTTACGAAAGCCTAACTAGGTTTCTCCTTTGGGAGAAGTTTTAACTAAACGCTTTTTTTTATACAGAGTGGAGAATACAGGGTTGACAAAAAGTAAAAAGATTAGGAGAAGCCCTATTCGTACAATTAAAAAATGGGATCAGTAGTCCCAGTTGGCAGGTTTTCTAATTGGTTTAAGAAGCTAAATATTGTAGTGAAGGGTACTAGAGTAAACATCAATAGTAAAAAGCCCCAAGCGTCATACAAATAAGGATGGCAATAAACTATTTCTGTCTAAACGCGTCGTTTAAATAGTGTGCGAACAACAAAAAGGGGAATAATTGAAAGTGAGTCAGAACTGATGACCGCGTGGCTTTTTATTATTGATGTTAACTTTACTACCGTTAGCCAAACTATAGTCCGTTTGCCAAAGAAAGATAATTTTAACATTTTTAAAGGCAGAATTGGTTTTAAGATTTATAAAAAAATGTAATAATGCAGCCATATTTATAAATTCAATTATGATATTTTTCCATCTTTTCTTTAGTAATTTTGGGTATTTTATGTGTATACATCGTAAAATAGCCAGTTAAGACAACAATATGCTAAGTTAGGATAATCAGTTTTGCTTGTGACCTTGCTAATATTGTATTGTCTGTTTCACATACTTTATGAATATGTAATAATGTGACTACACTGGTAAAACATACAGTGTGTACAAAAAGTCTGGAAACACTTAAATTTGTCAGAGAATTTTAAACCAAACTGGACGAAATTCGCCTAATCCAGGATAAAACTATACTTTGAATTTAGGATGCAATTATATCGGCGATATTGCCAATTTCGCAAAAAAACCATTAAAAGATTTTAAATTTAAATGAGATTTTTTTTAAAGTATTAGTAGCAGAAAAAATGTTTAATTTGTTTAAAATAATGGCTGTAAAGTGCGCAAACTTGAAACTATTATTAACAAAATGAGACATATACGATTATAAACAGAAAGATATTAAACTTAATGTTTATTTTTATTTAAACGTAGCATTTTGATGTTTAAAAATCAAATTAAACTAGGTATTTCTTAAGCCGGCTACATACGACATGCCAAGACTTGGCAAATGTCATTTAAAAGTTCCCGCATTCCAACGTTGGCTTTGCTTTGCTATATGTTTTGAATACATACGATGCGGGAACGTTTGAACGAACGGACATTTGCCAAGCCTTGGCATGTTGTCTGTAGCCGGC
This sequence comes from Listronotus bonariensis, assembly GCA_014170235.1. NCBI lineage: Eukaryota > Metazoa > Arthropoda > Insecta > Coleoptera > Curculionidae > Listronotus > Listronotus bonariensis. The sequence continues at coordinate 135,624 of JACEGR010000008.1, forward strand.
TTTATATCAACACTGAATTTAGAGTATGGTTTTACCCTAAACTCAGTCAAAACTCTTTCAGATATTTACTCGTTTTTACATTTTTTGAACACACTGTATAATTGTTTAGGTATTACACAGTTTTTTTTTTAATTTTATATATATTTTTAGGGTAAAATAAAAAAAATTTCTAAGAACACGAGTTGTAAAATCCAACTTCTCTGAGCTACAGTCTTTGCATTACGTTATAAAAATGATTTATTTTGAAGTGTGGCTACATTATTGCATCATTAATTTTTTAATTGCACTGTAACTTTAGGCACTTTATTGATTGTTCTTTAAAATACGTCCCTAAAATATGTATACTAAATTTTAAAGTTATTTTTTTATAAATATTTTAATAAATTTAAACATATTTTTTCATATAGAAATAATCGAGTCCCAATCCCGTTAGAGGTTGCTTGTAATCGAACTTATAATTAACTAATTTAAACACTAATAGCATATAATAAATTTTAAAGTGAGTTTAAAGTTTTATCGGTTGTAAAACTACCGCAACAAATTTTTATTTGACGTAAACCAACATTCGATTGCTTTAATCAACTTTCTAAATAAACTGTTTATGTTTGCAGTTTTTTGTGCACCACCGGCAGAAAAGCCGAGGCATATCAAAAAGTAATTTTTATTATTAGTTTCTCGGAGAAACGTTAAAAAGTATATGGAAGTTAAAATAAATGTATTTTTTTTAAATCCATATTTTAGGGTAAAACACAGGCGACACATTCATGTATTGCAAAGCACACATTTTGGTGTCGGGTGTCAGCCGATGTGATCAGTCCCAACAAGGTATTGCTTGTTGTTATTTTTGCCAGTAAAAAGCCTTAACGAATTAAAAAGGGTTACTTTTTATAACTATAAAAACATTTAGGCATGGACTAAAAGGTAAAAAAAATATATATTTTTTTAAGTTTTCCTTTTTGAACTTAAGAGCTTTATAATAGCATGCAAGCGGCAACTGGAACAAATCCTCATGATCTAATCCTCCGACAGCAAAAAATATGTTGGGTTTTCCAAACTGCTTAAGCTGTGTTGTCTGGGCGCAATTTCATGTCAGCTAAATCCTTCTTATTACTTTTTTATAAACCAAAAAATATGGGGCAGTTTTTGGATTTTTTATTTCAATGTTTTAGGACATTCGCCCTAAGATTTGTAGAATAACTTTAATGGTGGGGCTATTAGACCCTGCATTTATATATTAATTTACAAGAATACAGGATGTCTCAACTCTTGTTATACGCGAAATAACTTCCTTTCGTACAAGGTACAAAAGGAAACCTAAATAAAATAAAGTAAAAACTTATTTTGACAATGAAATGTAATTATTTAATTATTTTAGCTTTATTTGTTTTCTAAAAGATTAAATTTAAACAAAATATTATTTGGATTTTTTCCAGAATAAAATTAAAAGTTTCTTTAACATTTTAAGAAAATTAAAACTTTTATACATTATAAAGGACTATTCTGCTCTTACACAATATAATAAAAGTTATAATTACTCTAAAAGAAATAAAATAATGAAATATTAAATATTAAGTTACTTACAATACAAAGGTTTCAATCTATAAACAAAGGTTTATTAGCACTCGGTTGAAATTATTTTAATCCAATAAAACAAAATCTTAACAAGACGCCAGACGGAAACTAGGCCAATGGTTGCGTCTCAAGAATGTGGTAAATAGTTTACTAAAAATCTGGTAAATAGTTTACCTAAACTTACTGAAAAAAATGTCTTATGGACATTTTAGAGTTTGATATTACTTTAAAAAAAATAACAGGTAAAAGGTACACCTATTAGGTATCTTAACCAGATAAAAAGAATAGTAAAAATTGTTTACCACATTTTTGGTAAACTATATATTACATTTTTGAGACGCAACCAGTTCCCGTCTGGCGTCTTGTTAAGATTTTATTTTATTGGATCAAAATAATTTTAACCAAGTGCTAATGAACCTTTGTTTATTGATTGAAACCTTTGTATTGTGAGTAACTTAATATTAAATATTTCATTATTTTATTTGTTTTAAAGAAATCATAACTTTTATTATATTGTGTAAGAGCAGAATATAATGTATAAAAGTTTTAATTTTCTTAAAATGTTTAATAAACTTTTTAATTTTATTCTGGAGAAAAGCCAAATAATATTTTGTTTATATTTAATTATTATAATGATATTTGTCAATCTGACAGTGCCATAATTATTTTCAAATATTTAGCCAAAACCAGCAATAATATATTGTATAAAATTTTATATTGTACGATTTTAGGGATTAACCACTATCAGTATCGGCTAAACTATATGTAAAGATGTTACGCTTATATCCCCTTACTGTCCAACAAGAGCTACTCCAAACTTTCTACTTTGTACATTTCTTTATTCCTTAATATAATATAATATACTATAATATAATATATTATAATATATTATAATATATTATAATATAATATAATATAATATGATATTATATAATATAAATAAGGGTCATATTAAATAAGGCTTATTTAAAAACTCCATTTTTATTCTGGTAAATAAATTAAACAAGTTGAGTTTTGAATTCTAAGTCAAATATTGAGATTAATAGAGCAGACATATTTAATAAACCAACAAAACGTTTTTGCGAATATTAACTTTATTTAAATAAATGGCTAAAAGTAATAAAGGACTGTTTTGTTAAAATAAATTTATTAAATTTAAAAATATTTTGGCTTAAATATTTTAAATTGATGGTGCTCTATTTTACCTGGCTGGTATAATTACTATAAAAAAAAATTAAAGTGACATTTTAAAAAAGTAGAAATGCAAATTCATATTATTAAAGGATTACCAAGGTGAAGTTAGTACTTTTACGAAAAGATTTCTTGTGGTTTTAAATACTTTATTGTCCATACAAACATTAATATATTTTTTTAAAATCTTTTCAATTAAAAAAAAAGCATTTTGAAGTTGTTGTTAGCTGTGATATTTTTTTTAAATTATAAAATAACATTAAAGACAAAGTATTCAAGACCGTTTTCATCGGCAATAAGAGTCTCACACTTTTGGATTTTCCCCCAGATTCCCTAAGGGTTACATAAAATTTTTATAGCTAAAACCGTTAAAGGTGCCCCTTTTCTGTGTAAAAATTCTTATGTTAACACCTGTTTGTTTTTAAGTCACTAATTAAAAAAAAAACGTATAAACCTGAGTATTTTGTAGTTTCAATACATTAAAAACTATATATAGTCACGAAGAAAAAGCTGTACTTACTTTAATAAAATTTAAAATATGGGACAAAACTATCCAACAAGACATCTATAGGAAATGGGAGTTACCTAAAATAAAGAAGCAAATTTGTAGATTAACAAAAAAAAAAAAAATAAAATTCAAAGATTTAAAATAAAAAGCTTTATTATTATTATTATCTTCTTGAAGATCTGACACGACGTATCCCATGGCTCCGACCCCATAGAGCGTCGCGTGAAGAGCCATCCATATCAAAGACCAGCGATCCTCGACCAAATTAATTTGCCCAAGTAGACAAAAGGATCCAAGGACAACATATTTTTGCATTTTTATCACCAGTTGTTCGGGTGTAGTTTGACATGCTAGAATGTACCTCAACTCCCTTAATACGTTATCCTTTATGCCTCCCAAAACGCCAATTATCAGGACAATCAATCCCACGGTATACTCGGATAGAGCCAAGATTGATATTTGGCTCGTTTCCACCTTTTTTTATATTGGTGTTAGTTTCCGCAAAGACGGACTCTATTACATACATTATTCTCTAAAATATCCAACACGACGTATCCCATGGCTCCGACCCAATAGGGCGTCGTGCGGAAAACCACTCCTCGCGTCCGCTCGGTCAGTGATCATCGGCCAAACTCATTTCCATTTGCAAACAAAGGGATCCAAGGACAACAGATTTCTGCATTTTCATCACCAGTTGTTTGGGTGAATTTCGACATACTGGAATGTACGTTTACTACCTTAATATGCTATCCTTCATACCTCCCAAAACGCTAATTATCAGGACAAACAATCGCACGGTATATTCCGGATAGAGCCTCCGAAGTTCGCCAAGAAGATCTTGATTTTTGGCTCGTTTCTTCCGTTCTTTTATATTGATGTTAGTTTTCGCTGGGGCAGAGAACTTTATTACATACATGGTGTGATTTGTCTTATCAAGAAGAACCATGTCGGGTTAATTGTGTTTTTGGCGTAGCCTTAAAGCTATTTTCCTGACCTTTTTTTAAAAGGTCGGTGGGCTGATATATAATCCAATACACTTCGTAGTGCCTGGTGAAAGCTATTTGAGCGGTTGTTAGGAATAAGTTGTTTCGCAGCACATTCTTCGCTGGCTGAATCTGTTCCAGATCCTGAATATCCGGGTCCTAAGGTAGCTCCTGTTTTCTTGGTGTTCTGACATATACAAAGCGGTTAAGGTAAGCTACATAGGCTCTCAGACGCTGTTGAAAGAGGTGACTTAGTTCTGGGTGCTTAGCGCATCATGTGGCGTGCGTCCGTGCCATGTAGCCCCTAATGGTAGGTTCGCTGAGGGCATATGCATTAATCAAATCGTCCCTATGTTCGTCCGTCCACGTAAGGCGTCCATGTCCATTGCCAAGGTCGTTTAAGGGCGTCCGTCTAGTTGCTCCTCCAACATGCCCTGCACCCCTATCCGAACGGGGTGGATTGTTCTAGGGACAATGCGAGATATCCGTGGCCCTGCTGGATGTCGCCCAATAGATCCTTGCCGGTTACCGGTATTACATAGGCTACCGGACCGATTTAAGGCCTGTTGTAGGTTGCTGTTGGTACCCGCAACCCCTTCAAGCTCGCTGGCTGTACCGTCTTGTTTGGATTGTTCGTGTTAGGTAGCATCAGAAATAATGCCAGGCATTGTCCTGATGGCCAGACAGATTATTAATTTTAAAAAGATCCGACACGACGTATCCCCTTGGTTCCGAACCCATAGGGCGTCACCCCTCGCGTCCACTTGGTCAGTGATCTTCGGCCAAATTCATTTGCCTCAGTAGACGAAGGGATCCAAGGACAACAAATTTCTGCATTTTCATCACCAGTTGTTCGGGTGAATTTTGACATGCTGAAATGTACCTTAACTTCCTTAATACGTTATTATTCATACCTCCCAAAACGCCAAGTATCAGGACAACCAATCGCACGGTATATTCCAGATAGAGCCTCTGAAGTTCGCCAAGAAGATATGATATATCGATGTTAGTTTCCGCTGAGGCAGAGAACTCCACATACATGGTGTGATTTGTCTTATCAAGAAGAACTATGTCGGGTTTATTCACTTGAATTTGATGCGTGCTTGGAATGCATAGTTTCAGTATATGCGACAGTTATCATTTTCCACTACTGCCTCAATGTCACCGGGAGCAAATTGCAGTATTGCTGTTTCATCGATGCCGTAGTAATGCCTAAGGTGATAATATAGTACCCGAAGAGCGTCATTATGCCTATGGACGTAGCTATTGACGGCATGTACTGGACAAGCTGACAATAAGTGCATAAGGGTTTCGGGTTGCTGTCGGCAGGCTCGACATGCGGTGTCAAGAACGTTGGAAAATTGGCTTCGGTAGGCCAATGTGTTTATCACCCCATCTTGGCATGCTAGTAAGAAACCCTCGGTCTCAGACTTAAGCTCGGCGGATTTCAAAAGCCCAAACGCAAGCTTTCGAGATAGATCGAGTTAATCGATGTTTCTGTAAAAGACTCCATGCTGCGGCTTATTGATGTGATCTTCTAAGAGCACTCGTTGTTCGGCTCTTTTAACTGCAGCTGTTGCAGCACTAGACTCCTGTCTTATAAGTGTTTGGTCGTCATTAGAATCTATTCCAAATCTGAGACCGAATTTCTCTGCGGCTCGCTCGGCTGCCCTGAATAAAAATTTTACAACATTGGCCATCTCATGTTCTCTTACTAACTGCAGCAGTGGCTCCGTGCTTTTGACAACCTGACAAGCAAGACTCAAAACCAAACGATCATGCATACACTCCAAGCTTAAAGGCCGCGACCTCCCTGATGGCGTGGGAGGTAAATGCGGGAGACTGATGAGCGGGGATGGATGCTACGGTAAAGATGCATCATCTTTCTTGTGCTAATGTCCAGTTCGCGCAACTTTTCTCGCGTCCACTTAACTACTCCAAACGATTAAAACAATACAGGAACTGCTAGCATGTTAGTTGCAGCAACCTTATTCAATCCAGATCATTCGGACTTCTATATTTGTGGATCATCCTTCAAATAAGAAAAAAGTGCTAAGGCTTTTTGTTGTTTTTGGGATGGTTCGCTTTCGTTTTTAAATTATCAATTTAGAATAATATTTTTTTACTTCTGATGGCTGTACTTCAGGACAGGTGCGTTCTGGAATATATGTTTATTAAAAATCGTAGGAATATGCCCTTTAAATATTTGTAAAGAATTTTAAAGCACTCTGTATGTTTACCAAAATTGGTAACAGTTTTATGTACCAAGCAAAATATTGCTGCCTTAAAAAAATGTCTAGATTGTTTACCTAAACCTTCTTATTTTATCGACATGTCAAAACACGTATACACATAAAAAAGAACTACAATTTTTGGAAAAATAAAAGTCAAATCTAGCAGCGCCATTTCTTGTCGTACAACACATGGCAGATTCAATTTTCTGGTTTAATACAAAGTTGTTTAAATAGAAAATTTATTAAATTTAAATTATTATTTGCTAATCTATGTGCCATCCTCAATCGGAAATAATCAGAAAATATCAATGTTTGGGGTGTATAGAAACAATAACAATAAAATTATGCAAATCAATAGAAATAACATTACAGTAGTTTCCGCAAAATTAAATTTTGACACGCAATTGAAATTGTTTCCCTAGACTAAAGCGGTTTAGCAATGCCGCTTGTATTATTATTATTACTATTGCCTAATGACATCCTTCTTTATTAATTTTGCCTATTTCAGAGACGTATCATGCATCTGCTAGATTGTTCGATATATTTCAATATTGTTTCCGTTAACGGAGAATAAAACAAGTATATAGGTCAAATTTGTAGGGAGAGTAGAATAAAACCGAGAGTCTGATAATTTCGCGCATCTGCATATCGTAAATTCTGTACGGTAGATGCGCTATTCAACTTTAAAATACCACTGCGCACAGTTATTTATTCGGGGCCAGAGAATGAACTTATTACGCACTTTTTTAAAATTTATTCTAAATAATTTTGGGGGATTTTGAAAGGTGAGCATTATCAGAGTTGCATTAGACCATACAGGGTCTTTCCCAATTACAGTACGAAACTTAAGGGGTCGATATATTATGTTTTTTATAAAAAAGGGTCCCGACTTGATCCATTTCTGAGATATAAAGCGTTAAAATTTTTAGGTATTTTTTAAATATTTTAAAAACGCTTCAACTGATTTGAATTAAATTTGGTACACTTATTAAATGTAAAAAGGCGCTTGTAAAACTCTACCTATATTAAGATTATTGAGTCCAGTGGCATCTCAGTGGGCATCAAAGTCTATATTATTAAGAGAAAAAAGTACGCCACTGAGTTCTCATAAAGTTCTTCTATTTTTTGTGATTAAGCAATTTAAAATAAAAATGTTTGGTCTCTTGTATTTTCTTTATTTTTCGCTTTGTTTTCAAGAAAAATCTTGAAGCTACTTTAAACCATCATATATTTATAATAGGATAAAAAAATAAATAAAAGGATAAAATAAAATTTATAATAAAAAACTAGACAATTTTGACCATAAGGAAAATGACGATTTTCGATAAAAATACACGACTACCTATTTATATTAAGGCAAATAATTCTTTATTTTTTATTTTTGTTTATTACCATGTGGTCTATGGGTACTTTTAGAAAAAGCTAAAGTGCCTTTAATTTATTTTCTTGAAAACGAAGCTAGATACAAGGAAAATTTAGGTAACAAAAAAATTGCATTTTTAATTGCTTAATCAAAACAAAATATAAAAACTTTGTAAAAAGTCAGTGGCGTTCTTTTTAATAATATTGGCTGGGGCACCACTGAGATTAAACTGGACACAATAATCTTAATCTAGGTAAATCTTTACAAGCGTTTTAAAACATTTAATTATTGTACCAAATTTTATCTTAATTTGTTATAAGGTTTTTAGGATTTATGAAAAATCAACTTTTACGCCTCGTATCTTGGAAATAAAGCAACTCCGGACATATGTTCATGGTAACTTTTTTATAAAAAGACATGGAAAAGCACTTCCTTAAGTTTCGTACGGTAGTTAGGAAACACCCTGTATATTTTAAGTGCAACTATTTTATACTATAAATAATGTGTCAAATATTATTGAATACACACTTTACTCCAGTAGGTACTTTAAGTATATAAAATGAAATGATCGAATTTAAGAATTTTATCTTCAGAATGCTTCTTTTCTAATTTGTAACAAAGCTTACAAAGCTATTTTTTTTAAAGGTAAATTATTGGAACTGGACCGTGTTGACTAAGATTTAGTTATTTAATCCAAACATTTTTAAAAAATTTGTCAAAGGATTACTCTAGTCGAAACAACTAAATCACTCGGAAGAAGTCCACAAACTTTACCGAACTAATAAAAAGGGGTATGACATTATTAGACTAGCTTTTAATTTCATTTTTTTTTTGTTTAATTCACTAGTACACAGGGTGTGCCAACTTAAAATATGTAACAAATCTCTCGAAATCATATAGAACACCATGAAAATAATGTGACAAGTTCCAATACTTTTTTTCCTAAAGGCTCTCTTTACAGACATATGTCCTTAAAGGACGCCGCTGGAAATCGGTTCATTTTGAATAACTTTTACAGTACTGGGTATATTGACCTAATTTTTTTATATAATAAATACAACAAAAGACTCTTTAAAATGGTATCCTTGTAAAACATTTGCCTTTATTAATTCGCCAGGGGCAGACTGACCCTTAAACAATAGTGTTAATTATTTTTACACCCTGTACAATAAAGAAATAAAATAAAGTAACTCTTATTAGATGTCAATAAATTAAAGCGTTTTCGATAAAATTAAGTTTTTTGTTTAAAAGGGACCTCTAAAAACAATAGGTTATTATTTTGAAAATGGTGAAAAAAACTTGAAAAAAAGTTTTTTTAAATCTTTACAAAACTAAAAGATAATGTTGCAGCACTAAGAAAAATCTTCGATAATTAAAACTAGGAATTGCGTAAAATACGAGAGAGCCTATGTCGACCAAAAACAAAATTAGTAATTACAACCCTATTTAATCAACATGTTGTTTTTCTCGAAAACGCTTTAGTTTATCGATATCAAGAGTACCTTTCTTTAGCCAAAAAATTATATTTTTATTCCTTTTTTATACAGGGTGTAAAAATAATAAGTATTATGTGTAAGGATAAGTCCACCCCTGCGAACTAAAAAGGCAAATATTTTACAAGGATACCATTTTAAGGAGTCCTAACTGGTTTTTATTTCGGTAATTTTCTAAGTACCGCTATTTTGTGGTAGATAAAGGTATTGACTTTATATTTTGAGGTTATAAAGTACTTAAAAATATTGTACCACAAGACCCTCCTTTTTATTTAATTGTTTTCCTAAAATGGCGCAACTCTTAGTTTGACATTTATATTTCTTATTTCTTGTCTAAAATTTGGTTTATGGTGTCTTAATAAAATCCCCAAATTTTTATGAAATAGCACCAAACAACTTAAATGTTAGGATGGGAGATCCTTACTTTGGACAAGCACTGTATCTTGTACAGAGGCGAAGTTCTTTCTTGTATAAATAGAGCTTAAACGTATATTTTGTATGACTTCTTTAAATTATTTTAACAAGCTGCGTCAATAAGTTAATACAGTTTTATTTTGGTACATTAATCCTCTGGGTAAACGTCATCACCAAAAATAGAGTGAAAATATCGAATCATTGAAGATTGTCATGTAACATATTCTGAAAAAAATTGACTATTGCCGAATGTCTCTCTTCTTTATAAATGTTTTCTATTTCAAAGACGCATTATGCATCTGCAAGATTGTTCGATATATTTCCGTTATCGAAGTATAAAACAAATAGGTCAAATTGTACATTAAACAAACACGTTACCTAGTTTTTAAGAAAAATGTTTTTAGAAGACGAATTAAAGGATTTAGAAGTTATCTTATTTAGTATTCTTTGTCCTTATAAAAACAAGTGGGAGTACTTTTATTTTAAACATTAGGAATACCAACTGTTTTTATTAGAAAGTTTATTATTTTTAACAATATAATAATATGGTTTAGAATGTTTTGTTTTTAAGAGAAATAAGGGTTTCTACAATACCTAAAATAAGCTTTCTTGATGCAAAAAAATTAAATTACCTCCAGAAATTATAATTTAATGGTTGGTAATCTGTTTACTACCGTTTTCTTTATTTTAATAATTCACACAACGTTTCAAGCAGTTCTATCTCTGTTCTTTCTTAGGTTTTAACTACAAGAGCAAAAGCCCCCAAAAAATAACTTAAAATTACATTTTGTATTATATTTCCAAAACTTTGGAAGGTAAGCTAGTTAGATTTGGTAAGGTTGTTTATTTTTCAAACAATTAATTTATTATATATAATTAAATATATTTTTATTGGTAATACTGGTGATAATAGACAGAAGGAGACAAAAAGTATATAAAATTTTAAAGTGAAGCACCCTGTATATTATATCACAATTAAAAAGTTCTCTTTAATTTAAGAGCTTTTTAAAATATCACATTATGTACCTACATCTAACTTTATTAGTTTCGAAAATTTGGCCATCCAAATCAGGTATTAAGGTAATTTTTAAAGTAATGCAATTTTGTACTAGGTAAAAGTATTAACTTTAAATGGTAGACCCCCTTTATTATTTTATATACAGGGTATGTGCTTGATATACAGTGTCTCTATGTAAGTTGGTGTCATATAGAAAAGTTTTTATTATTAGTTTTACGAAAAAAAAACATATTTTTTAAAAAAGTTCTGCATGGTCCAAAACCTAAAAGACATTTATCAGAAATTAAATTGCATCAGTCATCTACGAGATTGGCCAAAAGGTAATTTTTGCTCAAGCTTAAAGTACTTTTATTTTTCCAAATATTGCAAATTGTTATAACTTTATAACTAATATACTTTTAAATATTTAATTTCGTTTATTTTTGAAAAAAAATGCTTTAAATTTTGTTTTCAAAATTGTGTTTGTGTTCAAAATCAAGAAAATTTAAACTTGTCCATTGGTGCATTGTACATTCTTCTTTTTAATAACAATAAATATAAAAGTTTATTTGAAACTGTCCAATGACATTTATAATTATGAAATGTAGTGCACTAATGTACAAACCTTAATTTTCAACACTATTGCAAGAGAAAAAATTTAAAAATAAATATTTTTGGTAAATAAAGAAAATTGTATATTAAAAAGTAATTTTAATTTTTAAACATCTTTTCTTTAAAACAATTTTTAATATTAGCAAAAATACAGGTACTTTACTCTTAGACAAAAATTACATTACATTTTTGATCAAACCCCGTAGATGACTGATACAATTTGAAATCTGATGGTTGTTTTTAGGTTTTGGAGTATGTGAAACTTTTTATAAAGAATAAAACTTTTTACGTAAAATCAATAATAAAAAAAATCTTTATGACGCCAACTTACGTAGACACACTGTATTTACCCAAAATTTTGGCTTGGGACACCCAATATTTAAAACTTACTTATTTCTATGCAAATATAGTATTCTTTGTTTGGTAAAATCTTATTGGGAGTAAAATTTATTATACTTAATGTAGCTTATCTAAAAACACTTTAAAAAATACATAGATATACTGCTTTATTATAGCTGGCTTTAATTGTATTTTAGGTTTGTTTAAATAATAACTTTTAATTACCTATCAATATAACTATGAAATAACAGGATTGTAACTGACATTTTAGGTTATATCAATTGGTAAAATTTTATTATAAATTGTCATATTATCAACCAAAAATAAATCAACAAAAATCCTTATTAAAATTTATCAATAGTTGGCTATGGATTGACTGGTATTTGTACTGACACCATAAGTCATTGATGTCATGTCTCTTGCTGCTAATTTAAAAATAAAATTTTTACAATGGAAAATGCATTTTTAAATTAGAGCCTGCCTTTATTTTGTTTTGTGTATGGTTTTAATTGTATAAATAAAATACCAATTTTATTTCAGGCTTCACAAAACCTGATAAATTGCATTTTCAAAAATTTTAATATTTTACATTGGGTCTTAAAACCCCATTAAAATCTTTTAATTTACAATATACAAAAGTGGTTTACACACCCTATACCTATTTAACGCCTCTAAAAAATCTTAATACTTGAGAACTAAAGTACGTGTGGGTCTAGATTCGTCAAATAATTTTGTGGAGTTGGAGCCAACTTAGAATTATACCATTACAGTATAATACTACTTTTTAGGCATTGTGTTTAAAATTCATAAAATGCGTATGGAACGTAAGATATATTTGTTCTACTTTAATATAGATTTAGACAGCATAAAAATGTCGTTGCATTTATCAATACAACTCACATATTATTCTTGAAGTCGCGCAATATCGTATAGGGCTTTTAAAGCAAATTTATAAAGTTTCTCGATACAAAAATCAGCGGGCGAATTGTCGTGAAATATGATATATAATTTAAAAGCTAAATTTTTGCAATAAAAGTTTTTAAGTATGCAAAAGATTTACCTGTCATTTAGTTTTATGTTACTTAAATTAAATAAAAGATACATAAACACAAATTAATGTTTTTATTTTTAACCTTTAACCAAACACAGGCAATTGATTTTATAACATATTTCCTTGTTTTTGTTTTCATGGCAACAACAATTAATTGCAACTTATGACGACATAATAAAAAATGCCAGTTTACTATTAAATTTCTAAGAATGGCCATATTTCCGAAACTATTAAAAATAGATACATCACATGTGGACTTTTTTTTAAAGCTCTTTATTAGATCTTTTAAATGGAAATATTATATATAGGTTGTTTGTAAATTGTTGTATTTTAAAAAAGTACATTATTTGCAATAAATCTAAAACCCGATGCTTAATTGTTTTTGTTGGCAGCACGTTAATCAGCGAAGAAAATACTATACTTTATTAATTTATCCGACATCATATGTTTAACAATAAAGAAGTTAGCAATGTTGCCGACTTAAGTTTGATCACCCTGTACGTGTGTGTATTACTCATTTTACTAATACGGTTACTTAAAATAAATAAATAAAATTTAAGCTGTAAAATAACAAATTAGAAATATATTAAGAAAGTCGTTTTCCAATTCTAAATAGATTACCACTTGTCTTTAAACTTTAAGAATCCAGTAAAAAAAACCAAGATAATTACATTGCTGAGAAGTCAACAATAAAAATACTAATAATAAATTCATAGTTTCAGAAAACTTGGGTAATATACGGGGTGTTTCACAACTTATCCGACAAACTTTAAGGGCTAATAATAAATTATACACTAAAAATATAAAAACTTAATATAAAAATTTGTCCTCTCTCTTGTATAAGCCCTAAATTTTTTTACCTTAATTAGAAGACATCCTGTATTTTAAATGTTTTTACTAAAACTCAATTTTAAGGCAAATATTAGACAATTTTTTTAGAACTAAGAAAAATTATACTTTTACAAAAATGGAACTGAGCCAAATATTCTGCATTAAGTACATTTGCCAATTGAAAATTTAAAAAACCTCAGTCACTAATGGTGTTATAAACATGTCACTTTACTTGGGTACTTTCTCTAAATTATTTAAAAAATAAAATTAACCAATTTACTAAAATGTAACAACATTACAGTTATAAGTTGGATTCACATTGAAAAAAATATCTATGGTATTTTTAAACTAAAGTAAGATTAAAATCTTAAAAAAATATGCCTTATTTAGTACAGTAAAACCTAAGATAATATGAACCCAAATAAACTATTTAAAACTAATTCCCACTAAAACAAAAATACTAGTGTATAATGTAAATCAACACCACAAAAGTTAGCTTAAATACACTTTATATGACTTCTACATTTGCCTTTAAAGTATTATGTTTATAAATTACCAAATATACTGAACTGTACATAGTAGGTATAAAATTAATTATAAAAATATTTTTATACCATTTAATTAAAAACCTCTTATGATCTGCAATCCAAATTTTGGAAAAACCTTATTATTTTAAATAAAACAATTTTTATTTTTACAACATGAGCTCTTGCTTCATAAAAAATTTGTTTGTTATTTATTATACAAGGAAAAAAAGCTTTAGATCTAAATTTTTTCAGTCAACTCTATTTTTTTTGTTTGAATAATATTTACCCATGGACGACACTGCTAATAATAAATTTTTCTTGTATGCCAAAAAGTGTGTTTAATTTTTTAAAAATATTTCAAGTGGTATAAAAGGTTATTATAAAAAATAAATAAATAAATAAATTTTACACCCTGTAGTTCGAAAACTAAGACGTTTATGACAAATTTTTATAAAAAGTTTTTTTTATATTTTTAGTGAAGAATTAGCCTTTAAAGTTTGTCGGATAAGTTGTAAAACAACCTGCATTTAATTTATTACCCTTTATGTAATTTACTTAACTAAGTTTTTAAATTTAATATTTTAAATAAAATATTTTTAAATCTACTATTTTTCATTCCTTTATTTATAGTAACTTATAATTTTATATTAAGTTTATTAGGCTCTTAATGAAAAACTAAATTGTAATTGACCTTTTAACCCATATTTAACAATAAAAAACAATTTAAAGACTAATAATAATAGGCAAATAAAAACATTTTTTTTGTACGAGGTACTTCAAAATGTTGTTTGTTAATTAAATTTTGAAGGCAGTTTTAAATTCTACATCTAAATTTTTATTATAAGTCCATATCAACGTGGGTCCTATAATTATTCATTTTAATTAAACGGGGTATTTAAACTTTAGTCTTTTAAGACTTGATTTTACGAATATCAAAAATGTGTTCCAATATTAAGATCAGTTTTTTTAGTTCTTGTTAGTACGTCAAATCAAAAGGTCCTAAGGTACTTTTTTAACAGATTTAATCTGGCCTAAAAAGCTAACTTTATGTAAATCTGTCCTGTTTGCTGTTTGTAGCACCCTGTATATTTCTTAAGCATATATTCTATGTTTTTTATTATCGGATTTGTATATTCGAAGTCATCCAACTCGTTTAGTAACATCTACTCAATTATTTTGAATTAATGCAGTTTAGGAACTTAAATTAACTTGAAGTTAAGTTTATTTTTGGTTATATTAACACCTGTCGCAACACATTTATTAAGACCAACCATTAACTGGTTTACCTTATTAAAAAATATATTTCGTAAAAAAAATATTTTAGAAAGAAAAAACTAGCTTACCCTAAATTTGCTAGACACTACAAAAATTTAGTCAAGTAGTTTACTATGTTACCCAATAGATATGTTTCAGTAAAACAAAATTTAATTTTCTTTTTACTAATATTTTTTGAATAAGCTAACCAGAAACGATATTGTTTAAATAAAGTAAATAAAAACGATCAATGTATTATTTTTGTAAAAAGCACCGTTGTCTTTTTATAAAATATGGCATATAATATTATTAACAAACTTTGCAATAAAAACACTAAATAACAATTTATCAGTTATTACCCTCAGGCAAAATATTTAAATTAATTGTAAAATATAACATAGTTTATTACAAAAGGTTCTCACTAACACAGTTCTACAATTTAAAGGCTTGTAAAACATGTTTATTCTTAATTAAAACAAACGCACTGGTGAACATTTGAAAAGGCCCCTCAGTGCGTATGTAGAAATTTGGATTTACGTTGTTGTTATCTTTTAATACTTAGACATTTTAAAACCATAAAAGAAAATTAAAAAATGGATACATACAACTAAGGCAAATAAATAGAGCTAACGGCAAATACAGGGTATTTTAAAAGGTACTATAAATATAGCATAGATGTTCTTCTAAGTTCTAAATAGGACGTTTTTGTTACTAACATGTGTCCTAAACATACATTTTTTTCCAGCTACAGCCTACCTTAGTACCGTAAATAAAAAGTTGTTTTTTTAACTATAGTCTTTATTTTTGCATTAAATGCTACAAAAATTTGTAACTTTAGACAGTGTATTTATTGTTTTTTTTAAAAAAGGTAAAAACACAATATATAATTAAAATTCTTTAAAAGAAAACATTACAAATAAGATTTACTTGTAAAGTATTTTAATCGTTTTGCTAAGTTGAGGTAGATATCTGCTTACAACTTACCAACTTTTAATGGCTTTTTGTAATTTCCTTTTTCAATGGTCTTAAATAGTATAGAATTAGGGACGGATCTTTAATGATTTCTGTGGCTAAGGCGAATATTCCATTAAAATAGGAAATCGACAGGTGACTTTACTCTGATTAGCCATTTAAAATCCTAATTTAGTTTTCTTTTTTTGATAAAACACAAAACGTTTACAATGCAATATGGATCACTTATAAAAGTAATAATATTTGTTGCCTATACCACATTTTTTGTCGTGATAATGGTTTATACAGGGTAATTTCATATTTACTACAAATATATAAAAGAAATGAAAAGTGTGCTTTACTTTTATATTTTATTTTAATGAGCCTGTGTTGCTTAAGAGTTGACACTATAAAAGCACAAATACCTTTTAATTTGCCAAAATTAGTTTTAACAATTTAAATTAAAAATCTGTTTGTATACATATATAACCAAAACACGTATTATTTTTTAGAAAATCAAAATAAAATAACATTGTTTTTTGTTTTATAGGCATGTCTATTTGGTGTCCCACTACGTGCATATCATACAATTCGGAATTGTGAGAACAATAAATATAATTTTCACGATATGATCATCATAAAACACAAAGTTGTGAAAATTACTATTTAAAAATTCTGAAAAATGTAATTTCAGCTTGAGGAATGTCTAAAGGCAAATTGCTAAACAAGTGCAACGCAAATGCAGAGCCAGTTTAGCTTACAGAATTTGTAATAAAACAAATTTTGCATCAAAATAGCAGTCAAAAGCGTCCTGTAAATTCAAACAATATCTCTAAGTCTTGAGCATTTACCACATTTCACAAAGATCGTGCGTTTAAATAATTTGAGTAATTCAAATGATTTAGGTCATTCGACGAGTTGTTGCTAAATTTCAAGCTAAATAAGCCGGGATCGCAACTAAGTTCAAGTAGATTTATAGACTTCAGATAGCATTTAATTGGTTTAAGAAATACTAGTTTAAATATACCTTGAAATTTTATTTAAAATAAGACATGCTTTTTTATGCATACAAGGCGTCTCCGAAAAATATCCGACTTGCTTTTGTATCTTGCGCTGGAGTTAGATTTCTCCATCGGGAGAGTGGCAGCCTTAAAAGTAGTCCCTATTTACCTAAGCAACACGCTCCCAGAGTTGCTCCCATTTTTCAAAACAGTCATGGAAATCAGATTTCGAAATAGCCATGAGTACTTCTGTCGCATTATCTTTAATTTTTGTCATCGTCGAACCGGAACCTTTCAGTAGTTTTTGAATTCGGGAACAGGCAAATACACAGGAGGCCAAGTCAGGACTGTACGAAGGGCGATAAAATGGTGCAATTTTGTGTTTTGTTAAAATTGTTTGCGAAGATTTAATCGTTTATTTTTAACAATAACAATCCGCCGAACGAAAACAAATTTGTAAAAAAGACTCCAAATAAACGGCACGTTTTCTAGATATCCACAAGCAGTTGATAAGTTTGTAAAGCTTCACTGGTGATGATACAGAGGTCGTTGGAACACTTCGGAGCGAAGATACACAAACAGATCAAATACTTTTGGGATGCACCTCGTAAACAAATTTTTAAAAAGCAAACCTTTTTGCTTTTTAAAAATATTGCATAATTTTTACTTATATTTTATAGCCAAAAGGAGATGTAAGTTTGATTGTGCTTTTTAATTTTAATTAATTCTTAATACAAATGTTTAATAGACAAACAAAATAATGGTGTTAAGTTTTGCAATAAAACTAATATATACGAATGGTTAAGCTTTGTGGCAAGGGTTAAGCAATATCTTTCCAGTTTACCACAGCTAACCTCCTAACGGATCCATTAATTTATAATGTCTGGTCAATAAGACCCTTTCCAAAGTCTTAGCAAATCTCCCAAGAAGTAAATTCCAGCTATAATAAATAGAATCATTTAACAACATTTAAAGTCCTTAATATATCGAAAAAACCCAAACATTGCAATGTTTTACGTTACCGTATTATAATATCTGTATTGCGATAGCTTTTCACCAAGCAATGGCCATACGGCATGCATAAATTCTGGAAACGAAGATTGATTGTTCTAAACTGACAAGGAAAATAAATCATTGACAATACTTAACACTTCTTCCTGCGGTTTAATCATTAACACGAAATGCAAACCCTTAACTGTTTTGCCTGGCACTTGCAAAAAGTAATGTAATTTATACTAATGCTTTTTTGTAATAATTGATTTATTATTTAATAATGCTTAAAAAATGTTATACAAATATTAGTTTAAAGAAATACAAATATTTTTCTTGTTAATAAAAATTGGTAGTTTTTGGTAAATAAGACTTTATTAGTTTAAAATTCTTAGCAAAACTGCCTAATGTTAACAGTTTCCTAAAGTTTTGCATTATTTTAAAATGTTTTTGCACATACTGAGTTAGTATAACGAACTGCAAGTATTAAATATTTTTAAACCGCTTAAGCTGCATTTACATAATTCGGTATTTCAAAAGTGTTTAGTTTAAAGGACTTAAACTTGATGTTGGCACTGTTGCCAGATTTTCTAGCTTTGTGCAACACATTTTTTCTTTTTAAATATCTCTGGAAACCGCTTAGGCTACGTTTACAATATTCGGTATTAGGGGTTTTTTGGCACGTGCAGAATTTAACAGTGATGTCGGCATTGTTGCCAAATTTCCTATTTCTCTACAAGTAATAATTTTGTTATTTTAAATAAAATACCTTATTTTTTTATTTGTAATAAATTGGGCATGTCAAGTTTAGTTTAATTTTTAATTTTTAAAATTTAGTCTTTACTAGTTGCCAACACTACACTTTCATTAAAATCTGGCAACAAAGCTAATATTACTGTTTATTAAGGCATGCCTAAGAACCATCAGATACCAAATTTTATAAACACAGCTTAAACGGTTTAAAAATATTTAGTGCTAGACTACAATTTGCTTAAAATGTATTCGGTCACATCTAAGCAACTAATAGGGACAGAATTTTGAAAATTTGGAAACTAAATTCAATTTGCACAATTTAATGCAATAAAAATAAATAAAGCTTTTTTTTAAAAAAAAAAGAACGAAGCAAATACGTTAAGCACAAAACTGAAAAATTAGGCAACCTATAAAAAGTGATGGATCCCCTACAGCTGGGATGGCGAAACAATGACACGCGTGCTAATAATGACACGCGACACAATTTTTTGGGCTTGCCACTGCTCACAGACACAAAATCACGAAAAATCTAAAGTAGGTATTGCCTATCAATATAACATTTTTAAGTTGGCGATGTGAATATTCCTACATCGCTAAATTTTTGTGTTTTAATTTTAAGGTGGTTGCTTAAGTTTTAAAATGTAAATATCCTAAAATCATGGTGTATGTTCAATAGATCTCAATGAGTAAACGTAACAATTTTTCTTGCAGGCCTAATATTTACATAAACTGTAAAAGCTTAGGGTTTGATCATACTATTTAAAAAGAAAAATTTATTATTCTTAAGCTACAGAGAAGAAAATGGATGGCAAAAATGTAAAGCAACTGCTTTTAATAACTATGGTAAAAAAACCGAATTGTCCGGATTGGGAAAAGCAATTTAAGAATATTAGCTAGGCTAAACTGTACTTATTATTATTATTTAGCCAATAATTTAACAGTGAAAATTAGTAGATGGCACGTGAATGACCACAATAAAAACATTTATTGAGAAAAAAACACGCAAAGAGGTTCACATCCCTGCCCTACAACAAATAAAATGAGCAAGAGCCTTTCTGCAAGCAACTTGCATTATTCGCCACTAAAATCTTTTTTTAAATTAATTTGGCCATTAAACCAAACTAACCATAACTTACCAGAGAAAACTAATTTTGCCTATTTTTTTATGATATGATACACCGATTTTCTTTAGTTTCTCCAAACTTCTTGCTTCTCATATATGGTTGTAGCAATTATAAACGTATTACTTTCTAGCACGACCACCATACATGTTGGTACTTCGGTAAATCCATATTGTTTTTTCTCTCTCTCTCTCTCTCTCTTCCTTATACAATTTAAAGATCATCCAGAAAAAGTATGTAATATGACCTGTATTTATTAAATAAAAATATTTGCAATAATTTGAATTTTAAAGCATAATATTACTCTCCTTAAACGCTACACAAGCCATTTCACCACACTGTATTATTAATATATTATACTTCCGATGTGACGCCTCTGTTAAAGGACCACTTACATACATTTTAATAATTCACGCCTTTAAAATTCTGCCTAGCAGTGTCCATTTTGCAGAAACGCGTTAATTTTAAAAATTATAACACTCTAGATTTGATGGCACCATATTTTATTCAGGGACAATATCTATTCTGCGAACAGGGAACGGCATATCTGTTGTCTAATTTAATGTCAATCACATCGGCTAAATTATTAATGGGTTTATCCCAAAAAAGCAATTTTCGGAAGCTTTTGTGACTTGTTTGGCCCATGCTGGACACACGTTTGAGCGGTCTATTGTTACACCAACAATTTTATGAATTCTTCAGTCGCCCTTTAAAATGCCGTCCCTGGTTGCTACCATAAACTTTACTGGCAGCCTCATACAAAAAATTATCACGCCAAAACCGTCAGCCGTTATTAAATATTAAGAATGATGTTTTATACAGTATGGGATGTATTTTCTTCGCCATACATTTACTGTGTATAAATAATACAAAGATAGTTAGTTTATTTGTCCTTTCTGGCTAGTTTACCGTAGATGTACATTGCGTTATTTGTCTGCCAAATATGCAATGTATATGCGTAATAAATTATATGTAAACATTTATTTTTAATTAAATATTATTTTTGCTATATTCAGGGTAGTCTCTAAGTAATGGGCCAAAATTCACCTGGAAAATCGTGACGTTAAAATATTGCGATTTAACTAAAGTTGATATTAACTGAGATACAGAGTGCTAAAATTTCAAAAATTATTTTCAAATTCTTTTAATGACATTTATTACATTTTAAATATTGTAATAAAACTCGGAATCTAGGGGTTTCTTGACATGACCTATTCAAATTTAATGGTTATATTTTGGGTGCCAACTTGAGGACGCCACCTACGCTACTTTTAATTTCTCTCAAACGTTCCAACTTTTGATACACAATGATGTACCATTTAAGTAAGCCAGTAAATTCTTCTATGCTTTCTACACAAAAAAGGTGTACTTTGTAAGAAGGGCTTAGAGCCATCGTTTTCAAAATATTTGCATTTAAGTGGTTTAGTGCAACCAAAAGTATAGGGATAACTACATTACCTCTTTTGTTTATAATGAGGCAATTGTATTTATGGCTAATACGCTGTTTTTTAAATGCATTTTTGGGTTGCACTAAATAACTTAATGGCGGATATCTAAAAACGGTTGCTCAGAGCGATTCTTACAAAGTATACCTTTTTGTGTAAAAGGCATTAAAGAAATCAATATTTTACTCGGATGGTACATACAGGGAAGCACAAAAAGTTGCGACGCCTAAGAGAAATTTAGGTAGTTTAGGTAGCGTTTTCTGGTTAGCACATAAAAACTAACATTGGATATAAATAGCTCATGTCAGAAAACCCCTAAATACCGAGTATTATTTTATTACTAAAAACGTAATTGATATAATCGGAAAAACTTAAAAATATTTTTTCAACTTTAACACCCTGTGTCTTACTTAATATTAACTTTGGTATTAAGGTATGCTTGGTTAAATTGCAATAATTAAGTTTTGACCCATTACTTAGGGACCACCCTGTAACTAACTAACGATACTATATGACCAAGACATGTATTTTTTGACATATTATTGACAACTTTAAATGTCAGTGTGACAGCTGGGCGCCATTTTGGAATAACAAATTAAAAATAATTATTTTAAAGCTTCTAACGGGTACTTTATAACTACAAAACATAAGTTTAAGTTAAGTAACTAACACAAATAACTTTCTTGATTGGATGCCCATATTTCCGAAACTAATAAAGTCAGATACAATACAATATCCTAACTTCATAAACTAGTGATATTACGACATACAACTTCTTTTTAATACTTCAAATACTGCCAAAGAAAGTTATATTTGAAAGCATTTTTGTAATTTAGTGTGTCCAACAAGTCTGGAAACGCCAAAATATCTTAGAGAATTTTGAACTAAATTGGGCAATATTTGGTATTCCAGGGTAAAAACATACAAATAAATTTAGTGTTGTTGCAATATTGCCAGATTTTCAATTTTTCAGAAATTAATTTAAAGTTTTTAGGTTTGGGTAAAATACTTATTTGTTTTTATTTTATTATTAGATTTCAGCTGTTTTTAACTATACAATAATATACATATAACCACAATTTTTTAGGTGTGCGTCGTGGGCTATTTTTGGACACCGTTTTTAGTCTTTAAGCTTAACATACAAAATTAATTTAAGGCAAAGTATCTTGGAAAAAATCTTTTTGTAAGTTGATTAAATAAATAAATATATATATATATATATACCCTTCTCCTTTTTATATATATATATATATATATATATATATATATATATATATATATATATATATATATATATATATATACAAGATCCAGTATAACAGCAATGACAAACTGTCCTTCTATGGTCTTTACCTAGCCCTTGTTTCTGACTCCTCTTTAAGGTAATGCTGGAGCTTGGTACAGCAGGCCAATTCTCAACCGCCGTCTCGAGTCGTAACGTATCGAGACGCTTTACCGAATATGAGTGATTCTACTTATTTGAGAATTCGATATTCCAATTCGTATGTCATTTAATTTCGGTAGCTATATAGGGTGCTGTCGAGAAGCATAGAAAATTGTGCAAGTTACCATATTAGAGGAGATATACCTGTAAATGCTTAAATTTTCATTGATTTTCATGAAAGAGCCATTATATATTTTCAAAAATTGGTATGCGGTTTACTAATATGTTAAAATAATAAATTTTTCGTTCATTTTAATTTTCAAAATGGGGGCTGTACACTTAAATTCTTCTAAAAGGTTAAAAGAGAGACTTATTCTTAATCGGCGGACACTGTAGTATCGGTTCTAGTGATTTTGAAAATTAAAAATAACATTTTTATGAGTATTTTACAAACCGCCGGACGCATCATGATTTTTAATGAAATTTGGTATACGGGGTTTTTCGGGGCGCTGATTACGAATCTAAAAATTTTCATCATCAGACTTGATAACCAAAACTAACCTGATTTGCTATTTCCCCTCCTCTTTTTGCACTCAATTCTTGACTGAAAACTAAATTGGTACTTAGTATTTGATTTGCAGTGCTGCAAATCCCATGTTTCTATTTATTTTACCAGTTTTTCCATAAAGCTCAAATCCGCCAAGTTGGCATTTTTAGTTTTAATGGGCATTCAGGAGTACTCAGCCGCTTAAACCGCTGGGTAAGCAAAGTGTCAAAACTGTCAAATAAAACCATCCTGTGGTTAAATTTGAAAGTTTTGACACTCCACGCATACTTAGCGGCTAAGCAGCTGAGTACTCCTAGCCAATTGTTTTGTCTTAAGTGATACAACAATTCTTTGTGGCCGACAGACGCGTTCGGTTACACAGCGAACAATTTCGAAGTTAAAATAAGGAACCACTCATAAGATCCAAATAATGCACGACCTAAATCCGACATGCATAAGCAAAGCACCATCCTTATTAAGGCAGTCTTTATCCTATTATTCATCTACGTAAAATCCAAATGACAAAATAGGGCCCATTATTATTAGCGCTTAGCCTTATTTCGCTGTGCAATATTTCTCTAACTACAGCAGGCCGATTCTCGGCGCGCCATCTCGGCACGTAAGATGCTACGAAATGGTGATTCTTAACTTATTCGATACTCGGTAACAAGTCGACGACTTCCGAGTTCGTACGTCATTTTGATCTCGGTACCTTCCGATGCTTTCGAGAGAAGGCCGGCAGAAGCAATTTTGATTGGTTAAAAAATGTAATATTTGTCAAACGAAAGCAAATGGTACAAGGATTAGATTACTTCGAGAGTTTTAGAGAAATAATTGTACAATATATATTTAAAAGAAGATCGACATTTTATTAACCAACTAAATAATTTATAATTATTGTATTTTTACCTAGTTCTCTCTAAGCGAAAAGCAAGTGCTTTAAGAAGAGTGGCCCAACTTTCAATTTGGACAGTTGAAATATGTGACGTCAAAGGTATTCTTTAAGAAAAGAATGACGTTATTTCTTTAGTGTTTTGTAAATGTCGTGTTAATCATGTTTATATTAGCTAAGTAAATAGTGAAAAAATACTTTAACAATAATTGTATAAACTATATTTTAAATTTTGAATATAATCAAAAATGACACCAATGACATTGTCACCTTCTTATCAGCTGTTTACTGTCATAACAAAGTTGGGCCACCTTCTTTCTAAGCATTTTTGAGCAGTAAGTCAAAATCAAGGAGATACACTTATTAAAGTTTATCTCCTTAGTCAAAATAACAAACGACGTTTAGTTTACAACAATCTCTTATCAATGTATACTAAGTTTATAAACTTAACGTTTCGTTCTGTGGCCGTTTTGCTTCCGCCGTCGTCGACTTTTCATTGTTAAATAAAAGGGTAAGGTGCCAGACGTAAATTGAGGTTTAAAGCAATTTATATACTTGACGTTTCGTTGTCGTTACCGTATTGCTGCGCCATTTGCAATCGACCTTTTTGCAAATTGTTAAATAAAACCTATTGGTCGATAAACAAACGTCTGCGAACAACGACGACGACGATTCGTTAAAACTTGCCAAAGATAACAATAAACGCAAATGCGACAACGTTCCTATAAATGATTACATTAAACGCCCATAAAGTTTTGAGAGCTTCAACTTGACAAATCGTTGTCGTTGCCGTTACGCTTCTGCTGTCGCTGCAGTTTGAACATTGTTAATGAAACAATCCTGTTATCGATCACAAACGTCTGTTAACGACCAATAACAACAGTTTTAAATTTGGTCAAGTTAATTAAACAACAAGCCAAATACGGCAACGACGATTATACATGGTTAAATTAAACGCGATAAATTTATGTTGCGAACTTGAATTGAGTGACAGCGGAAGCGGTAGAGTTTAAACGCTGTTAGTTAAACATCGCTACGTCATACTTTAATATCAAAATGCCCCAAACACACATCTCATCAAGTACAAAAACTATATATCCTACAATTTGCGGCAGCTGGTTATTCTGTGCTACAGTTAAGCGATGTCTTTGGTAAAAAATACATGGCATCCAGTTTTTATTGTGTAAGCTTATTTGGCTGATAATGACGTAGCTGTTGAACTTACATAGTTCATACTTTACGTTAAGTTTATAAATTAGGCAAATGGGGGCAGTTGCCCCCTCAGGAGCAAAAATACCTCATGCAAGGTTTATTGAAGGTGTCGTCAAAGCCTTTTTGGGTTATCATACCAAATAGCATGCCTAAGCCTCGTTGTTTACTTACCTTGGACATATTCAGAATCGACGCCCGTTAAAGACATGCGCAATAAGCGTTGTGCAAAATGGGTAAATTTTACCTGAGTTGCCTAATCAATCTGAATGCGCCCCTGGAGTCTTTATTTTTTCCACTCTCTGCGTACGGTCCTGTGCAAATTTACTATTTACTACGGACTACGAGTCGATATAAATTGAGAATCGCATTTTCGATAGGTTCCAGTCGATGTCGATGCTCGGTACCGACCGAGGAGTGACAATATACTACAAAGAAGCAATTTGATTGGTTGAAAATTAATTGTCAAATAAAATTGCGACGCATAAAATATTTCGTAAGCAAAGAGAATAGACAAAATAAATAAAATACTCATAAAATAGATGAAAAATATAAAAAAGACTAAAAGCACAAAATGAAAGGTCAAAGGGTCAACAGGAAAACTTGCCAATATTGCCAATTGTACAGTTAAATATGTCAAAAAATTATAGTTGCCAACATAACTTTCCCAATTTTACGCTGTACTACGGACTACTGACTCGATGGATATGAGAATTACGTATTCGATAGGTTTTCGAAAGGGATACCGAGAACTCGATATCGAACAGGTCGTCTCGTATCGAAGTTAAGAATCCCACTGCAGGCACTAACTCTATTTTTCTTTTACGATTTATTTCATTTTATAGTTTACTGATAACTACCTTTGTTTCTCATATCTACAGCAGCTTAACATTCTAGAGCTTTTAGCACACAGAAAATAGAAAATATATATTTTCCTAAGAAGCTACGAATAGAGTACCAGGAAGCTCTATCTTGCGCATTTCTATACCATTCATTAAAACAAGCTTAATATTTAGATTATCCAAAGTATCACAAAGACTAAATTAATTTTTTTTTTAGTCGCCACTGTATACAGGTTGTAATTTAATTATTCTGGGTAAAGTACAGGGTTTTTATTATTTTGTTACATAATTGCTAATTAAAATTATAAACCTATTTAAAAAAGATCCCGCAATGCGTCTTTTATGGTCTAAAAATATGCGATTAAGTGATTTTTTCTTCTAAACCAAACAAGATATGGAAAAAAAATTTGAAAATAGAAGCGGCATTTTTATTTGCTTAATCTAAAGAAAGCACAATAATTTTACACACATTAACACAGTCAGTTGCGTACCGTTTTTTTGTTAAAAATATTCCTCCATTTGCCTCTCGTGACGCCATATATATATATATATATATATAATAAAATTAGGTTAGTGATAAATTACCTTCTTAATGTCAATAATGATATTGCCAAATTAAAACAAAATTGAGAAAAGAATAGTTAGTATATTTAAAAAATAAATCTTTTTTTTTTGAAATTTTAACACTCTGTTCTCTCACTTAAGAGGTTTGGGACCAATTTTTAAATGAACTTTTTTTTCTTAAATAAGCTAAAGAATTATACCCTGTATTTTAAGCCATCAATTAAATTACACCCTGTATAATAAAATATTTAATAAATTAAACTTTTTGTAACTTGCTTTCACTGTCTAGCTAAAAGATGCATTATTAACTCCAACAAACACGAAAAAAACCATGACCCATAAAAAGAAACAAGATATATGAGAAACTAGAATGGATATCTTTATTTTTATATAACAAATTTAGTAGCGACATTTGGTCTAAGCACCCATATTACTCAAGAGGTAACATTTAATTTAGCATTTTTTACATTAAAAACTTTACTTAAATAGAAACCGTTTCCTATCGAACGTATTTTTATTAATTATGCTGCAGCAGTCACACTCTGTACACATTTTCTCATTAACTAAGAGCTCTCCTCTCTGCAGAATATAATATTAATAAGTAATGACATTTTAGGCTACGATTTCTTGTAAAGTTTGGCAGTATATTATAAGCTATATATACTGCAGTAAAAGATTCTATAGATGCAAACCAAAGGCACCGTATTCAACAGTTCTTCGAAACTGCATGGCTTTTGTTCGTTGTAAACTTTGCCTGTATGGGCTGATGTATTAAATTGCCTAATCAGTGGGAAGCCCTCAATGAGCTCACCTAAGTCCTTTAAATTTCAACAAAGTTGTCTTACTAAATTTACTGAATCGTCGCTAAGATTATTTCGATGCCTAACTTATAAATATTTTTAGTTTAAAATTATTTGTATTTTGTTATTTGGGTTAATAATTGTATTTTATTTGTCAGCTTATTAGGGTTTTTTTTTTGGTTTTGTTTTGATATCAGATGTTTGTTAAATATTTTAGTTTACATAATGTCTTAAAACTTCGAACAAAATTTAAGGACGCATAATTGAGGGCAATACATAATATTTTTTAAACAAATATCCTAAAAGGCAGTTCCTTTAAGCTAAATGTATTGTAACACACGCCCCTCTCAAAAAAGAAAAAGAAACAGAGTGACACAAACACATATGGTTTATTTAAAATTAAATACCATTTAAAATCGACATTATTAAACCAAGCAGTTAGCTTATTTGGTTTTATTCCTAATTAGCTAACTACTTTATTTAAGCAACGTAAATAAGGCATCATTAAAAATAAAATTTCTTAAGCAGAGCTTAAATCACAATTGGTTAAATCGGGAGAGTTGGCTGGCCACTCTAACTCACTTTAAAATAAACAGGCAGGGAGGTTTTTAGGTCCTTCGCTCCCCTTGTAACTTCCAAACCGTTCAGTATATTTTCGTTACATTTCTAACGACACTATATGACCAGGGTCTGCATTTTTTCACATATAAATGACAACTTTAAATAGTAATGTGACAGCTGGGCGCCATTTTGGAAAAACAAATTAATATAAAGAGGGTTCTGCAACATGATCATTTTAAAGCTTCTAACGGGTACTTTATAACTCTAAAATATAAAATCAAATCATTTACCTACCACAAATGCGGCACTTTAAAAATTACTTGAGTACCCGATTTGGATGGTCATATTTCCGAAACTAATAAAGTTAAAGTTAGATACAATACAATATTTATATAACCCTATAACTAGTGAGGATACGACATTAAATTTTTTAAATACTTTAAATATTACTAAGAAAGTCATATTTAAAGCTATTTTTGTTATTTAGTGTGTCCAAAAAGTCTGAAAATGCTAAATTATCTTTAGAGAATTTTAAACCAAATTGTACGAAATTTGGTACAGGGTACAAACATACATTCAGTGTTGATATCGGCGATTGCAGAAATAAATTCAAAAATTTTAAGTTTAGGTGAGATACTTGTTTTTTTATCTATTGTTGGATTCCAGCGGCTTTTAACTATACAATGGTATGGGACCCCAATTATTCTCTTTATAATTATAAGCAGAAAAGATGTTCTTTTATTAAAGTTTTTAAATACCAAAATGCTTTGTTTAAATAAAGATAATTGAGTGCCCAGTATACGGTACCCATTGTGCCTTGGTTAGTTGACGACCTTCCAAAATTATTCTGTATTTTTGAATATTGATGTTGATGTACCCTATGTAAATAATGCAAAACTTGTACGACCAGGATTTAATTCAGCAACCCATATTTTTATTATTATAAATAAAATTGCACTTAGGTATTAACGCCTTCATTAGCTTGGTGTCGACAACCATGATACTCCAAACTCATATTAACTTCTAAAAACTTCATTTTCACCCCCAAGTATGTAATTTCTTGACTTTCTTAACAAACACGTAATATATTTCACCTTTTTCATGTTTTCAGTGATTTATTATGTATAAGAAAATGTTGAGAATATAAATAACAAAACGGATGTTGTGTGAATTAAAGTAAATAGGATATAAAAACGTTATAAAACTGTCTGTTTAAGATTCTTATCCCGTATGAGGCGCATAATCAAAAAAATAAACACCAATAAAGCAAAAATACAATGGAGCGGCGGTTAAGCCGACGGAGGGTAGTTCAAAAATAACATCCGGGGTTAAAATACCGTTGAACTTCGCCCTTAGTATTATCTGTTACAAATCGTTCTCATTTTTGACTTGTTTTGACTTATTATTTTTCTTTTTAATCTCTACTTCTTTTAGAACAGACTTGAAGTGTCCCGGTTATTAATTCAGGAATGTACAGGGTGGGCCTTAACTGTATGAGCAATTTCAATATCCAATAAATATATAAACAAATATCACAAAACTTACACATATTATATTATTGCTATTATTTTAAACTACAAATAATGTAAGATTTTAGTACCTAAAGCACCGTGTGACGTCCCTCACGGTGCTGACAATCTTAACCCAGAGTTCATATTTTTAAAAACTTGGCGACACGTTGCTCGCGGAATGGCGTTTATTTGCGATTTTGGTCAGTGGACAATGACCGACAGAAATATCAACGTCCTCTTCATTCTCATAAGTTTGTTGTGTGGACTGCAATTTTAGCAAGTGAAATTATTTGTCCATATTTTCTAAAAAATGAAAGAGAAGTTTCCGTAACGATGAGATTTAATACCTATTGTAAGATGCTACAAGAATTATTAGTCCCAGCTCTTTAACAATTTAAAGGGCATAATGCTACGACATGGTTTGAACAAGATAAAGCGACCTGCCACAGTATCCATAGATTTGTTAAAAGGAATGTTTCCTGGAAGACTCATCTAACGAAAGAGTGATATTCAGTGGCCACCTCGGTACCCGGATCTTACACAAACAAACGCCATTTTGCAAGCGACTTGTCGCCAACTTTTAAAAATATGCAACACCGGATTCAGGAATGTCAGCAACGTGAGGGACGTCACTTGGACAACATAATTTTTAGGTCATATAAATTTATAATATTTGTAGTTTAAAATAATATTAATCAAATAGGTGTAAGTTTTGTAATGTTTATTTTATTGGATATTGAAACTGCTTATACAGTTAAGGTCCAAGTTGTATTTTAAAAAATAAAATGAAAAGAAGTTTAAGCCCTATTAAAGAAAAACGTTTTTTTTTGTTTATAAAATATAGTATATATATATATTTTTTCAAGGCAAATATTAAGTTTTAGCCAGGATTAGGTTCTGGTTAGTTTTGTTAGTCCAGGAAAACAATAGAACAGGAGCAGATCAAATCAGAAACACTCAAACAAAAGAAACTTCATGCTTTATCCTAAAGAAGTACTTACAAGCAATTTTCTCCGTTTTTATATACAGAGTATCCGCATACACAAAATAACTTTTTCTCTGTACATGGTATTTTATTTAGGAGGAAAAATGGCAAGGTTTTTGAATTTTCCTATATTTTTAAATAAACTTAAGATGCCCACTCAATGTATTTTAGCTCGTGGAATTTAAAAATAATTGCATAAAAAACAAAAGAATTACCACATCACTGTTGCATTTTTTAAATGAAACCTCATATTAATAATTATATTTTTGAATTATTTGGTTAATTCTAAGTATTTTTATTAAGGGTACTATATGTCTTTAACTGTTTTTGGGTTATCGACGCTTAAAAAGTCATATTTTTGTCCAATATATTTTAATTAAATATATCAATGAAAATAAAGGTAATACAGGTGATTACCTTATACTTCAAAGTCATTAAAATTTTTACCTATTGGTGAATTTTAATACTAGTTTTTTTAAATAAATTATTTGTTAAATAAAAAACTACAGATAGTAACGATATATTACAAGTGTGGAAAAAATGCCAGAAAAGCAAAAAGAAGATACATGAAAAATTTTAAAGAAATAAAAAAATGTCTTTGAAGTATCAGGTAATTACCTGTATTACCTGTATTTCATAACCAGATATTTAATTAAATAAGACAAAAATGTGACCTTTTAGCATCAATAAATCAATAACAATAAAAGATAAACATGAAGTACCCTTTATAAAGAGCACATAGAATTAGCCATAGCATTAAAAAATATACCTAATAATAAATATGGTGTTCCATTTAAAAATACAACATTTATGGCGTAAGTCTTTTGTTTTTATGTAATGTTTTTTTAATACAATTTTTAAATTCTCCGAGCTAAAATACATCGAATGATTATCTTGAATTTCTTTAAAAATATGAGGAAAGAAAAGAAATATGCCATTTTTCCTCTTAAATGGAATACTCTGCACAAGGTAAAAAATAATCTTTGTTTGGCCGCACTTATTTAATTGACAGTATAAGTAAGTATACAAGGTCTTTTTAAATGGCACACTTTGTATATGTACACGAATTTGGACTCTCACCTTATACGTTATTTATTGCAGTAACAAGAAAAATTATTTTACTAATTAATTTTAAAGGAATGTTTACGTCAACACGGTTACATTTTTCGAGTTACATAAAGCGCACCTTTTCGAAGGCGTTGCTTTAGTCTCTTATAAGATCTGGTGAAAAATTAATTGGCCATCAAAACCTAAAAGTTGTTACAAATTAACAATTTTTATTGTTAGTAAAGAGGCCTCCAACGGCATTTACAAGCAATGTAAATTAATATTGAAATAATGCAGCGGACACGGAATTTTTTTGTGAGTAATACAATTGCACGAAATTCTAAAACTATTTATAATAAAATAGACGCCCGCTGCACACTGTCGCGAATAAAAATAAAGTTATTTAGAAAACCTTTTCAATAGCCACTACTGAATGTTGTGTGAAAATTATACAATAAGCAAAAATTGTAAATTACAGAATGCATTATTATAACAATTATTAGAATTTAGTGCTTCTTTTACAGCTGCGATTTTGTATTATACTTCACAATGTTGTAAACACCACTGCACAAAAGTTGAGACTATAATTTTAAATTCTACAATAATAAAAGAGGAAAAACTCCTTATTGTTCGTAATTTCCTTGCACTGCAAGGTTGCATTTGTCGAACACTGTTCTATCTAAAGATGCAGATTTGCACACTAACAAAACGTTTATCTTTTAGAGCTAATTGAGATTGCCAACTGCAGACCAACCGGTCCCTTAAGAAGTGGCAATGTTGATTAAACGTAGTAGCCTATTATCCATTACGCCCTCTATCTAAAGAACTAAGCGAACCTAGGTCCGTAACCAGTATTTATTTTAAACATGGAAACTTTGCTAATAACTTTCAATGCCTACAATATATTTGCAATCCTTGCTATAATATATCTTTAACAGTATTGTCCAAATTGCGTTTACAGCAACAAGCCCTCAGTACCCTTACCATAATATATGTGCTACAGAAATGAAGCACCTTCACTTCTTTGATATATTTCACACTGCTACACGAAGCTTCCTAAAATAGTGTAAAATCCACTAGCTTCATAGACGGTACGTTTTTAAACAACAACTAAAATTATTGTGATACAATTTTTCACTATAAATTGCTCACACAATTTTTGCGTCGAATCGAAAGCAAAAAGTTTTAAAAAACAACAATAAAAAAATAAACTGTACGGGGTTGAAGCTCAAAAATCACTGACGTTTTGAATAGAATAATATAAAGCTGTACCATTGTTTTATCATGTAAAATCGCAACATTAAGTTTTGTGCTCGATTTTTTAATCACCCTGTATAAACATGGGGTCATAAAAATGGCAGGTCATAAGTAATCTCTTTATCCAAATCCATTTATAACATACCCACTTAGAGAAGGGCCGACGCTTAATTTAATAAAATTAATAGGTAAGGTTTCATTAAGAAGATAAAATAACACCTTTAAGCAACCTTGTGAAGTAATTCCAGATTAATGATTTCTTAGAATAAATAAAGTGAAAAAACAGAACCTTTAAGAAGCTTGTGAAATGGCTACGGTTTACCTACTTACATAAAACGTTTGATAAAAAAACGAATTTATATTTATAACTTTTTATCTATGTCTTATTCATGTCTTGCCATTGAAAATAATTTAAAACATTGTTTATTCATTAAGGTTATACTGTTGTATTGAGTACACAAAGAGCTTGTTAAATATGCAGTTAAAAGCTTCACTAAAAAATAAATAGCGTTGTTATCCGTGGAATTTAAGATCAGTCACAATCCCATTTCTTTATTCGTTTACTTAATACTTAATATAATATACAGGGTGTCCAGTTACTCAACCGACAAAGTTTAAGGAATGATTCTAAAATAAAAATTTGAAAAAAAAACTTTATATGAACATATGTCCCAAACATCTTAGTTTTTAAATTACGGATTGGTAATTTTTTTATTTTTTTATTTTAACATTTATACCCATTTTAATATTTATTTAAAAAAGATTGAGGTGCACCCTTTGCACCAGAAAACATTTTTGGCATACAAAAAAAGATAATTTTACCAGTGTCGTCCATAAGGGGTTTAAGGTTAATATTTTTTGAGAAAAAAATGGTACGCTACTGCATTTTTTAAAAAACCATTTATCGGTATGGTCAATCTGTATAACATCAAATTCTACAGTAAAAAACCCTCGTTATTTATTCTTTAATTAGATATGAATTTAACCATGCCGAGAAATGGTTTCTATTTATTCACCCGAAAACCGTACATCAAACAAAAAAGTCAAGAAATCAAATTTTATTTTTAAGCTAAACGGAGATTTAAAAAAAAAAGATTTATTTTTTTAAAATAGGGCAGCGGCGTCCCATTTTTTTCTCAGAAAATATTTACTTTAAACACCTTATGGACGACACAGGTAATTTTTTTCTTGTGTGCCAAAAAATGTCTTTGGTGCAAATAGTGCATCACCCGATTTTGTTTTTAAATATCTAAATGGGTATAAAAGTTATTGAAAAAATTTAACACCTCTTAGTTCAAAAAATAATACGTTAAGGACATATGTTTATAAATTTTTTATCCAATTTTATTGTAGAATCACCCCTTAAAGTTTGTCGGTTGAGTTGCTAAACACCCTGTATAAGAAAA
Organism: Listronotus bonariensis; assembly: GCA_014170235.1. Taxonomy (NCBI): domain Eukaryota; kingdom Metazoa; phylum Arthropoda; class Insecta; order Coleoptera; family Curculionidae; genus Listronotus; species Listronotus bonariensis. Next base: position 170,259 of record JACEGR010000008.1, read on the forward strand.
AAACATAGTACGGTATTAAAGAAACTTGTTAAAGGCCACAATTTATTTACTTTCGAGAAACGTTTAATAAAAGTACTAATTTATATTTATTAGTCTTTGCCTAATTTATGTCTTTTTATTAAAAATAATTAAAAAATAAATTATTTATTAAGGTTATACTCTGTCGTATTTAGTACACAAAGAGTTTTAAAATACACAGTAAAAAGCTCTTCTAAAAAAGTAAATAGCGTTGTTATCCATGGAATTTAGGATCAGTAATATTTCCCATTTCTTTACTTCCTTTACTTTCTTGAAAAAAATTTGGGTATCGTTAAAAAATGTCCCTGTCAGATTTTAAAAACTTCATATTATTTATGGGGCAGAAAACATAGTAACATTTCTTTAAGAAACTCAATAAAAGGCTACGGTTTATCTACTAACGAAAAAACGTTTGATAAAAAACGAATTTATATTTATAACTTTTTATTTAGGTCTTATCTTTGAAAATAATTTAGAACGTTGTTTATGGATTAGGAGTATACTATGTTATATTTTAGTACACAAAAAGCGTAATAAAATGAAAAGTAAATAGCTTTACTAAAAAAATAAATAGCATTGTTACCCGTAGAATTGAGGATTAGTTACAATTTCCAATTCTTTCCTTTTTTTCTTTCTTGAAAACTTATTATTATCGTCAAAAAATCGCTGTTAGATTTAATACACTTCATATTAAATATGAGCCGAAAAACATAATAGTAAGATTTTTTAAAGGAACTCAGTAAATGCCTACAGTTTACCTACTTACAATAAACGTTTAATAAAAAAAAACAAATTTATACTTATAAGCCTCCGTCTATACCTTATTTATGTCTTCTTTATTGGCAATAATTTAAAACATTGTTTATACAGGGTGTCCGGAAAGGTGTGGTCAAAAATAATAGGGGTGATAGAGTAACCCAAAATAATGTTAGTACTTTATATCACGCTTCGTTAGAAAGATATTGACCTTCAAAGTTGTTATAAAAACTTATTTTAATTATAACTTTTAAACTGTTGCAACAGTACCAATAATTTTATTTGGGCTACTTAAAAACCTTATAGTAATGCTTCTTTCCATAGGTAAACGGCTGCTCAGTAAGTTGGAATTATACAGGGTGCGACGATTTTTTTAATTTAATGTATGCATTTTTAACACTGGTGACAAATTCGCTGTTTTGCTTTGACCATTTAATTCCCTTATTATTTTTGTAAAAAAGGTATACCTTATTTAAATCAATATTTTGGACTGTTTTTCATAAAATCGCATTTTAGGTCCAGCATACCAGCATTTTGTAAATAATAAAAATTCCTTTTTTATAGAATTTTTTTGGAATGGTAAAATTCGTAAAAACAGTTAACTGTATTAAAAAATTTAATGGGCTCACAAACACCGTGTTTAATAAAAAATTGATTTTTTATTACTTACAAAATGCTGGTATGCCTTAACTTAAACTGCGATTTTATAAAAACGATCCAAGATATTAACTCAAATAAAGTAAAACCTTTTTGTAAAAAAATATTCAGGGAATTAAACAGTCGAAGCAAAATGCATACATTTAATAACAAAAAGGCGCACCCTGTATAATTCCGACTTTCTGAGCAGCCGTTTACCTATGGAAGAAGCATTGCTATGAGGTTTTATAGTAGCACAAATATCATTGGTACTGTGGCAACAGTGCAAAAGTTATATTTAAAATAAGTTTTTATACCAACTTCCTAACGAAGCGCGATAGAACTTTTTTACATGAAGTACTAACATTATTTTGGCCTCACTCTTTTACCCCTATTATTTTTGACCTTACCTTTCCGGACACCCTGTATAATAAGCTTACACTTTGTTGTATTCAGTACACAAAAGTAATAGGGTTGTTATGTGTAGAATTCAGGATTAGTTACAATTCCCATTTCTTTACCTCCTTTACTTTCTTGGAAAAATTATTGGTATCAATAAAAACGTTTCTGTCAGATTTTAGAAACACGGAAATAATTGTGTGAGCAATTTATAGGAAAAACCCCTATTAAAAAATGGAAGAAAAACTTACTTTTACAACTTACCCCGTATAGTGATTAGATCGAACGGAATTAACTGTCGTAAATTATCCTATTACCTAAAATTTCGAAAAATATCAAAGCTTTGTCATTCTTAAAGCATTTAAGACATTTAAATCAATTTAAAAACAAACGTAAATTTTTGTTTTATTGTAGTTTAATAAGGTCAAGACTTAAAACCTTCATTAGATAAATGTGCCACATCATTTTTGTGCTATAAAAACGTCTTCACATTTTTAAATTTATGATCATATGTTCGTATTTATTTAGGTTAATCGTGAAATATATATATTTTTAATTCTATGAACTTTTTTCTTATTACCATAATTCCAATAAACTTCAATTTTCGAACATTGTAATAGAAAATCGTCAAAATAAATTAATGTTTTTTAAAAGTTAAGCTGTTTTTTATCAGGCTAAATGACGTGTAACATAATTCTAAAGTGGATTTTAAGTTTTGGCCTTATTAAACCACAAAAAAGCAAAATTTTACGTTTGTCTTTTAAATTGATCTAAATGTGTTAAATGCTTTAAGAATGACAAAGCTTTGACATTTTTTCAAAATTTTAGGTTAATAAGGATAATTTACGGCAATTAATTTAGTTCTGGTTAGTTCTGGTTAGTTTCTATTCTCTATACGGGTAAATTGGAAAAGTAAGTTTTTTTTCCATTTTTTAAAAGAAGGCTGTGCTTTAATATGACATAACCTTTAATTCTTACCAAGTTTTCCAAATAATATTTTTCTTTAAGTTTAAAAATAAAGTTAGTTCTTTCTTATGTCATATTCGGTTTCTTGCACCTACTTCGTATACGCTATGGTTTATTAAAATTTTGATTAGTGTTTTGTGAGTTTTGCTGTATGCAGAGATTTTTATCATTTTTTTTTTAATCAATAATAAAAAAGTTTTCTATATGGTTCAACATTTCTGGCGATCGGTAACTGTAGAAAAATAAAAATAAATTTCATTCGTAACTTATTATAAACAATCAAAATTCATCTGTATTCCTTCGTGCTTCGTGCTAGGACTAATAGTGACGAATAAAAATAATTTCGACTTTATGATCACCTTCTAGACCGCCCCAAAACCTCTCCTGGGGCTAAAATGTAACTTATTATAAAAAATAAAAATTTCGGGTCGAAATAATTTTAATTCGTCACGATTAGTTTTAGTGCATCCAAGTACATAAAAATACATATGAATTATGATTTTTATAATGAGTTACATTCTACTCCCTGGGGAGGTTTTTGGGCGGTCTAGAAGCTGACCATGAGGACCAAATTATTTTTTTATCAGATCAACTTTTAATGCACCCAAGTACGTAGAAATGCATATAAATTTTGATTTTTTGTAATAGAAGTTACATTTTACCCCCTGGGGCGGTCTAGAAAGGTAACAGTAACGGAATCTTTGAGCCTAATTTTAACCAACTTCCAGCTATTCGATTTCTTTGAAACTTTGCACACGTATTAAGGACCCATGACAATGCAATAATCTGCAAACAGTATCCCGTTATCCTGGTTTGATCGCCAGGAAAAAAAATCCATTATATTATTATAACCACTGCTTGATACCACCAAGTGTCATCTGTCACCTGTACGTCCCAGTGGTACCAACCACCGGCCATTTCAAGAGTTCGATCTGAATCGATTTTACTCAAATTTTATATTAGGTTATTTTCAGAAAGTCCATCTGAAAAACTTTGCTACTCTTGACAAAATGGCGAAAAAATTTTTAGTGGGTTGCCATCTGTTGGCAACATTCCAAACTTTTATACATACATAAATGCATATCGAACTAAAAATGAAAAATAAATAATAGTTTAAAAAACTAAAAACACGCTTTTATATGCAACCGAACTAAAAATTAGAAAATAATTTTTCATTAAAAAAATATTGTCACTTCATAGTAAAAAGCGTAAGTGCATTTTACTATTTTTTCATAACTTTTCCATCATAGATATTGGCAAATATAATAATTATAACATTTAATATATTAAGCACCCCACGCTTTTTACTATGAAGTGACAATATTTTTTTTAATGAAAAATTATTTTCTAATTTTTACTATAGTCTTATTTTTTTGTGCAGTGTAGGATTTACTATAAATTGTGATGTATAATACAAAAGAAGCATTTTATTGTAATAACCGTTATAATAATGAACTATATATACTATTGCTTATAGTACAAGTTTTGCACAACATTTAGTAAGTAAAGGCTATTGCAAAGGTTTTCTGAATAACCTTATTTTCATTTGCGACAATGTACATCGGACGTCTATTTTACTACAAATAATTGTAGAATTTCGTGCAGTTGTATTACTCTTTTCAACAATTTGTTTTTCGTGAACTTAATATAATACATAAGGCATGAAACACAAAAATATTTCTTTAAGAAACTTAATAAAAGGCTAGGGTTCATCTACTTACAAAAACGTTTGATAAAAAACAAATTTATATTTATAGGTTTTCATCTATGTCTTATTTATGCCTTAATGGACATTAAATGAATTCGCCGAACTACAGAACATATCTTCAATTTATTTATGTCTTGCCATCAAAAATAATTTAAAACGTTGGTAACTCATTAACGTTATACTGTTGTATTCAGTACACAAAGAGTTATTTAAATACGCAGTGGAAAACTCTACTAAAAAAATAAATAGCGCCGTTAATCGCAGAATTCTAAGGATCAGTTGCAATTTTCATTTTTCTACTTCCTTTACTTTTTAAAGAAAATTATTGTATTGTTATCGTAAAAAATGTTTCTGTAAGATGTTTTATAAATGAGGCGAAAACCGTAGTAGGGAAACTGGCCTAAAATTGCATATTCAGGTAAAATGACACACTTCATAATTTTTTAATTTCTCGCTTTAGCAGCGACTTTTTAAACGTGTTCGAGCGTGTAATATGATTACTGCAGTTAGGTTCAAAATTATCGTACAGGTGCATGTCCCTGATTTTTTCGGCACAACATTTCAAGTTTGATTTCCAATTCACCAACCGCAAAATAATTTTAATCAATTAAGAATGTATGTATTTTTGCGAATTTACATAGTTTTGTTTCAAATATTGTTATTTTTTTTATTGAGATACAAAATTTGGCTATGTTTGTTTATAAATATGATTAATATGGGTATATTTATACTTTCCAAATTTTAGCATGTTTGCTAAATTGTCGTTTTTGGGTAGAATGACATACCTGTAATAAGTGTAAAATAACATACTATTTTAACGTGTTCGTTACCGTCAAAAGCTTTTTTTATTGTTGGTTTGTAAATATAAAACGAAATCTACACGCCAAGGTTCTTTAAAGTGGGTTCATGTTGAATGCTCTTTGTCTTTCCTAGAACGAAGATATTTTCAGTGAACTTTGTTGTTAAATTAAAAAACAGTTAAGATTATTTACCTTATTATAAGATAAATGGCAAATGTTTTGAATACAAATGAGTTTTAAATTTATTCAGTGTATATGTTTTTACTTTATAAAATCTTTGAAATCTTAGGTGTAAGGTATATGCCATTTTAGCCTAAGGTATTTGTCATTTTATCTGACACCATGCCTAAAGGGACATACCTTAAGACATTATGAAAAATAGTCGAAAATTTTTTTCTATGCTGGAATAGGTAAACCTTGGCTTAAGTAATGACTTTGAATAAGTTATAAAGGCACATTACAATTTGTTATAATTAATCGCTTTATTATTTTTTTAAATATATGCAAAAAGAATGTGATTTTAGGCCCTAATATTTTACATTAATACATATCAAATTTGCTTCCGGCATCGTAAAATTTTAAAATGAGATTTCACATTAATTGTCTTTTGTACATTTAAGACAAGTTAATTAACGATATCTGACATTTTATAAATGTTATTTTGTTTCTAATTAAAAAGACAAAGCTAAAATACAGGGTGTGTTTTTAAAAGTTACGTGGCTATATTTTCTAACCCAAGGTAAATATCAAAAAATAAAAATACCGTTTTTATTAAACCCAGAAGGAATATAAATAACGTACCCCTTAAGCTGCACCCCCAGTCACCGAAAATTTTTAAATTGCAACACTCCTTATGTGGCACCTCTCTGGAAAGCTTAAAAAAATATTTTTGTTGGTCGTAAAAACGTTGAGGTAATATCAAATACTACCCATAAATAAAAAAATGTAGTTTATTTTTAATAAAAAATAGCAAAATCTATTGAATAAATAAATTTATAATAAATTTAAATTATACTTTCTGTTGAGCTAACCTATCCCACCAAAAATTTGGGTAGTTCTTTTGCACAAGCGCCTCGACAACCAAGTTTAGGTACTATACTTTTTTCTGGACAAGATTCAGAAACAGAACTAACCAAAACTAATTACAAACCTTTAAGGGGGAGGGTTAGATCCACAAGCAGAAGTATTTTAATTTATTATTTATTTATTAATAGACAGTTTTTTGGTATTCTTTATGAACACTTAAACACGATATTTCCTTAATTTAAGGGTAGTATTTGATTTTACCCCAACTTTTAACGACTATTTAAAAGCATTTTTATAAGCTTCCAAGTGCCATATAAGGAGTGTTGCCATTTAAGATGTTTAAGTGACTGGAGTGCTTAAGTCCTGGAGCTAAGGGGGTTAATTAAGGGTGCTTTAATAAATACGTCTTGGTTTTATAGAAATGGTATTTTTAATTTTTTGATATTTCCATTGGTTAAAAAAATTGCCATTGTAAGGATTAAAAACGCACCCCGTATTTAATGGAAAGATAACTTTACAAAAGCCGGTGAAACCCAAGAAGAAGATCTTTGTGAGCTTGAAAACGGCGGTTACCGAATCTGTATCTCCAGATCGGACAGTGTTCGACAGATGCGATCTTGCAGTGCAAGGAAATTACGAGCAGTAAGGATTTTTTCCTCTATCATTTTTGTATAATGACTTCGACTGCTTGTTAAGAATACTTTTCGTATATTATTGGTTTATGGACCTAGGTTCACTTAGTTTTTTACACTGCCGACAGAAGGCGTAATGGACAATAAACTGTTTCTCTATCTAGGTTTATTAGACATTTACGCTTCTTAAGGAATTTTTTGAAGATTTTTGTTATCGCCTACACCGTAATAATAAGAACCAAAATAGTTCAAAACTCGTTTGCGGTTGGTAATCTTTATAAGATCTAAAAGAAATACCTTCGACTACTCTGAAAATCTGCATCTCCAAATCGGACAGTGTTTGACAGATGCGACCTTGCAGTGCAAGAAAAATACAAGCAGTAAGGAGTTTTTTTCTCTATTACTTTTGTAGAATGATTTCAACTGCTAGTTACGAATACTTTTTTGTTAAGTATTCGTTTATGGACTGATTTTTATATTTTATATTCTATCACCAATTATTTTAATAAATTAACGTCTTAAACCAAAATTTCCTTAGTTAATTAAAGAGTTAATTACGATATCGATATACGTATACGTTTAAAAGCTAGTACCAAACCCTCTTTTTGTACACCTATACATTTCTTTACGTTATCTAAAATATTTTCTACAGCTCGGTAAAGCCAGTAATGCAGATTTGGAATTTTGCGGGTTTGTTTATTCATACGATTCAGTTGCAGTTCATGATCTTTAAAGCAAACCCTAATAATTCTTCGAATAAATAAACTAGACCATTTGCCAAAATTGTAACTGAACTTCTTGCCACTAAATCCAAAGTAAATTACCATCTTTATTTAACCAACTAACCAAAAAAGTAATACTAATCACAGTGTGGCTCTTTGAAAACGAAACAGAGCTTATTTTGGACTGTCCAGTTCATTTAAGCAAAAACGCTTGTACCCGTCAATTTTTGATTTTAGGGAAAACTTTCTATTGCCACTTTCCTCCCTGAAGTGCAACTGTCTAGCAGGGGTAAGACTTGCCCCCAAAATTTAAATTAGAACAGGAGTCCAGTAGTACTTTTATTAAGGTCTCTTGACTCTGATTATAACTGCCAAGTTTGAAGTAGCCATTATATCCGTTGATATGACAGCTTGTTAAAATTGGGATTTTTATTTTTTTAATGTATAATATTACATTACCTGTAAAAGCAAGCTACTTTAAACTACAGGGATATGATAAGGGTTAAACGATCTTTAAAATAAGATAATAAATAAGGGGACTCACTCCTAAAATTTAAGGGTGAATCACCCTCTTGCCAGAAAAATTATTTAATATCTAATTTTGAAGGTCGCTTAACCTAGAGATAAATTAATAGTATACACTTAAAGAATAAAAATCAAATTTTGACAAGCTGTCTTATCAACAAAACTAATAATGAAGATTTCAAACTTGGCCGTTGTAATCAGGGTTAGGAGACCTTTAAATAAGGTATTACTCGATCTCCTTTTTTATTTAAGATTTCAGGAGTAAGTCTCACCCCTGGTAGACAGATGCAAGACAGGGTGTAAAAGTGGGAAAAAAGGTTTCCCCATAAAATTAAAAATTAACGTGTTATAGCGTTTTGCCTTAAATGACCTTAAGTGTCCAAAATAGGATCTGTTTCGTTTTCAAATGGCCACTCTGTAGTTTTTTTACTGTAATAATAATGTTTTAGTCTATTGCTCTTTCTAATTAAACAGTATTATAATCTTAAAAATAAAAATAAACTTTTTTTTACTATTAATCCTGTTGTGCAAAATATGTTTGTGAAAATGATACAGTGCTTGTCTAAAGTCAGGACCCCTCCTCTTAACTTTTAAACTGCTTGGTATTTTTATGAAAATTTGGGAACTTTAGTAAGACATAATAACCCAAATTTTGGAAAGAATAATGACAAATATAAATGTCAAACTGACATCTGAGCTCCATATTGAAAAGAAAAATTAAAAGGAAAAAGGGGCTCTTGTGGTACATCATTTTGAAGCTCCTGACGAGTACTTTATAACCCCGGAATACAAAGTCAGTACCTTTATCTACTACAAAATGGCGGTACTTTAAAAATAACCTGAATATCTCATTTAGATAGCCGTATTTCCAAATCTAAATCTCTTTTAAGGATTTATTTAATGGTAATATTGGTGATACTATACAGGGTTGGACAAAAAGTATACATTTTTTAATGACGCACCCTGTATATTAGATTACCATTAAATATACAAATAAAAAAAAATACCAAAATGGGTATATCTTACTTTATTACTTTTGGATATGTGGCCATCCAAATCAGGTATTCAAACTAAAATTCGCTCTCTAAATTCAAAGAGCGCCACCTGCGGTATCTTGTATAATTTTAAAAAGAAATGTTTATATAAAGTCATGTTCTAAGTTACTTAACTTTTGAGATACAGTGTGTAAAAGCTTTTACAAAATAAAAAATAAGCTTCTTTACGGCTCTGTATCTCAAAAGCAACTACATTTTGGAAGTGGGTTTATGTGAAGTTTTCATCTTAATATTACCTTGAGTTTTATAATTTTAAAGATGAGCATCTTATTTTAAAATACACTGTATAGCTTACACCTGACATACAAAAAGTATTTTTTTAAATAAATAAATAAATCTTTAGGACGACTGTTCAAGTCAACTTTACCCGCAGATACCCTTTTAGGTAGAATATGTTAAAGAATAAGAATTTTTATCCCAATGGTAAATACAAAGTGTTTAAAAAAATAATTTGGTTGTAAATGCCTACAAGGTGCCGCAAGTGGCGCCCTCTTAATTTTGCGAATTTACGAAGGGTTTGTTTTAATTCGTCTCGACTAAAACCTTATTAAGCTGAATATTGTGACAGTGCGTTTATTATTAGAAAAATAATTTATAAAAAAAACAGATTGAACTTTTTAAAACCCTGTATCTTCAAAATCATTTACTTTTGAACTAAGGCAAGTTGGGCTAAATAGTCCTATTTTAGCCTTAGAAATATGAGGTAGCATTTTTTTGCTTGTTTTAAAAACAGTCTGTAATTTTTTTATCTTTGTGTTAGCCTTGCCATTATAGTTTTTAAGTCTCCCTGGCAGCGCAGCGGTCAGAGTACCTCGTCCGTAGCCAGGTGATCCGAGGTCGAATCCTCAGATGGAAAGACATTTTTAGGTAATAGGTTTTTAAAAAATAACGCCCCTAAAAGTACTACCGCATTGTCTAAAAGATGCTGTGAAATGCAATAACTGAATGTTTAAATAAACTTTTTAAATCGAATTTATAAATTAATATAGAAACCAGCTCTCCAACTCAATTTATTTCAAAATTCTAGATCGTTCTAACCTAAAAATATGTATATGTTTTCAAATACTTTCAGTTTTCCTTGTATGTGTATTTTTAGCTTCCCCCAATCCGTTTATAATTGTATTCAAAAAGTATTATGTTCTTACCATGATTCTTAAATTACAAAAAATATTCGTCCTAAATAACATCAGTCTCTTTTAAGTAATACCTGGATATTAAAGGACTAAAAAATATATATATTTGAAAGTCCATTTTATTATTCTTGCCGCGTAAAAAGAAAGTACGCACCTAAATTTCGAAATTATCCAGTTCACTTGACGCGCGGTGTATTTTAAGTAAGAAGAACCGCATTTGTTCGGAGCTCAAAAGATAAAAATTAAGAAACAAGAAACAGTCATATTTCATTGGGGTTAAGTCTAACAACCCAAGTTTTTACCCCATAATGCACTGGGTCACAGGCTTGTGAAAAATAAGCAGCCGTCTGTTCCGGGAAAGGTCGAGACTAAGACACTCTATATTAATTTCCCAGGCGAGCAATATATTTTATTACACTTACTTGTTTCCCTCTTGGCACTTACATTATTTTTCAAGTGTATGAAATGTAACTAATTGCTAAATGCATAAATATTGCACAGCTGTTTTCTGTTGAAAGAAAATTTCTGCAACTAACTGCTTGCATGCCTTGTTCCTCAGTGGAGGCATAGGGTTTTCATACTTTTATTTAAACAAGGGTAGTTGTTTAAGTTTTAAACATGGGCGTAGAAGACTCTTCAAATTATTTTATCCTAAAACTGTGTCATGGGACCCTCACGAAATATATACTAGAAAATAGGCTTCAAGGGGAACACTTTTTTCTTGCAAAGGAGCCGTCTACATTCCCGATAATGCTGCAGCCTAAAGGCTTATTAAACCATATTTTCGTTTTGTTTCCCAAAAAGGCGGTTTAGGTCTGCTAAGTGGTGGGTGTGCATCGTATTTTTCGGGGGACACTCTAAAGCCCCGAAGATATTCAGTCTTTTGTGATTTAATACCTCAAACACTCTATATTAATTTCTAAGACACACTTTATTAATTCCTTAAGCTAGCAATATATTTTATTATACTTATTTTTTCCCTCTTGGCACTTACATTATTTTCTAGGCGGATAAAATGTAAGTAATTGCTAAATGCATAAATATTGCACAGCTGTTTTCTGTTGGTAGAAAATTTCTGCACTTAACTGCTTGCCTGCCTTGTTCGTCAGTGAAGTATTAGACTAACTAGAATTTTTTATCTAAAACTGAGGTATGAAACCCACACCAAATATATAGAATGTTTACAGATGAAATTTTTTAATAAAAAAAAAATTAATGGAAATTTATCCTTGTAAACAAAAAAATGTATTTAAAAAGAGACAACTATTATTTTAAGTACAGGGTGTGCAATTTTTTCCAAAAGTAAACTACCTCCTATGTTTAAGCAAAATTTCATTCAGAAAATGTATTTTAAATAAAGTTGTTTGTAATCGATTAAAATAATAATTAAAAATTTAAGCTATCCTTCGTTTACAGCTGAAAAATAATTTATTTTGGATAACAGCAAAATTAGTTACATAAAACTTTTGATACCCCTGTTAAATAAATAAAGTCATTTAAACTGCTATTCGATATAACCTTTCTGTGGACAGTTTGTATACTAGGAGCTATAAACTTTAGAAGAACACTTTTTTCTTCTAAGAGAACTATCTGCATGTCTGGTAATACTGCAGCCCAAAAGCTCTTTTCTCCAGGTTTGTATGGCACTTTAAAGGTAGCGTCCAGATTTGAACCACGACCTGCAAACCTACCTTGTCACGAACCATGTTGCAAAAGAAATCTTGCAACTACGACAGCCCCGTCCAGATTTGTACCTACAACGGTAACACGCAAGAATCATAGCTGGACGTCGAAACGAACTCCATCGCAAACCTGATATGTGTTGCAGCTCGAGGTTCGCCCCGATTCACAGCTTGTCGGTAAATTAACATCAGAATAATTGGTGCGCGATAACCGACATCGCAACCACGTACTACCCACGACAACCATTTATGCGATTCATATAAAGGATGTTAGAGAAATAGTATTCGCAACTTTAAGAGGTGATTCCTTGCAATATTCTAAGCAAAAAAGTTAGTAATTAATTATGTCCAAAAATCAATTGTTTTTGAAAAACTTATTTAATTAGCTGAAAAAATATTTAGAGGCAGTTAATTAATAAATGTGATGTATTGATTTATTTTACGCTATTAGGAATATGATTTTAAATAATTTAGGTGCAAAATTAATTAATTTTATGACTAAAAAGAAATGAGTTTAGTATTCTTTTGGACATACGTTAAAAGGAACCCTGTATTGGATAATGATGATTGGAATTCTGCCCAATGAGGGCTTAAGATATTTACCAATAAAAATGTAATTAACACAAAAAAACGAAAAAAATTAGGATTCGTAATTAAAAATAGTTACCAAATACAAAAACAAATTTTGATGTATGCTCTGCACCTAAATGTGGACATAAATATTTTTAACACCATTTCACAGGACTCAAATGATTACCCATAAATCGTGTTTAATGGAAAATTAAAGGCCGATTGTTACAAACCACACTTAATAAACGCTGGCGTTTATTTTTGATAAAATGTAAAAATAAAAGCAATAATTTTAAAAACGATTTTAATTATTATATCGTATATGCCTTTTAGTAAGGAAGCCTAAAAATTTTATACATATTCTGTTAAATTTAAAAATAAATATACACTATGCGCAAGTTCGAAATTACAATAAGCAATTTTTACCGCTGGCGCATCATCACATTGTGAGATGTTTGGATGCATGCGTTTTCTGTCTAACCTGCTAGTGCTTAACACACCAAAACCGAATTGATACAATTGTGTACATATGTATATTAATATTTTAGAGAAATATTTGGAACCACTGATCAAAATTTACTTTGACGTTGATACCTGGGTAGGTAAATGTGACTGATAACTAAATAAAGATCCTAAATATAGTACTAGCTGACCCGTTACACTATTTTTATAAAATATAAAAAACTTGCTGCGTGGCATTCTACCACTGAACCACTATGGGAAATTCGACCAAATTTCGTATACTTATATTTTTCTGCTAACTTGATGTACCTATGTCATTTTTCCAAACTTTCTGTTTAATTATTATAAAATATAGCCTATAACACTCCTTAATAGTGTAGCTTTCTGATATGTGAAATAATTTTTATAATTGGTTCGGTATTTTTGAAGATTAGCGGCTACAAGCAAACAAACAAAATTACAAATTTTACCTCTTTATATTATAAGTATACATATATTATTATTTAAATAATACACATAGTTACATACTTGCCCTAAAAACAGAAATACGTCAAATATGACTGATTTTTGGGTTAAGTAAGTAAATATGTACCTAAGTAGAAGTAAATACGTGACACAACTGACATACCTATTAGTAGTTCTTACAATAAAAGGTTACCTATTATATGGTATCATATTATTTTACTTTGACACTGAAATAATTATTTTAAAATAAATTAAAACCAAAATAATATTTTTTCTTCACTTTTTACCGTTAATAAGAACATTGATTTGCTGTTGATATTTTAAAACCAGCAATAATATATATACAGTGTGTCCCAGTTATTTTTTATTAAAAGTTCTGCATGGTCTCAAACCTAAAATGCAATCATAAGAGATTTTTGTTTAGTAGTATACGAAGTATCTTAAAAAATATGAATTTAATTTAAGAGAAAAGTACCCTTATTTTTGAAAATATCGAAAATTATTATAAAGAAAAACGGAATAAAAATAACTTCTAAATATACAAACTCGCTCATTTACAAGGAAAAAGTTTACGGATGTACTTATTTTACTAAAAATACATACAAAGTAAATAGTGCTTGAAATGGTGTACAGAGAGTTTTTGTGCTGACTGTATATTTTATTATTAAAATTTAATTTTACGTCCAACTACCAAATATTTTTCTAAAATTTTTCATTAAAATGGCCCACAATTTTAAACCTTTTTGCGGTGGGCCAAATGGTCCCCAGAACGACACTGTATGTTTTCCAATTTACTTCATGGTTATCTAGCTATAGAATATGTCAAGCATGGTGAGCCACCCTGTATTTGCAAAGATAATTTGAAGGCCGCAATACCTATCCAGTATCCAGTAAAAATAAGGGGTAAAGCCTTCCGTTCAATTACAAAAGAAAGGGGATCTGTCCAATAATTGGCAGAGGGTTTATAATCTTAAATGCCAATCTAGACAGTATTAAACCTTAATCGAAAACTCCTAAATTAGGGCTGTAGTAAAATCAATATACGTTTTCTACAGTTACTTTTCCAAACGTCTTTACTAAAATTGCTAGCCATTTTTTTATTTGACAAACTAACAAACGTACATTTATTATTGTTAATTCAGTGTTGTATTTGTAAATAAATGATATATTTTTTCTGGTTTAACGGTTTTCTTACAATAAAAATGATGTAAGTTATGTATTTAAAGCTAAAAAATAATTCGGTAAGTCCTAGCTACCAGATCGCACCAATCTTTTCATCAATCTGAAGTATTGATTGGACAAATAATAATATCGTTGGGCGTAGCATATCCAGACTAAATATTTTGATAAAAATTTTACTTTTTTTTTTAAATGTCAATTTCAAGCTAGTCATTCGTAGGTTGCTTAAAAAATGATGCTTTTACCTGCAACTACATTTTTGCACATCAAATCTTACGAAAGTCTGGACGCCTTGTTCTAAAAAAACAAAGATAAAACATGTAGTACCCTAGAAGGCTGTTTGCATATTTTTTACGATATTTTGTGTTAAATCTTCAGATTGAAATTGTTATTTTGTTTTTTTTAGGACTAATGGACCAAAAATTTTATTTTTTAAAAAACAAGGTATTCTTCCTAAAAGTTTTTGCTTGTAACGCGAAGAGCAAATGTTGATTTTGTATAGAGGCTTCAAAAATCTAAACAATCGTAATTTTTCTCAAAGAGTAAACTATCTTTATTTTTAATTTTTCAGCAAAATATTATTTAAAATGGCTTTTAAAATAAATATACTTAGTTTACAGGGGTATCACAAAAAATTATTAAACTGATTTTTGAAGTTTTCAAAAATTAATTATTTTAACTTTTCATAATAAAATGGCCTAAACACTCTTATAAAATAAATTGCTTCTAAAACACCAAATTTCTTTAAATTCCTACACAACACAATTTTTCAGCTGTAAAGGAATATGGCTTTTTATCAAAATATAAAAAATTAAAAAATTCATAATATTGTTTTCATCGACTACAAACATTATTTTAAATAAATTTTCTAAATGAAATTTTGCTTAAAAATTTAAACTAAAGGTATTCTCCCAAAGAAAAATCATATTTTTTAGGTTTTGGAACCCTGTATACAAAACTACCATTTTCTCTTCGTAAATCCTATTTTTTTACAAGCAAAAATTTTTATGAACAATGACTTTTTTCGAAAATAAAATTTTTGGCCCATTTGTCTTCTTGTTAACCTCATACATGCATAGTCTGTAGATAGAATACACAAAATTAAAAATAAAAAATAAACAAATATTCATGAAGTTATGCGTCTTTGAAGTGGAGAAAAAAGTCCTCGTCGCATGATTTCTATCCCTTATTGTAATAAAAATAAAAAAAATAAACAAATTCCTGAATTATACGTGTCGTTATCGCGTGAACCAACAAACCTGAAAAAAAAATTGTTTTTCAATAAAATGTCGCCTACTTAAAAATAAAGGTCGATATTTTAAGTTTTTAGGCTTTCTTTATTTTTTTTTAAATATAACCAGTTTAAAATTTTTAGTTACTGTTGATTCATGCGATAAAGAGATATTTAAAGAATATTTATGTCAAATATTAGGTAACTTGGTTATTACAAACTTGAGAAATCGTTGCGACAGTATTGGAAAAAGTAGTTTAGAGAAAAACGCGTTAGAAGTTTTACGTTAAGTTTCAGGCAGGGTAACTAAGAAAATATTACATATACCATACGTTTTCTTAATCAGCTATCCCAGCTTTATACATAATGTAGTACCTATACTAGAAGTATTTTTAAAAGAAGGTGACAGAGTTATTCATACGCGTAGCCCGCTCTCCAATAGCCTTCCACTCAAACCGGTCTAGTTGCCACGTCCCTAGAACGGCTGTAACTTTGAAAATAATTTGAGTCTTTAATAATTCTTTTAGGGAGATATTTCTAAATATCTAAGCTATCGAAATATAAAAAAAAATGACGTTCTTAAATTTCTAGACTAGAATACGCCCTTAAAAATGAGTACCGAATTTTGAAACAACATCAATAATGACACAATAAAGCTACGAAATATTTTTTAAGCAATATTCACATTCACTTGCTTCTGACCGCCTATGCAGGGTTATATTTAAGTATATATGTTTCTTTAATCACTGTAAAGAATGCAAGAAATAAAGACATTTTTTCTGATAAAAATATGTCTGAAAATGCTTCGTTTCAGGATACAGGGTGTTAAAGTTTAAAAAAATGAATATTTGGTCATAACCTTCCTACCCTCCAGATATTATGACAAAATTTAGTACACTTTTTTGAACAATACATTACATTTTGTGCTGTAAAAGTTTAAAAAAATACCAGTGGCGTAAGATTTTTGTCGACTTCCTTTCAAAAAAAAAATAGTTCGCCACTGCTTTTCTTTGAATCAATATGATTTGTTAAATATTTATTTACTTTAAAGTTAATTTGGTCTCCTGTTATTTTTTAGTACGACAAAGGGTTTTCGCTAAAATCTGATAAGATGTTTTGTACATTAAATTCCTTTTTGTCCAATTTATATTAAATTAAGGTTAAAAACATTATTACAATTTAAACTCAATAAAAAAATCAGTAGTTATAATTTTTAATAAAAGTTAAAAACGAATTTTACATAAAAACACCATATCAGATTTTAGCGATTTTGCCATGCATTAAAATAGATTTTATTTATTTTTTTAAGAAAACCGTTTGTAGTACGAAAAATAACTAGAAACCAAATTAACTCCAAAGTAAATGATTATTTTAAAAATACTGTTCATTTGAGGAAAAAGCAGTGGCGTACTATTTGTTTTCTTTAAAAAAATGCAATACAACTCTTTTTCAACGCCACTGGTATTTTTTTTAATTTTACAGAAAAAATGTAATGTTATGGTTAAATAAGAGTATAAAATTTTGTAATATCTGGAGTGGTAGAAAAGTTATAACAAAAAGGCATTTTTTCTTAAAACTTTAACAACCTGTATCTTGGAAGCGAAGTACACTACTTAAAAGAATTATCGCATATGCTCGATTAATTTTTAATCGCCCTGTATGATGTGCTGTTGAAAGGGAGTAGTCAAATTTTTGATTATAAAATATCAAAAATGGGTAACTGTATAAATTATTCATCAAATGAGATTTCTCACTTTTAACAGCACATTTTATAGGGCTATTAAAAATTATTAATTTTTTCAAAAAAAATTATCACCTCGTAGGATGTATTGCTAACAGTAAATAACAATGGTTAATATAAAGTTATAGCTTCACGTTTTCTTAACATTTTTTTTTTAATTGTCTTGATAACTTAATTATTAAAAGAGATATGGCCATTTAAATAAAAGCATTTTTGTATTAAAGCTTATGAAAGAAATCTTGCATATGCGATAATTCTTTTGAGTAGTGTACTTTCGGACACAAGTTTATCTGAAAAATTTACTTATTTTCTTGCATTTTATACAGTGTTAAAAGGAATATCTAAGTAACATTTTTCTCGAAAATGAGTTAAGCATACCCAAGTTACTTGCAGTAATATTTCTATCATATAAACAACTCAAAACTTCCATGTTTGACTTCTAAAGCCCCTAAATAAAATATTAAATTTCACTAAGTGCAAGAAAAACTTTTGTGGTAACGGTAAAACTACGCAAGTAATTAAAATCGCAAATAAATAATATTCCGTATGTGTCACTTAGTGAGTTTTTCGATGTAAGAGTCGAGAAAGGATATTAATCGTTGGTGTATTAAGTCAAACCATTAATTAAGTTTAAAGTTTAGTAAGCTAACAATTTTTTTGTGTGTTTTTATGTGCAGTTATATTACTATATCAATGCACTAAGTATATGGTAAAATTACTGGATACACAAGAGGTATAATTCACCAAGTACAAAAACTGTTATTTCTGACGTTCTTTGGATATTTTTTTGTAAAAATTTAAAGCAACTCATTATGGAATCCATTACTTCTAATACCAATATAAAACATGACAGCAAAGGCTTTTTTTTAGCAAATTTTATATGAAATTGCTGATATCTCCAAAACATAAAATTTTTACTTATGCGGTTAGTTCTACCTTTATACCGACAATATATTAACTTAAAAATAACCCTGTATTAATCTTTAAAAAATCACTTTACTAACGTAAAAACTATATATTTTTGTGAATAGAGGACACGGTATACGGTTGGGTTTTTGCGGGAAACGAAAAGATTAATTATTATTCCATTTAGGTTGAGCAGGGAGAAAACGCCAAAATTGTCATAGAAAACTATATCTGGATCCGTGACGGTGGACTTATAGTGTCCGGTCCGGCTGGCGACAGCTGTCGAGCCCCTTTTCAGCGTCTGCATAAAACACGAACCAAAAACGAATCTGCATCTCGTGTTACTTATACATACGGGGCGAGCTGTGTTTTAAATAATGCTCGAAAATGCTCTTTAAATTTTAATATTATTTACTTGCTACTTTAATTTCTTTTATAAAGTTGGGGATAAATAATAAATTGTTTCCACGACCATAAAAATGCTGTTTTTTAAAAGTTAACATGAAGGTAAAGTAAAGTAGAATTTTGTTAAAAAAGCTAGAGGCGTCATACAAATAAATACGATAATCAACTATTTCTTTCCAATTGCGTCGTTTAAATAGTGTGTGAGCAACAAAAAAGAGAATAAGTAAAAGTAAAAGTAAACTGATGATGGCGTGCCTTTTCTTAGCTAAAATGTAGTCTACTTTATTTAAATACACTACAAAATGTCAAAAAAAGTAACTTTTTTTTCACACTTTAAATTAGTGCAAATAGCAGCAAACGCGACATTAACTGAACTCAAAGTCAGGTTAGCTTTGATGTCGTCATAATTTCTTTTAGTTTATGTGTCACTTTATTTAAAACTAGCGGACCCGTGCTCACTTTGTTGAGCGTTAATATCTGAACTTTTTGTTTGATCATGGTAAAATATAGCCTATAACACTCCTGAATAGTGAAGCTTTCTGACTGTGAAAGAGTTTTTATGATATGTTTAGTACTTCTGCAGATTAGCGGCTACAAACAAACCCACAAACAAAGTTACAATCTTTACCTCTTTGTATATTATATAAAATTTAAAAATATAAGAAATAAATTTATAGAAAATTATTAAATACACCGGTTAACAGAAAAATAATGTGTGTTTGTTCTTATGCTTAAATTCGGATTCAATACATTAAAAACGCTTAAATTTTTATTTTTAGTTCTAAAAGTTTTCTTTTTCCGATTTACGTTGATAAGTATATTTCATATAATAGATCTCATACAAACATTTAAAGAAATAAAATGTAAAAGAAAAAAATAGTACGCCATTGATTTTTAAAAATAATAATTATTTCTTAAATCATCATTTATTTTGCAATAAATTTGACTTTTTGACTTTTTTTCTTTGATGCACCGTTTTCGCGCAAAAAAATTTGATATACCACAAATGCCTAAAAACGGTTCTTATTTGTTTGCGCATAAATGTAATGGTGCATTAAAAAAGAAAGTCAAAACGTCAAATTTCTTAGAAAATAAATAGAGATTTTAAAAATTATTTTTAGTTTTGAAAAAAGCAATGCGGTACCACATATTTTTAAAAAATCTACAGTATACATTCCGTACCGACACCACTATTAGATATAATAATAAAAATAT
The DNA here is from genome assembly GCA_014170235.1 of Listronotus bonariensis. Classification (NCBI taxonomy): domain Eukaryota; kingdom Metazoa; phylum Arthropoda; class Insecta; order Coleoptera; family Curculionidae; genus Listronotus; species Listronotus bonariensis. The sequence goes on from JACEGR010000008.1 coordinate 190,491, forward strand.
ATTAAAAATGCCTGTGGTGGTAGGTGCATGTCAAATTTTATAAAAATATCTCAAAAGTTTCAGAAGTTATGATAAGTAAACCATTTTTGTCTTAAAATTTTAAAATCCTATAGCTTAAAAGTTAGTAGCTTTAGGACATATGTTTATATAAACTTTTTTTCTAAAATAAGCCAAGGAATTCTATCCTGTATTTTAGGCCATCAATTAAATAACACCCCGTATAAAAATCATTGGTTTTTGCCAAAAACTTGGAAAATTGCTTAAATTTCTACAAAAACAAACTTTAATAAAAATGATATACAGGGTGTCCGGAAAGGTGAGGTTAAAAATGATAGGCGTGATAGAGTGAGCCAAAATAATGTTAGTACTTCATATTAAAAAAGTTCAATCTCCCTTCGTTTGGGAGATATTGACCTTTATAGCTAGAATAAAAAAACTTATTTTAATTATAACTTCTGAACTGTTATCACAGTACTAATGATATTTGGACAACAAAATAACGTTATACTAATGCTTCTCTTTATAGGTAAACAACTGTTTAGTAAGTCGGGATTATACAGGGTGAGACGATTTTTTTTCATTTTTTGTATGTATTTTTGATACAGGTAACAAATATGACATTTTGCTTTGACCGTTTGAATTTTTTTTTCTACAAAATAGATATACTCCATTTGAAACAATATCTTGGACTGTTTTTATAAAATCGCATTTTAAATTTAGACAGACCAGCATTTTGTATGTAATAAATAATTGCATTTTTAAGAAAATTATTAAAATGTGGTGGAATTATTAAAAACAGCCTTTATCTGTATTATAAAGCTTAAGAGGCTCAAAAATACCATTTTAAATAATTTTGTCACATTTTAATAATTATTTAAAAAAAAGTGGAGTAAGGTATTTTATTACATACAAAATACTGGTATGTATGGAATTAAAATGCGATTTTATGAAAAACAGGTCTAAGATATTCAAAGAAAGTATACATTTTTAAAGGAAAAAAGATAAGGAAATCAAATGGTAAAAGAAAAATGTCAAATTTGATTCGAGTGTCAAAATTACATACATAAAATGAAACAACATCGTCTCACCCTGTATAATCCCGACTTACTAAACAGCCGCTTACCTATGAAATGAAGAGCTTAATATCAGGTTATTTAATTGCCAAAATATTATTGGTACTGTAACAACAGTTCAAAAATCATAATTAAAATAAGTTTTCTTTTTATGCTAACTTTGAAGGTCAATCAATATCTCCCCTAACGAAGCGAGATAGAACATTTTTTTATAAAACTACAAATTTAAATAGAAAGTTTTTAAAATTATTATTAAGGGCTCAAACTTAATAATAATTTTTATTTCTACATGTAGATTGATATTCTGCTTAAGCACCGGGAAAAAGAAAAACTTTTGCGGAAATGAATCATCCTAATAACCACCTTATCCATGACTCTTACAAACCCTTTGCTACAATTTTGTAGTGCTCAGAACTTTAGCGCGGTATTTCCGCAACTCTCGTTTTCAAAGATGGCGACCATCATAACTTTAAAACTACTGCACCTATCGTTTTAAAATTTTGGTTACTATTTCTTTATATAATCTACAGACTAACGCTAAAGAGTTTATAAAATTGTGTTTTTTGTCAAATAAAAAAGTTACTAAAAAACGAAGTTTGGCTTCTTACCGTACATTATGTTCAATTATTTTGTTTTACATAAAAACTGCCTTTTAACAGCCTGCTCATAATAATATTTATTTTCCAAATAGCAGTATTATAGTCTGCTTTCTGTCAGGGTAGGAGATAAAACTTTTATGAAGAAGTGTGTTATGGAAACGATTTGGAAATCCTTTTAATTTATAATTTTATGGTATGGTGAATTTACAACAAGGGTCAAAGTGATACTTTTAGTAAAACCATTAAATTTATTTCATAAAAATGGAAAAGAATTGTTATAACCCCGGTTACAATTGTTAGAAGCTGGTTGGGTTAGAATATTTTTTTATCTTCGAGACAGCCCAGAAAGGCTCATGCCTAATTACTAGGTTGCAGTGGATGTTGGGTTATTAAATGCCTAACTAATCCTTTTCTCTGTACTGTCAACGTTGTCCAAGCAGTGAAATATGCAGTTTTTGCATTTTACAGCACCTTTTAGACATCGCGGTCGTGTCGCCACGGACGTTATTTTTAATTAAGTACTACCTAAAAAATTTTTTTGACTGAGAAGCAAACCCGCGTCTTTTGGATTATAGATTAAGATCTCTGTTTACTACGCTACCAACCGGAGATACAATTGTAAAACAGAGAGTGCATTTTAAGATATATCGTTTTCCTAATTTGCAAACCTACTATATCCATAATTTAGACAGGCGACAGCGTGTCAAACCAAATTCAAGGAAAGGAACTGATTACAGCGCCGCTTGTAATATTACACGTACCACTTGGTGCCCCTTTTGACTCCTCCATAACTCAAAACCCATTTTAACGTAAACACGTGAAACTACGTGTGTTTATTTAGATTCATAAAGACAACTTGAAGACCAAATTTTATGAAGCTATCTCAAATGGTTATAAAGATATGAAGGTTTAAAAGTCACTGACTCACTGACTGACATATAGATCAAAAACCTAACTTACTTTCAGATGACTTAAAAAGATAAAACTTGGAATTCAGCTCGGTAATGATGTCTAAGCGTAAGAAAAATTCTGGAAATAAAAAAAGTTAATAAGTAGGGGTCCCTATTTTTTAATTGCAGCGTTTAAGCCGTTGAGCAATGCTCACTCTTATTTCTAACGTTTAAAAAAATAAAAATACCTGCTCAAAAAGTAATGATATCCCACCAAAAAATAAATGTGAAAAACGTAAGACAAGTTCAATACTATAAAAATATTTAAATAAGTTAAATAATCCCCTTGATCTCTTTCTTACTACCAACCCCGAACTCTATCAAACATCTGTCACAGCTCCCCTAGGTCGCTCAGATCATGGCTTAGTTACAATATCTTACCCTGCACATCCCGAGGTAAATGAATACATGCCACCACGCACCGTATGGCACTACAACTCAGCCGACTGGGATGGCCTGAGGGACTTCTTCGCCACTTACCCCTGGAATTCCATCTGCTTTTCTTCTGGTGATCCTTCTGAAATTTGCAATCAACTGACGGAATCAATTCAATTGGGCATTGAAACCTATATTCCACACACCATCAAGAACCCTAAACAATCCAATAACAAACCCTGGTTTTCCAAATCTTGTAATAAAGCTAGAATTTTAAAAGTTCATGCTCACAAAAAGTTTCTACAGGATCCTAGTCCAGAAAATCGACAGGCCAGCATTGAAGCAAGAAACTACTACAATCAAACAATTTCTGAAGCCAAAGACTCCTTCGACAATCGTATTAAAAACAAAGTTCTTTCTTGCTCAAATGGCAGCAAATCTTTCTGGTCCTTTGCGAAAAACATAAGTAGGAATTTTTGTACCAGTTCTTTTCCGCCACTAGCTTTGGAAGATGAAATTGTTTCTACCGCTAAAGGAAAGGCAGAATTATTTGCTAAACAATTTGCTGCCAATTCAACCCTTGACCCTCCCGTAAATCATCCAATTCCAGCGGTTACCCCAGTTCCTCATAAAATGCCCGATATTATTTTTAAGGTAAAACACATTAAGCGTATCCTTTCTTCCCTTAACACCAAGAAATCGTCTGGGCTGGATGGCATACCAGCAATCGTTTTAAAAAAATGTGCTCCAGAACTTGCACCAATCTTAACTCGGCTCTTTCGAATTTCTTACAACACAGGTATCTTTCCGGAAAGCTGGAAAGCTGCACGTGTTCAACCTATTCCCAAGAAAGGATCTAAATCTCTTCCATCTAACTATAGACCAATTTCAATTCTCTCAGTTCTTTGTAAAGTAATGGAAAAACTAATTAATTCACAAATTCTTAAGTACTTAGAAAAACACAAAATTTTGCATGACAGGCAGTATGGATTTCGCCACAAAAGATCTACAGCAGATCTTCTTTCCTTCGTATCACACTGCTGGAATAAGTCTCTTGAGTTTCTAGGTGAGTCCCAGATCGTTGCTCTTGATATATCCAAAGCTTTTGACCAGGTCTGGCATGCCGCACTTCTTAATAAACTTCCCTCCTATGGTCTTTCAACTAAACTCTGTACTTGGCTCTCTAGTTATCTATCTGATCGTCGTATATCAGTTATTGTGGACGGCCATTCTTCAAGCTTTCACCAAGTAAATGCTGGAGTCCCTCAGGGCTCAGTTCTGGCACCAACATTGTTTCTTCTTCACATCAACGACCTTCTCTCGTCCACAACTAATTCCATTCATAGTTTCGCCGACGATAGTACCCTTCACTCCAGTTTTCAGGTTCCTAAACCCATTACTAAACCTGACTTGGAAAACAAACGCAGAGCGATGCAGATATCTCTTTCGCAGGATCTTAATTTAATATTGAATTGGGGCGCTAAAAATCTCGTCCATTTTAATGCATCCAAAACACAATCATGTTCCTTGTCGCGAAAAGAGTCATCAAATACTCATCCTCTACTTATGAGCGGCCAAGTTTTACAGAGCAAAGACACCTTTAATCTTGTGGGCGTCACATTTGAAAGTAACCTTAACTGGCATAAACACATTGTATCTATAGCCACGGCAGCTTCAAAAAGGCTTGGATTTCTCTTTCGAGCCAAAAAGTATTTTTCCCCTTCTAATTTATACACTTTATATGTGTCCCAAATCCGACCTCCCTTGGAATATTGTTCTCATATCTGGGGCATGGCGTCCCCCACAACCCTAAGCATTCTTGATTCTATTCAAAGAAGAGCTGTTCGTCTCATTAATGATCCTTCACTTACAGAAACCCCTCTTGCACATCGTCGGGCTGTGGGGGATTTATCGCTTTTTTATAGGTACTTCCATGGCTTCTGCTCTGAAGAATTGTCCAGTATAGTTCCTCCACTTACGGTTCCCAACAGAGAAACCCGTGGTTCCGCGCGTATGCATCCCTATACGGTCCAACTGGACAGGCCCCGAACTTCCCACTTTGTTCGTTCTTTTATCCCTAGAGTTTCTAGGTTGTGGAACCTGCTGCCCGCGGAGGTCTTTCCTTCCCCCCAAATCTTCAAGTATTTAAGTCCCGTGTCAACAAACTCCCTCTTACATCGCTTAAGACACCCACGGTACGTTAGTATTTAGGCTTTTAGCCTTCGTGGTTTGTCAAAGATAAAAAAAAATAACTTTATAATATGACTGAATAAATGAAAACTGGCTAAGTCAAATCTAACCTACTTTAAAATCTCATACATATTTGAATTTTGCACAAACATCAGCACTCATTTAGATCTCCATTCTTTTTGCGGCGAAGCCCACAACCAGAGAGTAATTTTAGTATTGAACTTGGCTCACGTTTTTTAATTAGCCTATTATTTGGAATGGTAATATGTTTTATTATTTATTACTTATTAGGATGATATTATGACTGGAATTATGTGGTTGGTTTTCAGGTAACCTTCGTTCATTGGCAAGTTACAAAAATCTTAATTTTAATCATTTCCTAAGTTAAGAGGTTTGCGAGTTAGGGTAAAAGGTTTATAGAAAAAAGTCCCATTTTTAATCCGAAAAATATGCCTTTAAAATATTTTAAACACCCTATTTAAAACCTAAGTACTTATACCGTGAGTTTGGCTTTTTTTTAACACGCTTTTATTAGCTTGGGTTGTAACTATCTATCTATCTATCTATGTAACGGAATCTTTGAGCCTAATTTTTACCAACTTCCAGCGATTCAATTTCTTTCGAAACTTTGCACACGTATCAAGGACCGATGACAATGCAATAATGTAAAAACAGTATCCCGTTATCCTGATTAGGACCGCCAGGATAAATAAATTCCTTTACAGATTCTCTGTGTCTCTTGACAAAATGGCGAATGAATTTTTTAGTGAATAAACTGGAGCATTTATTTCTTTAAAAAACTAAGTTGATATATCGAACTAAAAAATGAAAAATAAATAATGGTTTAAAAAACTAAAAAACACGCTTTTATATGCAACCGAACTAAAAATTAGAAAATAATTTTTCATTACAAAGAGTTTGTCACTTCAGAATAAAAGCATGGGGTGCTTAATATATTAAATGTTATAATTATTCTATTTGCAAAAATATCTATGAGGAAAAAGTTATGAAAAAATAGTAAAATGCACCCCACGCTTTTTACTCTGAAGTGACAAACTCTTTGCAATGAAAAATTATTTTCTAATTTTTAGTTCGGTTGCATATAAAAGCGTATTTTTTTAGTTTTTTAAACTATTATTTATTTGTTATTAGATGTTATTCATATCAAAATTTGTATAAAATAAAAGTTGCAAAACAAAATGATCCCATGATCACTCACAATAATAAAGGCAACAAACGCACCCACTCCAACGCTCCAGAAAACAATTAACATCTAAAATTCAAATTAATTAGTTTTTGCCAAACGAAGGCTGCACCGGCTTTTTAAAGTCAAATTTCATTCCAGACTGTTCACTTAAATAACCTTTTATTCATGAAAGGCCTGCATATTTCTACGCAATTAGTCCCACATGCTTTTTCGATAGATATTTGCCTCTTGAAGTTTTTTAATTAAGGCTTACTGTCCACCACCTTTATTTTCACAGTGTCTTGATGGCATGTATATTTAATTTTAATTTGTTTTCCATACATAAAACACAGTAAAAACCAATATAATCTAACTAAAAGAAGTATTTAGGAATAATATAACAACAAATAATCAATCATTGCAAGTGACAAAAAGACATCAATTTATAAGGATACAATTTATTTAATAAATTTTGTGATCCTCAGTTAAATTGAAGAAATAATTAAAAAGTTTCTGTATTTTACTCAATGACTGGTTTAGACAAAGTTATGTTCAAGAGGTATATACTTCGTGCCAGCTTGATGCTTTGATGCAATTGAGTTCGGTGTGTTAAATATTAGCAGATAGAGACTATACAGGAAATGCGTGAAACAGAACCTTTGACGATAAAAAAGTTGATTTTACTTTGAAATGTCTCCTTTTCACTCATTGGCAAAAAGTGCCCATTGTAGTTTAGAACTAGAAATGAAAGAAAATGATATCTCACGACCCGAAAGCTCCGATGTTATACCGAGAATCTACCACTTTCATAAACAGTACGGATCATATAAAAGATCTACTTCTTAAGAACTTGTCTGGTACACAAATGGGGTTGCAACTGGTGTTTGGAGTTACAATAGAGTTAGCCTTTGCCTTTGGGTATTATCCAACAGTAGTTCAAACGAAGGTGTATGCGATCTGGGCTTGTGCCAAACGGACTTCAGACAAGCAATACAGAAGCAAACATTTTATACGGGGTTTTTTCGATGTTTAGTAGAGGGATCTTGAAAACCGCTTCAGCTACAGAGATGGATAAATAGAAAAGTAGAGTTTTTAAGCTCACCTAAAATAACTTTTGTTTTGCCAAAAAAAAAATCATGACTTACTGAATATTTTGACGAAACCGTTTTTTTTTCAAAATATTCTTTTACTCTATAGCTAAGATTATTATCGAAATAGAAAACAAGTATAAATAGAAAACTTGTAGATAATTAATATCTCAATGGGAAGGTTTAATAATTTGATATTTAATGTAGTGGTCCTTTTGTGAGCTACGACATAATTTTGCATTTTTTAAACGAAAATTATAGCTGGTTATGACGTTTTAACAAAGGCTTTTTATAGGCTTTTTCACAATATATAACATGATGTACTTTAAATTAAAAATAACGTAGTTTTGGATATTTTTTTTTGATCTGTGTGTTCTTCTAGTTTGGCAGCCTTTTTAATAAATCTTTAAACTCCCATCTGCTTGTGAGACTTAGTTCACGTAACAATAATTATTTAACATTATAACGTCCAGGTGTTGTGTCCGAAAGGCAACAAATATGGCATTGGTACAGGCAATATTAGTGGAATTCTTGGAAATTTTTAAATAGTAATGTTCCTCCTTCTTTACGTATGGTTTCTATTTATTTGTATAAAAACCGTTTATCAGAATAAAATAAGTCAGGAAATCAAATTTGTTTCAAACTAAATGGGTACTTTAAAGATATTTGTATTTTTAAAAACTGCAGTAGCGTACTATTCTTTCTTAAAAAATATTTGCCTTCAATCCCTTATGGACGACACTGGTTAATTTTTTTGTATGCTAATAAATGTCTTCTGTTGCATAGAAGGCGCCCCCTAATTTTTTGAAAATATCTGAATGGGTATAAAAGTTATTATGGAAAAAAGATATTGTTTTATAGTTTTAAACACTCTGTAGTTCCAAAACTAAGACGTTTAATACATATAGTTAAGTACGTATAAAGTTTTTCCTCATTTTCATTGTAGAATCAACGCTTAAATTTTTTAGTTAAATTACTGGACACCCTGTATTTTGTTTTAAATTCTAGGATATTTAATGCAAGATAACTATAAAAATTGAATTATGTAGTGTTGTATCTAGAAGTCCAAAATGTTAGTGACAGTCAACCTTTGCTTGGTCAAGGTTGGGGGTCTAATTTTAAAAAACAATATGTCAATTTAAAAAAGTCGTTATTCTTAATTTCTAAAAAATATGGTATTATAATTTCTCGGCAATGATGTCAACATTGAATTAAATATGACTCCATTAAGACAAAAGTGTCATACATTTAAAAGAGGGGCATGTTAAGAAAAGGCACTGTTTGGGCCTTTTATTTATAAATAAAGCAATAAAGCAGTTATAAAAGTTAACAAAAAACTTCCATCTTATTTCATTTTTTCCTATTTGTCCCGATTTCTATCATTGAAAATATGGTCACTTTATTTAAGTAGTCTAAACATAATTTTATTTTTAATAATAAAAGTTAATAAAACTAAAGTATTAAAGTAATTGAACATTTAACCAGATACAAAATTAAGTTAAACAAGCCAAAACGAGCGAAAAAAATGGCGGTAATGCCAACTTAGGCGTGATGAAAAATAAGCAGACGTATGCTATGTGCTAAAAGATCGGAAAGGCACTCTAAGAATATTAGTTTTTAGACTGCAATATATTTTATTGCCGGTAACCGGAGATAGAAAATTTATGACAATATCAAGGAATAATTCATTGGGTAGGTAGCAGGTATTTTGCAAATAATGTCGAAAACGGTATGGGTGATGCGCTCTTATTTTAAAAGTAATTTTTCTTGTCTTACGCGGTTAGAATACGGGAAAGAAATGTAAATGTCACAAAATACAAACGATGGTTTAGTGTCTCATGTTGTTTTTAACGGGCGCTTAACTGGTGACAAAAATATTGTGTGAAAGGTTATACATAACTGTACCTCAGATTAAAATTTCATTTTTTTCTTGTTAAATAAGCCTGAGTTATAACCAAAGACAGGATGTCTCTAAAAGATCTGTACAAATGCTATTATAGACTTCTTTGACCAAAATAAAACGATCTAACACAATTTACCTTAGTCAAAAAGTTAGTCGTTTGCGAGATAGTTTTTAATATATTTTAAATATTTTTTAATTTATTAGTCGTTATTTACAATATTTTTACAACATTTAGCATAAGGGTTTTTTAAAGAAAAAAATAAAAAGCTACTCATATTGTTGCTGTTAAATTGAGAGGGAGCCACCTGCAATCTTTTGTTTTTGTTTAATGTGGTTTTATTTTTTCTCTTAGTATATTATCATTTTAGAAGATAATTTTTATTCTTTTATACTTTTTGCACTAAAAAGTTAACTTAAGAAAGATTCCTACAAGCACCCGTTCCTAAGATATTTTAGAATAACGCTTTATTTTACATAAAAATAGTTTAGGCCACCCGGACTTCTCTAAAAGCTCTGTGCAAATTGGTACTACAATTTTTTTACGCCAAAATACAACGATTTATCCTAATTTATCTTAGTTAAAAATGTGATCGTTTGCGAGATACAGGGTGCTCAATTTAGAAAAGTTAATGGAAAATTTGACACCCTGTATCTTGCAAACCAGCAACTTTTCGACTGAGATAAATTGCATTAAATCGTTTTTGTTTTTTTACCCAAAGAATTTGTGATAATATTTTGTACAGACCTTTTGGACACTATCTGATGGCTAAGATAAAGCGCGAATAAATGCAATGGCAAACTTTTGTATGGTATAAAATTTTTAGTTTGAAATATCTTTAAAACGGTTGCTCGTAGCGATATTTAATAGGTATACCTTTTTTATTAAAAAAAATATAAAAGAATAAAAGTTCTTTACCAAACTTATAATGTAAAGGTAAAAAGTAAAAAAGTTATGACACTTTGAACCTAAGCAAAAGACTGCAGGTGGCTCCTGCTACATTTCACAACAAAAACATTAGCATATTTCGATTCCCCAACCCTAAAAACCTTTTACCTACATTTTGTTTAAAAAATGTTTTATGATAAATACAATATTTAAAAACAAATAAAATATAAAATATGACAGCCTGTATCTTGCACGATCAACTTGTACTTAGGTATGTCGCAAAAAAGCATTGTTTTACATATTTAGTTGTTTCCTATCACTTTCTATTTAGCCAAAAAAACTGGGGACTACTGTGGACATAGTAGGACGCAAGTAGTTTACTAGAAACTACTGAGAATGCCAACCACTTACGTTGGCAAAACGTCAAAGAAACAAAATCTACGACGACGGCCGAATAGCCCATAAAACATAAGTTTAGGAGAAGATGGACGCGAAAGTCTTACACAGCATATTTATGGTCCTAAGTCAGTTTTTTTAAATGGATCGAGGGTGGGTCACTGTAATAACCAACACTTTTTTACCGGCAATTTGATACAAGACAATTAACATTTTAGTTATATCAGAAAGAATTATATTTACTAACTATTTTTCCTAATAGCGTCAACCTGTTTTTTTTTTTTTGTAAGAGTCTTAATGGTTAATTTAAGTAAAAAAATGGCAGTAATGTATTAGGAACTGTATTATATTTTCCAAGCCCCTAAGTTCTTTACAGTAATACGGGCTCGGTATATGTTGCTCTTAGGAAAAAACAGTTAATGGAGATTTTTGTAATATACTGCTACCTAAAATATTAATTGTGTGGTATCAAGTTGTTGGTGAAAAATGCTCTTTAAGCTATTACAATGATCCACCCTCGATCCATTTAAAAACTGACTTAGGGCCATTCATACAACTTTGTAAACTTTAGACGACTCTGTAGAGGCTATAAAAAACAAAAGATAGTCGGCATCTATTTCTCCATGACTTCTTGATCCGAAATTTGTCGTTTTATTGGATTTATGGCACTGTGGACTAAAAATTAAAAATTAAAAATATTAAGAGGCCAGATGTCAAAAAGTGGCAAATGTAATGTCATTGTACATAGAATGTCATTTTCTATTCAAAGAAGTAATAATATACCGGGTAATCCATTTAAAATAAGAAAGCAAGGGTCTTTTCCGGCGAAACCGGAAGTGATAGAAAACAGTTAAATATGTTAAACAATATATTTTTATGTGACATACCTACGTATTAAATTTTATTTTAATACCTTAAAAAATAAAAAAGTTGTAGAGGTGAGCCACCGGCTAGAGACATCCGGTATACCAGATTCTATTGGCCTAAAGAGCAACACTTTGGTAAAAGGCTTCCCTACTTTAAAGAAAATCTGTGCGAACAAAAAGGCATTTGATGTGAGTTTGCAGTATCCGTTTGGACGTGTTTAAGTGTTGTTGCAAGAAACGATAAAAAACAAAGGTAAAATGTAGAGGTGGAAAAAATACTTTAATTAATTAAATGTTGTAAAGACAAATTGATTTTGTAAAATCGTTTATTGTATTAAATAGCTGAGTTTTCTACCAGTGACGACATGTTTTGTTGTTCTGTTTTTTTCTACCAAATATTATGTTTAAATAAAAAAGATCTTGCACTACAACCTAGTTGGTCTACAAGATCGATCTAAATGTGAATAGGCCTATTTGCAGAGAAGGTTGCAGCAACGCCATTAAGACAAAATTGCATGTTGCATGTTGTGTTGCCGTTGCATTACACATGTGTGTACGCGGCTTTACGCGCCTGGTACCCAGTGTGTTCTAATTTACTTCTAATGGTATTCTAGTGCTAAAAGGTTTATTATTATTTATAAAATAAAATAAAATTTACTTGGATTAAAATTCCCATAGCTTGTTTACACATATAGCGCAACTACATGTATATCGGAAATATACAAATTATTAGTTAAATTATGTCAACAAAGTTTAACGTTATTTTCCAAAACACAGTTATGTTTTATAACAATATAAATCCAATTTCATTATTTACAAAATTAAATTACCTATATAATTAATTAATTAGTTTTCCAAAATCTGATTTATTTAAATTGAATGCATGTTTAAATATAATATTGTTCTCCAATCGGGAGTATAATGAGGGGCTATATTGATTTGAAAACGAAATGAATCGTGTATACACTATAAAATGCGCTAAATTATTTTTATATCTTGCATGACATCGGTAAAATTCGTTTTACCTATTTTGTTTTACACAAATGGTTTATTTACCGCTTTAAAATGTGTGTTCTAATTGTTTTTACAAATATAATTAAAAGTATTTTAGTGTTATACATAATGTAGAAATGATGAGTAAAAAAATCAACTATTTTTAATTTTGACTTCTGACACTTAAACATTGGTTCCTTGGAACCTTCAGAGAATTCTTGGCATCGATGGGTTCTTAATTTTAATGTGAAGATCCGCCAAAATAAATTTTTGCATATTTTTCTCAGTCCCAAACAAAAAATCATATCTTATCATTCGTTAATCATACGGAAAAACTTTAAAACAGTTTTTGTTTTTTTTTGAAAATTTAACGATCTATAAAAAAGGTGGCCTACAGTTTTAAAAAAAAAAATTAAAATTAAAACGATATTTAGGGCTAAAGATTGAAGAAGTTAAAAAAATATCCTTTCTTGTTTTGAATATTTTAACTTACTAAAACTACTAAAAAGGTAGAAACTAATACCAATTGAGTTTCTACCTTTTTATTAAATATTAAAGGCTCTACAAAAAGATTTTATATACTTTCTTGATAAATCTAACAATTAAAAAGATATTTCAGGTCAAATATTAAAAATTTTTAGGGAAAATAACTTTTTGTTTTAAATTTGGTAATTAACCTAAAAAGTATAGGAGACTTTTTGTAATGCATTTAAATTTCAATAAAAATAGTAGAAACTTAATTGTCAATAATTATTAGAAGTTAGAAAATGTAAAACAAAAAAGCTATTTTTCTTAAAATTTTGTCATCTTTGACCTTAAATATCTTTTTAATGATTAGATTTATCAAAAAATATAAAAACCCTTTTTTAGTAAATTGTTTAATCGTCTACAAAAACCGCTTAAAACGGCACACAGACGATCAATAATATTTCGATATATTTCATATTGTTGTGTGTTTTTGGGTATCTGCGGTGGGAGGCTGGTACGCTAGTTACTCCACTACGCTGGACACTCACAATTAATCAGAAGTACTATATTAAAACCTTTTTTATTTTCCGTTAATTTTCATATTTGAAACCCGACACTGGTTAACATTAGTTTTAAGCTTGACTAATATGAAAACTAAATGCCCACTCCCGCTTTTCTACGATACCCCGAGTGCAGCAAAATTTTGTAGTTTCATTTACACTTTGTAATCTCCATTTAAATTAAACATAATTAGATAAAACATCTGTCAGGAGTTAACTAAACGGATATAACGTAAATCTCAGGCAAAGCCGTCAAGTTTTGGCAACTATTCAACTTAGATGAATATGCTAAATAGTAAAATATTTTCCAGAAACCTGTATGTACGTCGCGAATAATAAAACGTATCTTTCAACTAACAAAGATATTAAGGAACTGCATTTGTTTTTATTTTGCTAAAGTTGTTATAGTCTGGTCAACAAGTTTAAAAACAATAAAAAATAGAAATAAAGCTTTCAAAAATATGTGCGATAGTGTGACGTAGATTTTGAATACAGGACCACTCTTACGTCACTGGGACTAATATATCATATCGATACCGTAATTCGCAAATCGGCTAACTTTATATTCACAAAATTTTGCAGCAGAGACAAAAATATTTTAGAAATAATATGAAAATAATTTAATATAAGATTTTTTTAACATTTATTAAGTAGATTAATGGTTTTGGGGTTACCTTAAATAAAGAAACCAGATAAATTCTTTAAGATTTTTATTTTATAATAGTCCAAGTAACTACCTTTTATTTTGAGGGAAAATGAAGTTAGCCAATTTGCGAATTAAGGTATCGATATGGAACTATTTCTTTTGACCATTGAGCCGGAAAAACTATTTTGGCATTTTTAACTAAAATAACTTACTTTGGTGCAGACATCCCCCGAACCGGGGCTTAACTAAAACTTTAACTCTTTACTTAACTTCACTACTTTTACCTAATTCCTATGAATATTTTTTTCTTTCTAATTTTTTCTAATCTCCTTTATTAGGTCAATTTTCGTACATATACAAAGTTAAACTTGCTATTTTGAGTATTAAATAAGTACTGTTAAACCTGAACGTTTATTTTATAACCTAGAAATTGTTATTATTATTTTTTTATCTTTGGACAATCCACGAAGGCTAAAAGCCTTAATACTAACGTACCGTGGGTGTCTTAAGCAAGGTAAAAGGAAATTTGTTAACATGGGACTTTCTTGTTTCTTAAAAAAACCTTGTAGGTTCGAAAAATTATTTGTTTTAATTTTGGCCTTTCTTGTAAATACCGAAATAATTAAATAAATAGCGCGGTAGGTGGTAGAGGAGCTTTCCTCGCCTGAGGAGGTACCACCCCACTCACTCCCTTTAAAGGACCCGTGAAGTCCTAACGGACGTTTCTGGGTTCTGGGTAAGTGAGTCAGTTTTCCTTCTTCCTTCTTTTTCTTTTTCTTTTTTTATTTCCTTTTCACCCCAAAATTATGTAAAAATGATGGCGGCACACCCGGGAGTAAACATTCCGGGAGGTAAATACCCCTGCATTTCTCCGGATCTCCGGGCGAGGGTGCATCCGGGGGCCCTCATCGAAAGGTTTAATTTCCTTTTGCAAATATATGTGGGCTTAACACCAATATAAACCTGCCAGTTCTCCATCACCTTGAGTCATCTAAGCCCCACATACTGTTTCTAACGGAGACACAAATAAGTTCTAAAACTTCCAACCAGCCACCTTCTCTTCCCAGGCTACGAACTTAGAGAGTCGTCTCGCCCACATGGGGCGTGTGTGCCATTGCTCAGTAATTCTCTTACCAACCTTATTATGACTTCTACCTACTTTCCCTAGAGTACCAAATTATAGCTCAAACCCCTTAGATCTTTTTTCTTACTTAACCCTGAACTTTATGAAGCATCTGTTACTGCCCTCTAGGTCGCTTAGATCATGGCTTGGTTACTGTATCTTACTTGTACATACCGGAAGCAATGAATCCATGCCACCACGCACCGTATGGCACTACAACTCAGCCGGACTGGGATGGCTCTTGGGAACGTTGCCACGTACCCTTGGGACTATCTGCTTTTCTTCCCAGGATCCTTCCGAAATTTGTAACCAACTGACCGAGTTGACCTGGCTGGGCGTTGAAACCTATGTACCTCACACCAAGAAAACCATCAAATTTCTCTAATCACAAACCTTGGTTCACTAAAACATGTGACAAAGCTAGAATTTAAAAGTTCATGCTCACAAGAAGTTTCTACAGGATCCTAGTCCAGAAAACCGACTGGCCAGCATTGAAACAAGAAACCCTTACCACCAAACAATCTCAGACGCCAAGATCTCCTTTTGATAACCGTATAAAAACAAAGTACTTTCTGCTCAAATGGCAGCAAACTTGGTCCTTTGCTAAAAACATCAGTAGAAATTTCTGTACCAGTTCTTTCCACCATTAACTTTGGAAGATGAAATTATTTCTACATCTAAAGGAAAGGCCGAACTATTTGCTAAACAATTTGCTGCCAATTCAACCCTTTATCCACCTGTCAATCATCCAATTCCAACTGTTCCCCCAGTTCCCCACAAAATGCCCAATATTATGATTAAGCGTATCCTTTCTTCTCTTAACACCAAGAAATCGTCTGGGGCTAGATGGAATACCAGCAATCGTTTTAAAAAATGTGCTCCTGAACTTGTACCTATTTTAACCAGGCTCTATCGAATTTCTTATGACACGGTATAATTCCAGACAGCTGGAGAGCTGCACGTCCAGCCTATTCCCAAGAAAGGATCTAAATCTCTTCCATCCAACTATAGACCCATTTCACTTTCTCAATGCTTTGTAAAGTAAATGGAGAAATCCATTAACTCGCAAATTCTAGAAAAAAGTTTCTAGACTGTGGAACCTGCTGCCATGGAGGTCTTTTCCTTCCCCCCCAAATCTTCAAGTTTTTAAGTCCCGTGTTAACAAATTTTCTTCATTCTGCTTAAGACACCTAATGGTACGTTAGTATTTGTGCTTCAGCCTTCGTGGATTGTCCAAAGATAAAAAAAATATATTGAAATTATTAAAACTGTCATCTTTCATACCCCTAAACAGGGTGTTAACAATAACTTATTTGATTTGGAATGACGTCCTGAAAAAATGTTTCTAAGGGCTTATTAGCACATAAAAAATGCGATTATTATAACCAAAATAAGAATAATAAGTTAAAGATGTTTAGTTTTTTATTAATAGCTTTAAAAATAATGACATTAGGGAAAAATTTTAAATAAGGTCATAAAAGAAAAGAAAATTCGTAATAAAAAAAGATCTTAACTACCGAAACTCTGTCTTCATTATTTTTATTTTTTTAACGCTGAAAATGGGGCTCTGCAAGGTTGTTACGGCATAGACGCCGTAATCTAAAAAGTCGGTATATTAACTAAAAATAATTATTTTATAGCACTAAATAACAATTAAAAAAATAAAAAAATTATGGCATAATTTAGACTACTGTGAATAAAAAAACTACGATGAAAAAAATTTGTCGATTTTTTAAAAAGTTACTTCTTTGTTATTTTTTTTTCAAATTTTCTCGTTATAAATTAGGGCATAAAAGTCTTAATAACTTATTAATTTTTTTGGCTTAGTTAAAACATTTTTTCGGTTTATTATTTTGGTTATTACATTTTTGTTTAATTTACAATATTAAAACAAAATCTCATTTTGTGTTAATTTAAAACTATTCTAATTAACGAACTACTAAACTTTTTTTTTGCATAAGTTTACTTGGTACCTTAATAAGAAGAGCTCCACAAAGCGTTAAATTTATAGATCAAATATTTAAACTCTTATACCGTAATTTATGACGACAGAAAGTAAATAAAAAAATTAATTACCAGCCTTAAAAAAATTCACACAATTTTATTTTTCCGAGGTTTTTTTGTTCAAGTGCCTAGATTATGCAACATCTTTTACTTTCTTAATAATTGGTATTTAATGCCATAAAAAAATATTTTGTGTGACATACCGGCTTTTAAGACGACGCGCCTATGTTGTAACAACCAAGCGGAGCCCCATTTTCAGCGTTAAAAAAATTAGAAATAATGTAGATAGAGTTTTAGGAGCTAAAACGTCTTCATTAAAAATGTTCTTCTCGGTTAGGACCTATTTTTAAAATTAGGTAAATGTTATTTTTTTCGCAATCGCAATTTTTTCTGTGTTAAAAGCTATAAAAAAAATTGTGGACGTCATTTTGAATCGAATGAGATATCGCACATATTTTTAGGAGCTTTATTTTTATTTTTCACGTTTTTAAACTTGTTGACTAGACTAAAATATTCAACTTGTGTCCAGACTTGCAACAATTCGCCGCGCCGCTCCACGCTGCAATCCGCGCCTCGTTTAGCAGCAGAAATTGCCAGTTTTATTCAAAATTTCCCTCCAGACTGCAACTGCACTTCGTGCCGAATGACGTCGCCGCCAGGCCACGATCCGCACCAAGACGGTGTGGACAATAAAACATACTATACAACGCAATATAATTATTCGGCGAATAGGTCACTACGGTCCATACCTTGTCAGTTTTTTGGCGTCGGATTAAAAAAATAAAAGCCAATGAAATCGTATTTATATCGAATAGCGCCGATGTACACCGAACCTGACTTCGAGTATGAAGCGAGCGTGACAAAATTAAAAACCACTTCATTTGTTCATGAAAGTTAATAAGGATAATTTGAGGTTAATGGTTGTAAACAGAACAATTTAAGAAAGTATTTTATTAACTATTTACAAAAGTTAAATTTATTGTAAAATCTTGTCTAGGTATATGTAAGTAAAACTTATAAATATTTTTATGTTTGTTTTAATAAGTTTTAAAAACTGTACAAGGGCAGACCTCTTTTAAATTCTTGTTAATACTTGTAAATATGAGTAAAAATCCAATTCTTATGTTAAAGTATGTCAATCATAATTAACATTAAAAATGCAAAATAATTTGAATTTTTGTTTCTTAGGACCAACATTGACTATTTTGGACGTTTACATAATGGGATTATTTACTTATATTTACAAGAATTAGGTTGGTATTCGGTCATTGTTTATTTTTTAATACTACCTATTAAACCAAAAATAAAAATGTATATATTAGTTTAACTTACATAATATTATACACAAAATTTAATGATGAATTTTACACTTTTGTAAATAGTTATTAAAATATATTTTTTTGTCCTGTTTTGTAACCTTAAACCAATGAATGGTGTGTGAATGGGAAGGAGTAGGGATCAAGGTACAATAAGCCTTCAGGCTGCAGTGCACCACCTAGGGGGCGGTCGTCGGGCCTGGGTGGGATGACCCCGAAAGGGCGAAAAAAAAAAAAAAAAAAAAAAAAACCTTAAACCATTGGAATTTTATGAATGTCTCGGACGCTGAAAACTTAAAGTCGGGTTCAGGAAACAACGACGCTATTCGATCGACGTTCGATTTCGGTGGCTGGGAATATTATGATGTTCGAGGAAAAATAAAGGTCCAAACTAACCAACTATTTTACGCGCTCCTTTAACCCAAAAACCCGACAAGCTCTGAAGTAGGTACCGGCAAATCATTCGCCAAGCCCCTAAAACGTGGACTCTGTCCATACCATAGGTGCGCACTATGTGGCGCGGTATGGTTGGTGGAGCGACACGGCAAATTGTTGTTAGTTTGGACGCAGCTTTAGATGGATATGCTAAATAGTAGAAAATATTTTACAGAAACCTGTATGTTCGTAGCGAATAATAAAACGTATCTTTCAACCTAAAAGCGATAGTAAGAAACTACATTTGCTTTTATTTTGCTTAAGTTGTTAGCTGAACAATGTAGTTTTATTAGACGGCTTTTATAACGAAACTTAGGTTTCACGGCCTCTTTAATTATCCAGGTGGTTTCTTTTGCTACCAACATTCTGCAACAGTCCTATCGAGTTCGAAATTACACTATAAAACTCAGCCCTCTTATGTTAATTTTATGTAGTAGTAGACAATTTAGATACAAATTAAATTTTTACCCAAATATACAAGATGTGGCCTGTTAAGTTTTTGTTAAATAAAAAACTATGGACAACAAATAAAACCGAAAAAAAAGAAAAAACTTACGAACGTATCAAATTATGTTTGTTTTTAATTTTTAATAAATTCTCCCCCTTCTCTGTAAAATAAAGTTTTTAAAACAATTCTTGGGACATTGGTATTTTTTAAATAATAATTTGCGGATGAATAAAAATAATTACCTTCAGTTCAGAGAAAAAAATCGGAAAACGCCTTAACTCGGAGGCACACTTCTTCACAAATTGTGCTGTACCCCATTTTAGACCTTTTGTTGCTTTTAGATATTAGCAGATTTGGGTTGTATGGCAAATTCTATAAAAGAATTTAGGCTTGTGAGCATCCCAAAAGCTCTTTTATTTTCTTTCTTAGGGTCAAAAATGACTATTGTCGTACTGGATTAAGACCCCTTGAGAGAATAACATTTTACAGTGTATCCAAAAATTCTGGAAACGGTGAAATATTTCAGGAAAATTTGGAACCAAATCGGTACTCAGGAGTAAAATAAATCTCTCTCTTTTAGATCTTCAGTTTTACAAAAATCAATTTAAATTAAATGGGATACCTATTTTTATATTTTATTGTTTAATTTCCGTTGTTTTTGCTATAAAAGTCAATTTTTCTCTTTTAGTTTTAATAGCAGAGAAAATAATTAATTAAGTAAAAATATTAAGTGCAAACTGCGTAGGTATTACCTACCGTGTATACCTTGCAACTTTTAAAGTGAATAACATTGAATTCAGAGTAGTGTTTTTACCGTGGAGTACCGAATTTCGCCCAATTTGGTTCAAAACTCTATAAGATATTTGAGCATTTTCAGACTTTCTGGACACACTGTATGTTAAATTCTACATAATAATAACTACTTTTAAGCATTTTAAACTGCTCGTGTTCTTTTTTCTTTGGATTAAAATTGGTAAAAATTTACAAATGGGGTCGTACCGGCCTTCAGATTCCTTGGTTCTATCAAATAATAATACATTTAGATTTAATAATAAATTCTACACTGGAATAAATGTTGGGAAACATACCAAAGTGTTTGTTTTTTTTGGGTCAATTATGACCATCGAAAAATGTATTTTTTTTTTCACAGAAACACTTCTACACAATTTTGGTCATACCGGCTTTTAGATTCTTTGTTGATATCAGATGATAGCACATTTGGATTCTATGATAAACTCTACAGTGTGGGCCAAATTAAACTTGCACACTTTTTAACTAATAATAACTTTTTATCTGTTGCGCCCATCTTTTTCATTTTTAAGGGGCTAATAGGTTGATATGTTTTCTCTAGGTTTACCCATTTTGGTCAAAAAGATTTTAACAGGACTGGACTTACGGGACTTTTTTCAAAACGATGCACTAAACTTCGTTGAAAAAAAATTAATTTTATCTATAATCAGGCAATACGTTAATTTTTAATTAATTTACTGTTAAATTTGTTCGGCAACCAACTTAGTAATCATGGTACTCTCACATTTTAAATTTTCAAAGGACACCAAAAATAGGTCCTTTTTTAAAATCGAGAAAAATGGATGCTTTATTGGGAGCATTTTTTATCAAAAATAAAAATAATTCCTAAATCTTTAAATTGTTGACAGATTCGCTTTTACTAAATCATCAAATCAAATCAAAATATGCTTTATTGTTAAAGAAAAAAATCTTGTTAACAAAGCTCAAAAAAAATAAAGAGAAAAATAATAAATAAATAAGCAATAGTTTGCTAACCTAACCTACTTACACCATATTTGTGTATATATATATATATATATATATATATATATATATATATATATATAACTTTTATTTTCCTAAACCATTTTTCAATAACTGAAATTAATTTATTCTTGGGTATAGGTTTATATATATATATATATATATATATATATATATATATATATATATAAACCTGCCCAAGAATAAATTAATCTCAATTATATATATATATATATATATATATATATATATATATATATATATATATATATATATATATATATATATATATGTATATATATATATATATATATATATATATATATATATATATATATATATATATATATATATATATATATATATATATATATATATATATATATATACATACATACACATACTCACAACGCGTGTCACTAAAATGAAGATAGAGGAATATAAAAAGCATATAGTTTAAAAAGATCTCCATTACGTTACAATAAAATAAAATAAAATAGAATACAAAAAGTATAAGCAATAAAAACATGAATAAAAGCAAAAACAACATATATGCATATATCTACACTCTCACCACATGCTAAAATTTACATAAAGTATAATTAAGATATAAAATAAAATATAACGAAAAAAAAGTACTTACAATATATCACCATAAAACTCTTCCAGAACATGTGTAAAAGCTAATCTTAAAATGTGTTTTACTCTATTACTAAACCTTTTCAAATTCCTAATATATTGATCAGGTGAGTGATTGTATAATTTTAGGCTTTTTCCATATATTAAAGAGTTTTTGGTAGATGAACTCCTCAGAATAGGTAATGGCAAGTTAATTCCAAATACCTGTATTACTTGTTTGCGGATTTTATAGAGTTTTTAAATTTTTTATGTATATATTAGTCTCTAGTATAAAAAGGGATGGTAAGGTTAATATTTTCCATATAACAATGGCCTACAGTGGTCCCAGCACTTTGCATAGATATCTTATGGCCCTCTTCTGAAGTACAAACACTGGATTAAAGAGTTGCCTACAGCAAAAACCCCAAAAAGGAATACTATATCTCAAAATGGGACTCCTATAAGAGAAAGCAGATTCGATCTGTGGAACATGCCCATCTTTGACATATACGTGAGCATAGCATCCAGACGCAACTTTCTTATTTAAATTGAGGATATGGTCTTTAAACTTTAATTCAGAATCAATATAGAGAACCAGAACTTTGTCAAATTCTGTTTTCAGTAGGACAATCATCTATATTCAGGTGCGGTAAAATAAACTTAAATGAAACCGCGCATTAGTTTTTGATAACATTAAAACATAGTTTCCCATAGTTTTTCCACAAGAAAAACGTATTAGCTTAATTGTAGCTAAATCATATTTCTTTTGCAACAAGGTTAAATACAGTATTTTGTAAAAAGTCCCGTAAGCCCAGTCCTGTCAAAATCTATTTGACCAAAATTGGCAAACCTAGAGAAAACATATCTACCCATTCGCCCTTAAAAATAAAAAGATAGGCGCAACAGATAAAAGTTATTATTAGATAAAAAAGGTGGCAAGTTTAATTTGGCCCACCCTGTACATAGGAATAAATACTTTTGGGGATTCATTTGATCCTCCTTTACAACTTAACTTCTAGTGACTTTCAGGCGTTTTGTTGCTGTGTAATATTAGTTAATTTAATTTCTTAACTAAGTAAAACATACGAATTATTGCTTTTTAGTACCTGTAAGAAGTGTTCTTTTTATTTTTTTCCAAGGTCAAAATTGACTATTTAAAAATAGCTTAAGTATTTCAGAGGCACACTTTTCACAAATTGACTTCCACATACTTTTAGGCCTTTTGTTGCTGCATGACATTAGCAGATTTGTTTTCTAAAGTAAATTTAATAAATAGATGCCTTTAAGCAACCCTCGGTGTCCGAAAGTCTCTATCAAAAATGCTAATTTCAGAAGCACACTTTTTTGAAAATTTCAAGTGCATGGATTTAAACCACAGTTGTGTATAAAAAAATATATCAAAATTCTTAAATTTTAGGCCAACATTCTATTATTATTACTTTTATTAAGTAGTCATTAAAATCTTCTACATATTTTAATATTAAAAAAAAATGGGGCAACAGCTTATAATTTAAATTATTCACAAATTTCTGGTTTACAACAATGCGACCTAATTGCATCCAATTTTCCATTCATTTAGAATAATTAAGACGGGGTATGCAATAATTGATTTATTAACTCAGCACTGGTTTTGCAAAACCATTTATGAATATACGATGAAGGTCAAAATACAGGGTTTTTTTTTAACGAATCACTCTTTTACAATTAAGTCGTTTTTAAACTAAATTATGGTATAATCCATTTATTCCCTACGATTAGATGCATTTTTAATTTTTAAAAAGCCCTTTTGGTAGCCGGATTTTTAAAAGTTTGTTTATTTGAAAGCTAGTACCACTAAATAATCCAACGCATCATAGAGCTCTTTCGTAAATATAAAATGTACCAACTAAAACAGCTTTGCCTCAATAAGCAAGTATTTTACATGTTCTAGCAGATCACACTGAATATTTCTCTCTACAACTCTTTTATTTGTTCTTTTATCCCTAGACTATCTAGACTGTAAAAATGGGTTACCTGCAGGTACTGGCATAACCAGAATTTAGGTTATAGGCGGCGAAGCCAAACATAAAGGTCCCAAGCAGCAAGCGGACGTCATTATGACGTCATTTTTAAATCATTTTTGGTCATTTTTGGTCATGGGACGTCATCAGACCAAAATTATGACGTCATTTTAACGTCATTTAATTGACGTGTTTTTGACGTCGTTAAAGTAAGGTCTTTTCGACGTCATTTTCTCCGTCTTACTAGCTCATAAAAATCTAATGACGTCATGGCGAAATATCATATGACAGAAAAAATAAGACTAATAATTTTACAAAATTGAAATAGAAAAAACTCTACCGATAGATGGCGAAATGGACAATAAACTACTACTTTAATTCAGCATCTTTGCTTTTTATCGCCTACACCGTACCAGACCAAAATAGTTCGAGACCGGTCTGCGGTTGGTAATCTCAATTAGCTTTGAAAGATATACTTTCGGCTAGTGTTAAAATCTGCATCTCCAGGTTGGACAGTATCCCGAGAGATGTGACCTTGCATTTGCAAGGAAATTGCAAGTAGTAAGGAGTTTTTTCTATTTCAATTTTCAAATAAAATATCATATTATTTTAGATTTTTAAAAAAGTCTATGCGTCAATTTTTCGTCATCTTAAAGACGTCATTATGACGTCATTAACGGGACGTCTTTTGTCTGTGACTTAGGGAGGTCAATTTAACGTCATTTTGTCGTCATCTAATGACGTCTTTGCTGACCAAGTGTGACTAGAAATGACCAAAAGAGAAGTCAATAAGACGTCACCTTGCTGCTTGGGGTCTTGATAAAAATAAATTAAAAATGCTAAGGGTTGCAGCTATAGCTATATAATATGTTCATGACAGTTAAGGTTATTTCTAAATGTGACTCTTACAAGGTTAAATGTCTATTTGCTCTGCAAAAATTGGCGTCTTATAAGTAAAGGATGAATATTGGAAGACTTTTTTCGCGATAAGAAACATAATTGTGTCTTACAGGCATTAAATTAAACGGAATTTTTGGCACCCCAATTCAGTAATAAACTTAGTTCCTATTAAAGGGATATCTGCATCGCCCTGCGTTTTTTTCAAGTTAGGTCTCGGCCATGATAACAAAGCGTAAGCGTCGAGCTAAAAGTTTTAAATCTCTTTATGTTGCCGGTAATGACTACAATATTTTGTGGTAAACAGCGACTTTAAACCAGTTAATATACCTTTAAAATGCTTCGCAGATAATATTTGTTTATTTCGAGCGGCCAGCGGTTGGGCCTTTGCTCAGGAATATTGCAGCCAGCTGATTAAAAAAAACAAGTTGTTTTATTCTCGCATAAAGATAAAAGACAGCGCTTTCACATTTTCCACTCTACGCTGACCGCTTACGCTTAGTATTGTGCCCGAGGCCTTAGGCTTGGGGATCGATTTGAAAACTTAATACCGAAGCAAAAGTTCTATCGTCAGTAAAACTTCAGATGGGATTGATGGTGGCAAAGGAAGGTCGTTAATGTGAAGAACAAAGAAAGTTCGTACCAGTACTGAGCAATGGGCACCCCAGCATTAACTTGTTTAAATCTTGGTTATGTACAGACATCAACATAAAAATTATCCGCTGTACAAGAGCCATAATTATATGCTTGCTTAAAAATAAAAGTCCTAAAGGATTTACTCTCTTATAATATTATTATATAATAACATACAATATAATAAGAGAATAAAATGACCCCTTAGGGGCTGGAAAATCGTGTTTCAGACATTTTTAGATAGTTGCTCTTTAAAAATAATGTCCGTGGTGAGACTATCGCGTTTTCCTAAAGGTGCTGTGAAATGCAAAAACTGCATGTTTCAGTGCTTGGACAACGTTGATAAAATAGGGAAAAAATGGGTTAAACGACAAATAACCCGACCTTACTTAGGCATTCGCCTTCGTGGGCTCTCACAGCGATAAAAAAGCCTTTGGAAGCTGTCGAAAAATAAAAGAAAATGCCAAGACACATTGCCTCTTTACGGCATATTGAAATTTTCTGTTTGGGCCTGAAAAATGACCCCTTAGGGGCCGGGGAAAATCGTGTTTTAGACGTAGCAATAACAAAAGTGATATTTCTATGTACATTTGAATTCTGGACCTTACACTATGCGCAAAAAGTTTATAGCTTATTGAAATTCTTAGTTTGTGACTAGTAAAATGGCCCCTAGGGGGCGGAAAATAGTTTTTTATATTTAGCAATCACAACTGTGGGATTTTTAAGTATTTTTAAGTCCTAAAACTTATTCTGTGCTCTAAAAGGAAAAATGACTTTTAGGGGCCGAAAAATCGTGTTTCAAACGTATCAATCACAACGATGACATTTTTATATACTCTAAAATTAAGTACATAAAAATAATAATGTCACGACTGGGACGTCAAAACCGCGATTTTTCGGCTCCTGTCGAGCCTAAAAACTGGCGTTGGGTTTAAAATGCACCCTTGACCCTGCCTTATCCCGGAAACCTTATTTCAGGGATATAGAGGCCCCTGGGGCCAATTTATGACGATGTAGGGACATTTCTGAGCTCGAATTCGGATTCAGCGTCGAAAAATACATGGGAGTACATGCGTCTGATTCTTGAGTATAAACTTTTTATTTTTTTGTGGGGCTGTGTAATAAATACAATCTGTTGTCAATTTTAATTTATTTTATTTTTATTTTTATTTTGTTATAATTTGTATCAGTTCTGCAACAATTTTGCAAATTATATTTTTTAAATAACATTTAATTGCCTTATTAGAAAATAACGAAATTAGGTGTGTAAGCCTATCCTCTAAATGTCTTCAAAATAGTTTAACAATATTTTTGTAAAATCAATAGGGAAGCCAATATTAAAAGGTATTTAAATTTACATAAAATTTCCTATGACCTGTTTCGCGGTGCACTACCCGGTATACCTTTTTTTAACAAAAATTAAGGAATCAATTCCTGTCTTTAAATATGTGTACTGCAAAAGCCCTAATCACAAGTCACGTTCCTTTCATTTTGCTATCTCAAAATTATTTTTATTTTTGAGAAAATATCAGGTCTTCCCAATAAAAAATGGCCAATAATAATTCACGGTTTTTGTTAACGACCGGGTTTGGTTCATAACAATACGAACTAATTGCATCTTATTTTCGAGTCAATTAGAATAATTAAGACAGAGTACATATTAATTGATTTATTAACTCAACACCGCTAGCTGTGGATCCAAATCCGGAGTGAGAAAAGGAAAAAGTACAATTTTATTGCTTGCCATTTGTCAGTCTGCTTTTCTCGCCTGAGAGAAAATTTGGTCTATACGTCACGATTTGTGGTAATTAATAAACCTCTCGGGCGGTAATAATGAGTGCTATTATCATTAATGTGTATAATAATACTCCAGTACGGAGCTGTTATAGGCGTCAAACCGAGCCATGTCGTTATCGGGGGCTGCAGAATAAACACTTTATTAAGAGCAAATGTGCTCACAGCTCAGCGTATTAGAAATAACCTAATTACTATTAATAGGTTTTACCCTACCGAGTGAATACCGAAAGTATTCCCTACACGAAAAATTTTTGTTAGCAATTTATAGTAAAGTTGAAGTACAACGATTGTAGTTTTTTGACAGTTTTTGTTTAAAGACGTACCATCTATGAAGCTAGTGAATCCTTTACTATTTTAGGAAGCTTCGTGTAGCAGTGTGTAATATATCAAAGAAGAGAAGGTGCTCCATTGCTGTATTATAGTAAAGGATACTGATGGATTGTTGCTGTAAACGCAATTTGGACAATACTGTTAAATCTACATACATTGTAGAATAATTACTAACATATTGTAGGCATTGCTAATTATTAGAAAAGTTTGCATATTTGAGGTAAATACTGGTTTAATGGACCTCGGTTTACTTAGTTTTTTTCACCGTCGACAGAGGGCGTGATGAACAATAAGCTACCACGTTTATTCGACATTGCTACTTCTTAAGAAACCGGTTTAGGCTGGGAGATCCTAATTAGGTCTGAGAGATTAACCTTTAGCTAGTGTAATTTTCTGCATCCTCAGATCGGATAGTGTTTGACAGATGCAACCTTGCAGTGAAAGGGAACTACAAGCAGTAAGAAGTTTTCCTCTTTTATTTTTGTACTTATAATAATGCATTCTGCAATTTAGAAGTGCTGGTGGTACAATTGGCACAACATTCAGTAGTAGTTATTGCAAAAGTTATTTATTTTTATTTGCTGCAATGTGCACCGGGCGTCCATTTCACTACAAATAATTATAGAATTTGCATGCAATTGTATTACTCTTTTCCACAAATGTTTTTTGTGTAAGATTTCAAATAGATACCTGTTTTTATTTTTTTAATATGAATGCATTCAATTCACTTTTTAATATTTACTGATTTCCCTAATATTATCTTTTGTTTATACTATGTATTTTTTTTACTAGTATACTAGTTTTGTGGCACATTTTTCTGCTTAAAAGAATAATCCAGCATGATTTCTCTCATGCCCCAAAAAGTTGGCACGCCAGGTTACTCCCAGTGTCTTTACGAACCAACCAAAGAAGCTCCGAACCCTTTACAGCTAGATTTAATAACCCTATCTTTAAAATAATAAAATGACTTCTACCGAAACCAACTAACCGGAACTATTCAGAAAAAACCTCTAATGTGACGCAGTGAACAGAGCCTTTGATCTGGTAGGCCAGAAATTGCTGGTTCGATCTCCAGATGAAAAGACATTTTTAGGTAGTAGCTCTTTAAAAATAATGCCCGTGGTGACACTATCGCGTTTTCTTAAAGGTGCTGTGAAATGCAAAAACTGCATGTTTCAGTGCTTGGACAACGTTCACAAAGCAGGGGAAGAAATGGGTTAAACGTCCAATAACCCGACACTCACGGTACTTAGGCATATGCCTTGGTAGGCTCTTACAGCGATGAAAAAAGCCTTTGTAAACTGTTAAAAAATAAATGAAAAGGCCAAGATATATTGCCTCTCTAGGACGAACTGTAGTAAAGGCATTGTATAGTAAAGATACTAAAATAGTGTTTTATTTTAACTTTTAAATAGAACAAGATATCGAGATCGGGTAAAATTTAGGTAAAAAGGTGTCACTTAAACTATTCTGTAGCATAAAAATAATTTTGGTCACGTAACCTAGTGCCAAGGAGCCAGTAGCAACTTTTTTCAAATGAAAAAGCAGGTCATGGAGCAACCTGTTTAAACAGCTCCTTGATTTTCTATTTAACTTTACATTCTATTTAAAAGTTGGCATAGCCATTCCGAACTTAGAAGCGTTTAAAAGTGTACCGTACGAACAGTGCAGTTTTCAAGAAATTGGCTTGTAAGTCTGAAACGGCTAAGCCGATTTAAAACAAAATGGCGTTAAGTAGAGAATTAAAGGGCATTTAAAATGAGGTGCTACATGACCCCTCTCTATTTGAAAAAAATTCTGGTACTCCCTTGACCCTAGACCACGAGATCAAAATTATTTTAATGGCAAAAAGTAGCTAAAGTAATACCCCTTTAGAAAAATTTACTTGATCCCGATATCTTTAACCATTTAAAAGTTAAAGGGGCGAGAACTTTTAAAAGCTTCAATGTATGTACAAATTAAAGCTAAATTTTAAGCATTTGTAACTCCAGAACGACTGGGCCGATCTTTATAAATTAAACGGTGATGAGTAAAGAATCGAAAGGCCTTTAAAACGAAGTGCCACATGACCCATCTTTTCATTTGAAAAAGTTGCTAGTGCCACCTTGGCACTAGGCCACTTTGACGAAATTATTTTTATGCCAAAAAGTAGTTTAAGTGACACCTCTATACACAAATTTTTCCCGATCTTGATATCTTGTCCCATTCAAAAGATAAAGGGGAAAACTCTTTTAATATCCTCACTGTATATGAGACGGTAATAACGAAAGTCATTAACATTAATGTGTGTAATTAAATTATACACGCAGTACGGAGCTGTTACAAGCGTCAAACCGAGTCATGTTGTTATCTGGGCCTTTAGAACAAACACTTTATTAAGAGGAAATGTACTCACAACTCAGCGTATTAGGAATAACCTAATTACTAACAATAGGTTTTACTCTACCGGGTGAATACCAAAACTGCTTAACAGGTTGTTTTATCAATTTAAGTAAAATAATTAATGTCAGTTTAAAGATTAAGATACCTTAGATATTCTTATTTTGGAATTGTTTAAAAATATATTAACTTATGTTTCTTTGAAGGTAGTAGACAATGGTATGTTTTCAATAATACTACTTTCTTGGGCTTCCTTTGTCTTTTATTTGTAACTGATACATTATGTTTCGGATGGTGTCTGCCACATATTTGGTACGTCGATACTAGGCTTTCTAAATACATTCCTGTTGTTTAAAATTACAGCAGCTTTTTTTTTATTTCCTCTTATTCCAGTGTTCTTCTTTGTGAATAATTTTGGCCTCCGACATCTATATGTGGTAATGTTTTGACCAAGCATGTTCGGCCACCCCCAATCTCAACGTTTCACCAGCGTTCTGTATGTTTTTTATATTTTGTATTCTAATATCTAATGGTCTTTTGATTCCCAACGTATACTTCACCAAATTCAACAATTGTATTTACCAGATTTCCTGTGAATGTAATAAAGTATAGGTTGGGGAAACAAAAAGACCATTAGACATTAGAATAGGAGAACATAAAAAACATACGGAACGAAATGAAACCACGGTATTATGTTTGGTGTATTACTTTAATATATTGAAATGGGTAACTCCTTGGACACCGTAGAGATACGCTCAGTACTTTTTTCAAATTCACTTATTCTTAAGTAATTATACCTCTTTTTCGCTCGTGAGCTACGTCCCTGATTACGTTAACACTAGAAATACCTTGACAGTGGACCGGCGGGCGCAAACATGTTTTTATTGTTTATTACACTTGATAAAATAGACACTGTTGTTACTATACTTTAAAACTGCCCGTTTATTTGCTTTAAAAAGAGACAAACTATTTTATTAAATAAAACTTTTCAGACCACAATGAACCAAGTGAATATCACCAAGCCGATTCAGCAATTGTCAAAAAGTGTGGTTAAAAACGAATGCTGTGTGGTGGGAACGCTATCTCTTTTTGGCTCATTAAAGTGTCATAAGCGAATGAACACAAGAACAGTAATGTAGGATCTTATTTGCTAAGACTTATTATTTATTAAGATAGATAAGCAATAAAACACTTAAGATAAAGGAATTAATTATTATTTTTGTTTACCTCCACTTCCACTTCCAAAACAAACATTAAAGGTAAAAAATAAATATTTGGTAAGGTACCTACAATTAAACAAGAGTATTAAAGTTCAAAAATAAACAAATCCGCACAACTCATCTAAAAAAAAGTTGTCTCTAGTCAAGGCTCGTCGTATACCATATTGTCAAGTCTAGCTGCCCGTAACACGAACATGGTCGCACTTTACGTTGTCTGCGGCAACGCACTCTCGATGCGCCACATCACACGTCTTTGCTTTGACTGGTGCGCAGCGTTCTACGTCTCTACACCGACTGACCCGTACCGTTCCGTACCGCTCGACGTCTTCGCTTTTAATGGAATCTCCGATGAGCTGCCGATCTGGTAACATCGACATCGAAAACTAGATAGCGGCAGTAGTACCGAATCCCACAGTAATTTCGTTTTTCCTGCCTTTCGCTATCTCAAACATGTAAAAATAAGTGGAAAAAGATAGCAGCTGTACGAGCATTTTTACCCGGTCGGTAATAATTTAAGTATGTCGCTGGGTATGTTCTACACTTTTACAGAGGTTTGTTTAATTAAGTTTGTCTCTTTGAAAAACAAGTAAAAATGGAGTTTTAATTGCATAAAGTAGTACCTGTATTTCTGCTAATATCGCAAATTGTTTTAAAGAAAAGATGTTAAGAATTAAAATTACTTTTAAATATACAATTTTGTTTATTTTTAAAAGAATATTTTTATTTTTTTTTCTGCGAAAATCGAAAAATTAAGTTTGTACATTGTACACTCTTCTTGTTTAATAACAATAAATTTGAAAAGTTTATCTGAACCTGTCCTTTGACATTTATAATCTTAAAATGTAGTACACTAATGTTCAAATCTAAAATTTCAGCATTATTGCAAAAAAAGACATCAAAAATATTTTTTTTTTGTAAATAGACAAAATGGCATATTTGAAAGTATTTTTTTTATTTTAAAAATCATTTCTTTATAACAATTTGCAATATTAGCAATAACACAGGTACTTTTACTCTTAAGCAAAACTTACATTTTTGGTAAAACTTCGTAGATGACTGACACAATTTGATATCTGATAGTTGCTTTTTAGGTTTTGGACCATGCAGAACTTTTCTAAGAAATAACTTTTTTCAAAAAATTAAAATTAAAACAGTTTCGCATATGACGCCAACTTACGTAGACATACCGTTATGTGGGTGGAACGTCGAGATCGGGGATAGCCGAACATGCTTGGTCGAAACATCACCATATACAGTGGTCGGAGGCCAAAATTATTTACAAAGAATAACAATAAAAAAAGGGAAAATTTTAAGAAGCTTCTGTAATTTTAAATAACTAAGCCCAGTATGAACATACCGAATATGTAGCAGCCGTTGCTTAACCGTAAAAAAACGGTTAAGATTCGGTGAACAACGGATAATATATAAATCGTAGTTTTGTAGGAGTAATTTTAGTTATTACTTAAAAACGGTTGGAGATAGACCCCACCCAATATGTCCTGTATCAGTTACAAATAAAAAGCCAATTATTGAAAATATTAGGTTATCTTTAAAATATTAACTTTTTGATTAATTCGTTAATGTTGGCAGCAGTTCACACGTTATTTATTTATGTGTAGCTCGTGAATCAAATATACAGTGTGTCCAAAAACTACCGTGCAAAGGCAAAAGAGTCTAATTGTAAAAATACAGTTTGAAGAAAATCAATATTTTCTGTTTCATCCATGTTGATAATAGACCGTTTTGACAACGTTACTAACTTTTTAAAATGTAAAACTCTTGTTGCACTTTAAAAATAATGTAAAACATGAAATTACCAATTTTGCGATTAGACATTTTTACCTTTACACGGTAGAAAAGTTTGGACATGCCCAGAATTTTAAAGAAAAAATTGACGAAATTCGGTACTCCATGGAAAAACCATACTTTGAGTTCAGTTTTGATACCGGCGATGTTTCCAGATCTTTAGTTTCTCAGGAATCAATTAAGAGTTTTTAAATTTAAATACCATACCCATTTTTTGACTTTATTATTGGCTTTCCTCTGCTTTTTGCTGTAAAATAGTGTAAAAATCCAATTTTCCTTTATAAGTATGAAGAGCAAAAAACATTTGGTAAAAATAAAAGATGTTAAAAGCGTTGACATTACCTTTAGCATCTTGCAAATTTTTACCTGGTATCTTGACAATTCTGACATAAATCGTTATGTTATAACATTAACACTCATTATTAACAAAATTTAAAGGACATATAGGAATATAACAGAAATACCCTACACTTAATGCTTAAAAATGCCTTCCTTGTACTTAACTGTCATTTTCATTTAAATGAAGCATTTTGATATTAAAAAATTAAATCGAGCTGGGTATTCCTTTTGTCAAAAATAATGAGTTGTAAGGTAAAAAGGTAGTACCTACGCACTTTACACCTAGTACTTTTACTAAATTAAACAGCTAATAATACCTAAAAGAAATATTGGACTTAGACATCATTGTAAAGTGCAAAACAGCGAAAATCCAATGTTAAAATTTAAAAAATGGGTTTTTTATTTAAATTTAAAAATTAAGCATTTATTTCTTTAAAAGTGAAGATCTGGCAGCACAGCCGATATCAACACTGAATTCAGAGTATGAATTTTCCCTGGAGTACAGAATTTCGTCCAATTTGGTTCAAAATTCTCACATCTCACATTTGAGCATTCTGAAACTTTTAGACACACTGTATATGTAATGAATATTTTTTTTATATAAGGACACCATATTCTCTTAAATACTTTTTTACTAAATTAATAAAGTTAAATGGTTACATTGAACCAAATAAGCGGACCTTTCCAAAAAATCTTAAGAATTGCTTGAAATGATCGTAATTACTCTGAAATAGAGCAATTAAGAGGCACTATTAAAACCCGTCGTAATTCCTTGCCTTTAATACACTCAAAGAACGAATTACTTAAAACCATTTTTCAGTTTAAGACTGGATTATTAGAATAAAGTTTGTGTGGTAATCGATTTGTTTACAAGTTGGCGGGAGGTTATAAATGACTTGAAAAGTCATTTACATGAAGTTACACGTTTCTAGATAAATGTTACTTCTTGAAAAATATTGAAAAAAAGAGATTTTAGTTGAAGTGAACAGCAAACAATAAATATTTAAAATAAATGGTTTTTTAATGTTAAGTTCTGTTTTATAGCTTCTCTGATGTTTTTAGATGTTATGTTTAGGAGATTGTTTAATTCGGTGTTTAGATATACCTATCTACAAACAGTGGTTTTAATTCCAAATGGTAAATCCTATAACAAACTAAAAATATACATATACAAAATAAATAGTTGCAAACTAGCATTAATCCTAATTTACGAAATACATCTTTAATCTGGCTCAATGAGCACTGGAAAATATCAACGTTGTAGTACAATCTATTGTAGTTGAGCACCATTCTATCAATCATTGCCGTAAGACCATAGTTCGTTCGGTGAGGACGCTCGAAGAAGAGGTGTTGATGCCTTGTGCGTCGAACAGGTACCAAAAACAAAATCCAACTCCAAGAGCTCAGCACAGTTCACGGAGCCATTGAGAAGCTTAAACATGAAAAGAAGCAATGCGTCCTGACGTCTAGTCTCCAAGCTTTTCATTCCACACAACAGCAGCCTTGTTTCCATATGGTGTTTTCTGAGCACTGAAAATGGGTGCTTATACAACAGATATTTGAGGAACTTGTTTTGAACCCTTTTCTAACCTATTTTTGTGGACGTTGTAGCCAGGATCCCAGATAATAGAACAGTACTCTAGGACACTGCGGACTAGAC
The DNA here is from genome assembly GCA_014170235.1 of Listronotus bonariensis. Classification (NCBI taxonomy): domain Eukaryota; kingdom Metazoa; phylum Arthropoda; class Insecta; order Coleoptera; family Curculionidae; genus Listronotus; species Listronotus bonariensis. Next base: position 225,448 of record JACEGR010000008.1, read on the forward strand.
AGTTGTATAAGCAGGTAATGGCTTTGGCGTATCGTCGGATGTATTTTTTGTGTTTCCTGTTTAATAAAGCCCAGCATTCTAAAGGCTTTCAGAATTATACTATCAATGTGATTATTAAAAAAGATAAGCTACGGTTAAAAATTACACCCAAGTCGCCAATGAACTCCATGTTCTCTACCAACTCATTATTAATCCTATAAACAGATTGGATTGAGTTTGTACACTTGTAGAACCTGATTGCCTTGCATTTTTGTGACATTGATACTTAATAAGTTCCTAGAGCACCATGACGTAAAGTTATCTGGGTCGGACTGTAAGCTGGTTGGTCCAGAATCTGACCGTGTTGTAGAGCTTAAGATCATTCTGGTTACGTACAACAGAAAAACGTGTAGGAACGGAAACGGGAGGCAACATCATTGATAAGCAAAAAGAAAGAGCACAAGACCAATGTGCGAGCCTTGTGGTACACCTGATGTGACGTGTATCTCTCTGGAGTACGAACCACAAACTAAAACGCGTTGACGACAATTACTAAGGTAAGACTTAATTATATCCAGGTAAGTTCCCGTGATACTAATCTTGGAAAGTTTCTTAATAAGCAGTTGATGACAAACACTATCAAAAGCTTTAGCCAGGTCAGTGTAAATGGCGTCTACTTGATGTCCAGCTTCCAAGGCAGAGAGTAAAAAGTTTTGATAGACCGCAAGGTTTGTCACTGTAGAGCGCAACTCGTAAAATCCATGCTGTTCTGGAATCATATAGTGCTTAAAGGTCCAAAAAATGTCGTCCGTGAGCATCGACTCAAACACTTTAGGAATTGCCGAAAGAATTGAAATACCACGATAGTCGGTAATGCAACACCTGTCGCCGCTCTTGAAAATAGGTAAGAGATTAGATGATTTCCACTGCGCCGGAAAATATCCACCATCGAATGACCGTTGAAAAATGTTTTGAAGTGGTAATGCCAGAGAAGAAGAACAGTTCTTTAACACAACAGTGGGAACACCATGAGGCCCTGCGCCTTTGGATGGGTCGAGCTGATTCAACTTTTCGGCAACTTTTACGCTTTTAAAAGTGTACGACGACAAAGTCGCAGCAAATCGGATGGAATCTACAGCAGTTAGGTCTACATCAATACTGCTCGAGTAGGATGCTTCGAAATGAGTAGCAAAGGCTTCGGCGATATCTTGTGAGTTGTAAAGCACCTGATCTTTGAACCTCATTATAGCTGGCAAGTTAGATTTCTTTTTGAGATTATTTATAAAAGACCAAAAATGTTTGATGTTCTGAGGAATCAAGTGTTCTGCCTTAGTAACATATAGAAGGTAGCACATATCGGTCCGCACCTTGACCTCACGCCGATAGTCGGAATATCTATCATAATCGCTTCTAAGACCAGATATTATATACTTCTTGTACAGTTTGTTTTTCTCAACAATACATTTGCGAAGCCCACTGTAAAACCATTTAGGGTACTTATCAGTCAAGATAGTCTTCCTCGGTACAAACTGATCAATACCTTCGAAAAGGACCCTGTAAAAGCGACTAATCACAGAATCTATATCAGGAATGGTTGATATAAAAGACCAGTCAGTCTGCTCGTAAAAGCGATTTAGTTCAGGATAACTAGCCTAATGGAATTTATATATAGAGACTTTGTTTTCCTCTCTCAAAGCCTTAACGTGTGCAAGGTTAATATGGACTTCTGTAGCGGGATGGTAAACATCAACGGGTAGTAGTGGATGTGATGACGAGGAAACTGAAAGGGAAATTGAATCATCAGCGAAAGTCAAGTCAAGTATTCTGCCTAGAGAGTTTCGAACGTTATTTACTTGCTGCAGTTCTAGAAAATACATTGAATTTATAAGGATATCGACAGGCGGCGAATGCAGTTCTGTAGGAATAAGCAAACTATCTTCGACTCGAGGTAGGTTAAAGTCGCCGTATATTATAAACTTATGATTTACATGTTTGTTACGTAATTCTTCGCATGTATCACAGAAAGTCTGATAGCATTCAGGAGATGAGTTAGGTGGAATATAGACACATTCAACTATCAGCCTAATTTCAGCAAACACCAGTTGAACCCAAATGTCTTCATATGTCACACATAGAGGCGTAGGAATAACGGAAGAATTCAGTCCGTTCGATGCGGCAATAAAAACACCGCCACACCGCTGACAATCAAGTGCTTCGTATGCTCTATCCCCGCGAAAAACGGTAAAATTTGGAGGTATTAACTCTGATGATGCATGGTCGGAATTGAGCCATGTCTCAGTTAGAGTGATGATATAGTAATTACACGCAATGGTGCTTCTCAATAGTTCATCCGTTTTTGTCCTAAGTCCTCTGACATTCTGACAGTAAACTGTAATAACCTTATACGTGGCACCCTTCAACTCCGAGTCAGCTACCATCTGTTTCGTTTGTTCCGATGTTGTCGAAAATTCCTATTGCCCTGGTCTGTCGGCACTAAACCATTTGAGTTGTCTTGCCGAAAATCAAATATTCTGTGCACTATATTCTGTGGCCAAAAGCTGTCGCACAAGTTCATTCTTGAAAGCGGCATCAATACCTACTTTAAAGGAGTTTGTGCTTCCTCGAGTATTAAGCTGTTTAATAATAATCTTTTCATCTGCTATATCAATTTTCTCTTTTATGTAGGCTTTAATGGATTCCACAGGCACGTCAGCAGCAACCCTTCCAATGTAATACCAGAATTTCTGAGCTAACCCTCGGAAATCGTGGTTCTTTTCCGCCGAAGGATGAAAACTGGCAATATTCGACCCATGGATAGAACTCTTTTGCAAATTGGGCTTTAAATGAGCGTCAGTGGCATGTGCATAGCCCATTGAATTGGATATCTGTGATTGTTTTCCTCGATTACCACTTTCAAGTTGAGGCTTCTTAGCTAGCTTATAAAGAATGTATTATATTGTACTGTCATCAAGATTAAAAATGTTTTCCAAATTTCAGATTGATCAGTAGTCAGGAATAAACAGGTCAATTTAAGTAAAACCGTTTAAAAACACGTCGGTTTAAATACACAGAAAACCTCTATATCTAAACGGCAGATGGTGTTTTATATACTTTTTATTTTAGATAAATACAGAAAAAAATCTAAAAGAGTTAGTTCTGGAGAACGTGCGGGCCATTCCATTGCACTTTGTCTGCCAATCCATTTGTTTGGAAACTTTTTATTTATCCATTTTTGAACCGGTAAAACAGAGTTAAATGCAGAGTATCTTCATTTAGTTTTGTAACATTACTTTTATTCTTTTAATTTTTTAAGAACTGGACGATAAAGGGGTCTTTCTTTAACTCTAAAATTATTATTATTATAATATTCCTAAACTATACATCTGTTGGGAGCTGACTTATTATTTCTAAAAACAAAGTAAATTTCTCTTTTACAGATAATAATCAAATTTTTAAAAAATTATAAAATTATTTTTTGACAAATACAAAAGTTAAAACCTAATAAGAAATATCTTAAAACTAGAAATATTACACTTAAGCTGCAAAAAAAAGCCTTTATTAATATAAATATGGTACGTTTAGTAAAATAGGTGTGTAAACTTGCTAATAAAATGTAAAAGAATTTGAACTAAACTCCAAATTAAGCTTTTCGGGGTGCACAACAGGCACTTTATATGTTTTCTTATAGTGTTAAAGGGTTACTTAAGCTACAAGAACGAGTTAAACTACTGCTCTCTAAAACAGGTCTACCTCTTTTTAAGCTTGTAATTGTAAAACCAAAATTATTTTAATGCCAAAAAGTAGCTTAAGTAATACCTTTTTGCACAAATTTTGCCCGATACCGATACTTAACCCATTTAAAAGTTAAGGGGTAAAAACTTTTAAAAACCTCAATGTATGTACAAAGTGAAGCTAAATTTCAAGCGCTTGTAACTCCAGCAAGACTGGATGGATTTTTAAAAATATCTACTTATTTTTGAGCCTCTAGTTGTAAAAATAAAATTTGCAATTTAACGATTAAAGTTAAATATAAATTTAAAAAATACAGATATATCCTACGATCTAAAGACTAAGATGTTATCAAAAATATATTTTTTTACCAGAGTGTTTTTCTTTAGGAAAATAGTTTCTAATATTTTTGGTGTAGGTCCCCTGTCTTAGTTTTTATATAAAATAGTTTAAAAATCCCTGCTACGCCACTGCACATGTATTTAATCGAAGTCAAACAGTGAAATAAAATATATTTTTTAATATCTCATTTTAAACCGGTAAATTTAAATCCAATTTATGTACATAATAATATGCTTAAAATATCATATTTTTAGTAGTTAAAAAATTTTGAACTTTTAATGCTGCATATTTTAGTATAATAAAAGCAGTGTTTGGCCTTTTTCTCTGTGAAGTAAAACTGTATGTTTTTTAGAAGTTCTAAAAGAGTATAAAAATATTATCATATTCATGAGCAAATTTAAGTTTCCAGTAAGAAAGCAAATAAGATAAACTTATTTAAAAGGAAGACCCTTAAAAATACTAATTTTTATTTAATTTATCTTTAATTTGTTTTTGGAGATTTTTCGAGAATGTTTTTAGGATTTAATTATTTGTTAAAAATATACCCGTTTTTTTCTTACCTTGGGGTAGAGAAAAGTCTTACGTCTAAAAGGCTGTGTTTATGTCAAAAAGGGTTTGAGCTAAGTTAGCAGCGCTGCTCGACCGAAGCATCCTTATGTTACTGTACCAAAAAGGTGATTTTGTTGAGCTCCGCTGCTGACCTCGTTTCTCGTCGCTTCGACATAAATACACCCTTTAGGCTGTGTTTATGTCGGAGAGGTTATGAGCGAGGTTAGCAGCGCGGCTCGACCGAAACATCCTTATCTTACTGTACCATAAAGGAGATTTTGTTGAACCGCACCGCTAACCTCGTTCATCGTCGCTCCGACATAAACACACTCTAAGGCTCAAAACATAGTAGAGCGATGAGGATAGCGGCGAGCAAAGCGGTCGACATCGCGTCAAAATCAAACTCGTGGAATCAAATGCATGCGTAGGTACATAGTAACCATAGTCGTGATGTCGCGCTGTTTGATCGCTGCTATCTGGTTGCTTCACTATATTTTTTAGCCTAAGTTCTAATGTATTTACCGTAGCTGTGTCAAGTCCAACCTTGCAGGGTATAGCATAAACAAAGAGTTAGAACAAATCTGGTTATCCAATCTGGCTTTCAAAATTTAAGATAAATTCAGTGGTAAAAGTAAATCATGACTTACTTGATTCGTTTAAAGATATAAGAGTGTTTTTTTTTTAAATTTTGTCAATATGACCAGGCATATAACTCCTTTAATATTAGAGATAAAGAGAAGAAAAAATGTAAATGGAAATATATATATTTTTTCATTCAGTTTTATTTTAAAGTTATAACACAAAATTATTTTTTATGAAACGCCCTGTATATTTAAGCATAAGGTTAAAGGTGTATTTAAAATCTGTAAGAAATACTACATTTACTTTATCTATTTTTTCCATAATTTCGTAATATGGCCATCTTCAGGATATTTTTTAATGAAACACCCAGTATATTATATTTCCATTGCAATAATATTTTAAAAAGCTTTGGCAAAATGCCACATTTGATATTATGTCCATCTCTTTAAAAATATTACCAAATTATAAAACCAGAAAATAGTAAATATAATTTTTTATTACACATATTTAACATAGGCTTAAAAGCTCATATTTTCAAACTATTAGGAAAAATAAATTTAAATGTGGTATTTTCACAAAAAGACCTTGAAAAATACCTTTTAAATGGTAATATATGCCACAGGTTGTTTTATTTTAAAAATGCTATTTTGTTATCAGACTCCTTAAGGGAGACCTTTCCATTGGTGATAAGATATACAGGATAATCCATTAAAAAGAAAAAAATAACTTTATGGTAATTTTTTAAAGTCAATGGAAAAAACATGGGTACATACTAAATTATACATAAAAATCTCTAAAAAACTTTCCTATTTAACTTTTGCATCTTTAACATCAAGCGAGTCACAAGTGTCTGGACAAATTTAAAATTATAAACCCTTTGTATCTCCAAAACGACTCAAGTTAGCCATGATTTACTTTCACCCCTGAATTTGTTTCAAAAACTCAAACCGAGATTGTGCAATTAGATTTGTTTTATCTCTTTTAGTTTTCGGTGAGAGGTGCCACCCTGTACACAGAGGATTAAAAAATAGTTGCTAAAAAATAAATGATATCAGTTAATTTCTAGGAACCAAAAAACTACCTCTAGAAAAACTTTAATTATACTTTACAATACGTCAGCCTTTTTATGAAAGTGGGGTCATCATTAAAGCGAACAGCTCTTCTTTGAAAGAAATCAAGAACACTAAGGCTTGTTAAAAACGCTATTTTTAGACACAAAACAAAGTATTTTATACCTGCGCCATCGTAGGTATACCTAGATCAAAATGTTTATATAATTTAAATTAAGTAACTTTTTAAAAATCATATTTTTATTATAATAAGCAATTTTGAAAATTAGCTAGTTAGCATAATAAAATTAGAGAAATTTTGGACCAATTTAAAACAGTGGTTTAAATAAGTCAATTTCTATGCAAATATTATATAAATCAAATGAAAACAATTGTAACTTTGCTTTCTGTCAGTCGAATAAATAAATTAAAGTTGCAGATAACAGAGTTACCGTTGTTTCCATTTTATATTGTTATAATGTTCCATCCATTCAATAATAAATATTTATACAGGGCCATAAAAAAATCGATTGATTTTATAAAAACACTAAAAATAAACTGGCAATACCTGGGTAAATCAAATATTATTAATACTTTATAAAATAAGTAATATATTTAAAATTCTTAGCCCTATTTTTCACCGAGTTCTTGTAAGAGATCAAGAAAATAAATGGAAATGATTCCCTTCTGTCTTAATTATGTAAGAAAAAGAAATTCCCATTTTTCGAAAATTAGGAGAAGAACTCCTGCTTTTCATGTCATTCACTGGGGCCCTCTCCAGTGACGCGTTTTGCCAACAGCGTTGCCAGGTGAGTTATGCTGAAAATCTCCTGCGTGCACGGAAAAAATCGAAGGGCGTTGTGTGTTATAAAAGTGTAGCACAAAAATTGTGTTAAATATGTTTATTATTGACGTTCCAAGTATAATTTTTGTCATTAATTTTCTGGTATGGAAATTAACGAGTCCTAAAGTTTTGTAAGTGAATGATAGTAGCTAACAACAGTAACCAAATATAAATCTTGACTACATTACAGTAGGATTGAAAATGTGGTAAATCTTAATCTTTTTTATGGTAAATAATTTTGTTTCTATCATTGTTCTATATGATTGTAGCAATAATTGACAAAGCTTATTAATAATACTTTGTAGCAGCAGATATCAGCTATCAGTTGTTTTATAAATTTAAAAAAATTGACGCCGCCGCCGTGTCTTTCTCAAAATGCTGAGTATTGCGAAATGTGAAACGTAAAATATAACGATTTTTCGATTGCCTGATAGTCATTTGGCTAGAATCTGAAATGGATATTACAATCAGATATCCGACCGCGGTCGCTCTCGCATGCCTTGCCGCTCGCGTGAATCATAGATTAGACATACTGCTTGAGCAAGCAGTTTTGATACATCGGTGAGTAATAGAATAACAAAACAAGCAGTATTAGTCACGCATGTTTACATGCCGGGTTTTAGTTAGGTTGTCTCTTTCCTCACTTTACCTATGTGTTATGTTATTTAGCTCAACCTGTATACAAAATAGTTACTGCAAAATTGTAGCATTGATTAGCAGAAGGCATAGCACACTTTGCCACATTTGAAAAGTATTACGTCTTACAATTATGGTTTATCACTTTGTACGGTAACATGGAGCTCTGCTACAAAAGTATTAAATACTACTGCACATTATTTGCTACAAAAATGAACTACAACGTGTACCTGCAGCCTATAGTGCTACACATTGTAACTGTGTGGGTTACAATTGCATGAATATTTCCCAGATTTTTTTGTGGTTCTAAAAATCCATTTTTAGGTACTTTCGAAAAAAATCCCGTAATCTTACGTCTTAAGTGACATTTACCGTTTGACCGTATTTCGATTAGGAAAATAAATTTTTTACGCTAAAAAAAAAAAAGGTTCACGTAAAAATCTAGAAATTTAAGTTAGAAAAGTAAGAGAAATTAAAAAGGGGACTAGCAAAAGTCTCTTGTATAAACAATTTTTTGTTTGATGGTAAGATATATTATCACCGTTGAAAAGGATTTTTTTGTACATAATTACAAGAGTAGGGAAATTATTTCCATTCATTTTTGTATGTTACTTGTCGACTCCCAGTAAAATTTGATGACGACTTACTGAATAATGCTTTTTCAGTACGGTACTAACGCTGACATTATATTTGACTATCGAGACAAACAAAGTTGCTTATACCGAATCAGCTAAATAACATACACACATATGCAATGTGAGGAAAAGAGACAGTCTAACGTGAATACCGGCATGTAAACGGTAAGATATATTATCACCGTTGAAAAGGATTTTTTTGTACATAATTACAAGAGTAGGAAATTATTTCCATTCATTTTTGTATGTTACTTGTCGACTCCCGGTAAAATTTGATGACGACTTACTGAATAATGCTTTTCAGTACGGTACTAACGCTGACATTATATTTGACTATCGAACAACAAAGTTGCTTATACCGAATCAGCTAAATAACATAACACATATGCAATGTGAGGAAAAGAGACAGTCTAACGTGAATACCGGCATGTAAACATTTCGTATTGAATGATTCATTCTACATTCTTTGTTGTCGCTTTACTGGTCGATATACCTTTAGCTATAGCTTATGCAGTATTAGAGACTCTTGCTTTTTCGTGTTACTCACCGTGGACCTGGTACAGTCAGTTTGATAAGTCCTATGAGGTAGGCGAAACGCATGACTGGAGAGGGTCCCAGTGAATAACATAAAAAGTGAGAGTCCTTCTCTTAATTGTCGGAAAAGGAAGATTTCTTTTTCGTTCGTGAGATATAGTTGTACTGTACCAAGTTAACCGAACTTTTTTTAATAATAATTTTTTGATTAAAGAGCATTTTTATTTTATTATTGCCTATTTTTCCTCTAAAAAGATGTGTTTATTTTTGTCAATAAATTTTTTGACGGGATGCGGTTATATTTAACCGCGGTGATACTGCCAATTAAAATAAAGATATAAAGAACGAAATAAAGGCAATTTATTAAACAATATGATAAACCAATAAAGAATATAGAAAAAGGAGACAATGTGTAAAATAATAGGGTTGATGGTACTTCCGATTAAACCTAAAGTAAATATAAAGAGGATTGTTGGAAAAAATGTTTTATGAACTTTTAAAACCAAAAGAGAACTTTTAAAAACAAAAAAGTAAGGAGGGGTCAAGCTGCCTGTAGCACCCAGTATAATTAATCCCGCTATAGATAGTTCCTGAAACTTGAGCACTTAAAAGAACAAACTGGTTCATATTTGATTTACCCTCGTAGCGACATGTGCAAAATATATAATATTTAAATTTTGTTGGTAAGCACAATATAGCTCGACTTTTTATGTTACTAAATCTACAAAATATAAATAAATAAGCTATGTGTAGATAAATCAGTGTAAATTAAATTTGTTTAGCCTAATTTCTCTCTGCATATTAAGCAAATATTTGTTTTATAAAGAATGGTAAAACACATGGGATTTTAAAAAAGATACAGTAGTAATATATGCGTATAACAGATATGTCCATAGCCCTTTGGTATGCAGAAGATATCTGGGATCATCAACGAATATCTTTAATCTACATATCTGTAACTGTTTTTTTTTTAGAATTTTCGGAACTGAAGAAACCTAGTTGCCACTAAGTTTAAACTTTGTGTAACAAAGCCTAACTTTAGACGTAAATCTGGCATGGTTAAAGGTGTCTGCAACCAGAGTTGGGTCGAATACTTAAAATCGGTATCCGAATACGAATACCGGAAAGAGAAAGTATTTGAATACTGAATATTTGAATACTTGGAGGAAAAAAGTATTCGAATACTCGGTATTCACGAATACCCCAAATTGGTATTCGAATACTGGAAAAAAAGATTTGAATACTAGAAAAGAAAAAACCGATGATTAAAAATTTGAAGAGAAAAAAAAGGTCCTAACCTCATTTTTTGCTACTATTTGTTCTCTTTTGGTATTCTGGTACTCTACTCGTGACAGTTTTGGTATGTCGAATACTTCAAAAGTATTCGAATACAGAATCCCGAATACTAACCAAAAAAGTATTCTGCCGAATACCGAATACCAAACACACAAATGTATTCAAATTCTATTCAAACACCGGCAAAATGTATTCTGAATACTATTCAGAATACTGAACATTCGAATACGACCCAACTCTGTCTGCAACCTACAGCGGTGCGATCATGCCCAGATAGTATAAAAGACTTTGAAATTTTAAAGCAACCAACCATAATCGTCGTATCTAGGTATCGTAAGTAGCCTTTGTACCAAGAAAAGGTTTTGCCTTTAAGTTTTAATTTAGTTTGATAAAGGATGTATTGATTCCTAAATTCGGCATGGTTAGGGTGCCTGCGATCTACAGAGGCACCACCTATAAAATAAGAGTATTATCTCTCAGGTTTTTCGTTGCATGTTAATAAGGGGCTTCGAATCAAAACACAGTTTTTGATAAAACCAAATTTTTAAAATACCTCACAATTTTTACTGCGCGTTTATTATTTATGAATTTTAAAAAGTTTTTTAATTAAATTATGTTTAAAATATTTATAATGTAACATATTTCGATTAAAAAGTTCCTAAACATAAATAATAAAACGAGAAAGAAAAATTGTGAGATTGATTTGAGGGTTCTCATTTATTAAGTAATTAGCTTCTATACCCAAAACCGGTCTTTTGATGTTTTTATATTATATATACACACCTAATGCTGATTTGAAAATGTGTTATAGGTTATTCGTTTAATTCGACTGTAATTAGTTAGATGGTAATTCAACAAATGACATTCGATGCAGTGAGAACGTATTTAAAGTATACCACAAACAAACAATCTTCATTACACTAATTCTCGTACCTGTAATTTGTATCTCTTTATTAGTCATAACTGTGAACCAAAAAATTAAATTTACATATAATAATTTTAAAATTTAGCAACCAAACTAATTTAACTTTAAAAATTACTTTAAAATGACGATGAAGATCTGTTGTCATGTAATGCATGGCAAAAACTACATATTGGATTTTTTTAGTATATAATAACAGGCAAAAGTCAAACGCAGCAAAGCCTGCTAAACTAAGAAGCTTGTTTTTTAATAAACTGATTAAAAAATAGTTTTTTTTAGATACGTATAAATTCGTCCAGTTAAATGAATTAAAAATTTTATGGCTTATCAGACAGATGTTTTTATATTTAGCCGGTCAAATTTAAAATAATAAACTAAGTTTATTGTTTTACTAGTTTAAAAGTAATTTGTGAACAAAAAACTCCTTTTGCGCTTTAAAAAAATGTGTTGAAAACGTCGTGTTTGTTTTATTTTATTTTTATTATTGTTGGTTTTTATAAAACTCACAACAATGTTTGAACAAACAATTTGTATATATTGTAAATTTATTTTATTTTTAAATAAGTTTAATTGGAATAACAAATATAAGCGTAGGTTGATTCTGACCTTTGTTTACCATTTGAAAAATGCTATAAATTAAATGTGTAGTAGGCATGACTACAGTTGGACGGAATAAGAAGAAATACAACAAATTTTTACTTTTAAATAAGACTGGGATTAGCTACGATTGGCCCTAGCAATATTTGGCACTAACTTACTCGGAATATACATGATCATTTTATTAAATTAGAAACTTGGGAGAGCTGGCAAGTTTCCTAGTAGCAGTGCCAAGCAACAAAATTAATGTTGAATTTAGAATCTTTTACATTTTTAACTTTTATAAAATTGTACACAGGGCATTTTGACTGTCCTACCAAACTGTATACAAAAACCAATTAGTAAAGGCAGAATTCTAGAATTGTAATTTTCTACTTTCTTATCTTCCAAAACTTCCTTTAGCCGAATATTGCAACAGTACACCTATAAGTAACAAAATTATTTATAAAAAACAAAACTAAAATTAATTTTCGACCACCTATATCTTCGTAATCCTTCACTTTTGTACTTCAGTGTGTTGGTTTAGATTTTCTTATCGCCGCTTTGGTACAGCAACGACGCAATTGCAAAATTATAAATGTTAAAGAAGATTCGACAACCTTAGGGTAAAATTTACCCATTTTGTAACGTGCTCAAACGATTTTTTTTCATATGCTCAGTTTTATTAAGGTCTTGCTCATAGCGCATGTCTTTATCGTGTGTTTACTAGGCGTCGATTCTGAATGCAAATACGTGTTATAGTTTTAAACGTAAACAAACTACGAAAAATGTACCATCTGGCAGCCATTAGTGATTCTAAACTTAAGTTGTTGTTTTACCATATAAAGAGATTAATTTGAAAACTAATTGTCAAGTCAAAATAAAATGGATTTGCAGTTACCTCTTTGTTTTACCGGAACGGACCTCAGAAATGCCTGGGTACCAGGACACGAGGGCCACGAAAGTAATAGGGAAGCTGATTAATTGGCAAAGGATGGGGCTGGCAGGACAATACTGGAACCGGTGCCCTACTGTGGTATTCCGTTATGCCAAGTAAGGACATCTATTAGATCATGGATCATGAGGGAATCTCAAGACCGGTGAATAAGATCACCATGACAGCGTCAAGCGAAAATATTCATTAAGGCATACTCGCCAGAATTTACGAAAGACCTTCTGAATTACAACCGAAAGGCGGTAAGAATAATAGTGGGTTAACTAACAGGTTATTGCAGACTAAATAAAAACCTGGAAACTATGGGCCTGGCAAAAACCTATGAAGGTTCTGTCAGGAAAAAGAAGAAACTGCAGAACACTTATGGTGCTATTGTGATCCCCTTTGTCTTTTGCGGTTTGCAAGGCTGGGTGTTTTAAGTTTGTGGAGTCTGGTTAAAAATACCAGCTAACCAGGGTCATCTAATATATTCCAATCTAGCCTCCGAATTTTGTGAGCTTCATTTTCGGACCTTTTAGAGACAACCTGTATATCATTTAACTACATAAAATTTATGTAAAAACAATTTTTCTTAAAGGAAAGTACTACTTAAAATTTTTGTAAAAACAATTTTTCTTGAAGGAAAGCAATATTTTTGCCCCAAAAATACGTGCATTGTCTTTTTATTAAATGATATTACTTTTACTATATACAGGGTGTCTTTAAATGGTCTCTACAAAATACTACTATAAATTTCTTGTGCCAAAATAAAACGTCCCTATGCAATTTACCTTTGTCAAAAAGTTGATTGTGTGCGAGATACAGGGTGGCAAAGTTTTAATTTAATTTTAGTTATTTTTAAATATTTTTCATATATATATTATTTATATTCAAAATTTTTGTACCAGATTTAGATTTAGGGGGTTTTTAAGGTGAGGAATAAAAAACTGCTAAAGTTCTTGTTGTAAAATGTAGAGGGCACCACCTGTAGTCCTTTACTTATGTAAAAATATAGAAACCTTTTTTGTCTCGGTATATTCTAGTAAAAAAATCTATTCTTTCCATACAAAAGGTTTTCATTGCAGTTCTTCGCAGTCTTCAAAAGGTTTGTACAAAATTCAACCACACATTTTTAGAATCACAGTACAACGATCTAATAAAAGTTACTTTGGTCGAAAAGTTAATCGTTATGGAGATACAGGGTTCGCAAAGGATCAACTTTTCAATCAAAGTTAATTCGGTTAGATCGTTGTGTTTTAGCGAAAAAAATTATCATAACATGTTGTACATACCTTGCAGAAACATCTGAATGGCCTAGATAAGACGTAAAGGATTACACAACAATTTTTTTATGTGGAATCAAACGTTAAATCTGGAATATTTTAAAAACGGTTGCTTATAGTAATAGTAACTGAGTATACATTTTTCACAAAATATGGCAAAACAAAATAATTTATAAAAGCTTTAATATACAGAGGCTCAGAAAAGTTATAGCAATTTGAATATACGCAAAAGAATGCCGGTGCTCCCACTACATTTTACAACATAAACATAAGCAGATATTGATTCCAACCATGGAAAACCCCAAAATAACTAATTTTTTAGAAAAGATTCTAATAAAAATCCCCAAAATAAGTAATGTTTTAGAAAAGATTCTAATAAAAAAATTAGAAAGTAACTAAAATAAAATAGAAATTTTGACATAATATAGCAAACGATCAACTTTTCGACTAAGATACATTTTTTAAATAAGTCATTTTTTAAATTAAAAATAGTAAAATTACAAGTATTTAAAATAACTTATTCTTACAGAAAAATAAAATATTTTTGGCCAAGACAAAGAAATATTGGTATTCTTTAGTTAAACCAAATTGTTAGTTCTGGTTAGTATTTTTAAGTAAAAAAATCATGTTTACTTTAATAAATCTATGCTTGTGCTACTGATATGTTTCCAGGAATATAATTTACAATTATTAAAAAGAATATTTGTAATCTTTTTGTTATATACAACTCACAACGTTTCTTGAGTTAAAGCAAAATGATTTTTTTAAATTAAAGATAGTTAGATTTGCAATATTTTAAAAACTTATTCTCACAGAAAAACTTAAATATCTTTGGCCAAGACAAAGTAATATTGGTATTCTTAAGTTTTTTTTTGTGTGTACAAAAACCTACCCTAACTTTTTTTCTTATATTTAAAATAAAGTTCTTTAAAGTATAAAAAATAATCAACACTGGGGCTTTTATACGGCATAAACACCCAAACAGTGTAGAAAGGAATGGCAATTTCAACCTTCGAACGGTAAGGGAAAAATCCTTCTACCCTTTTGTCGCCGCCATTATTTGTCGGTGGCGGATTTTCCATCCATTAACTGTACTTAATAGTTCAACTCTTAACTTGTAACTTGGGGCAGACATGAACAGTGAACAAACAAGTTCCTTCAAAGTCCCTTCTAAGTCCCTGTCTTCGAATAATATTAGCACGTCGAAAAAAATATTTGACATTTAGGGTTAACAGTTTATTTTTATTAGCCTTTACCAAGTCCGCATAAACAATAGTTTGCATATTTGAATATACAAGGTGTCTCTAAAAGCTGGTATACTACAAATTTCTAAATGCTAAAATTTGACGCTTTAACACAACTTACCTCAGTTCAAAAGTGGTTGATTTTTATACTGGGTGTCCACGAAATTACTACAAGCCTGTCATTTTCTTGAGATATATTACATGATTTTAAAATTTTGGTCGGATGTATGGTTTACAAGGAAAATTTCTGTTTTTTCGGATTTTATGTGGCACATCTGGTTTAAATGAAACACCCCATATATTTTTCGAAAAATTAATTTTACCTACAATTAAAAAAATACATGAGCGACATGTTATACCTATCTACAGGGTTAGTAGAAAAAACCGGAACGGTGGATTATCTCAACAAACGTCGAATATAAATAAATCAAATTTTGTGCCACGGGGATACTAAATATAAAAAATTAAAAGTTGTATTTGTAAAGTTGCCAGGTTTATAGTTTTTCTGTAGGTAAGGGAATTTTAAAATTTTAAATGAAATACCCAATTTTTTATTATCGTAATCAATTGCTTGTATCAACTTTATTATGACCTGATATTATCGTTTCTACACTCCTGTTAATTTCGGAGATTTTGCATAATGTTTTTTTAATCAATACAAAAACGGCTAGGTATGGTCAATTATCTAAAAAACGGGTATATATTCATATTCATATAAAATCAGTACAGGAGGTAAAACTGGACCTTATAAATTCATGAATAGCATTATAGCGACGTTTTCAAGATTCTTAAAAAAAGTCAAGGAGAGGAAAAAAGGCAATTTAAGAGAGAAAAAGCTATAAACTTGGCAACCTTGCAAATACATTTTTAATTTTTTTATATTTAGTTAGTTAATTTGATTTATTTATACAGGGTCTCATAATGGATTTCAGATGCTTAATTGTTCTGGCGCCGGCCCCGCGCTCATTAGGAGGTCGGTGGTGGTGTCGACAAGTAGCGCGAACATGCGGATTTTAGTTGCGATGGCACCGTGGCTAGCAAAGTAACTAGCGTTTATGCTTGAATCGTTCTTTAAGTCGAACGATTCTTATACCGCGACGTCGTTTTTGTGCACATTTCAATATCAGACCGTTAAAGGATACACCCCAGACCTGACTCCTTTAGATTTTTTTTTATGAGGATACCTTAAGAGTGTCGTCTATACAGGTCCAGTACCAAAAACTATCCAGCAACTAGAATACCGCATTACCAATGCTATTCGTGACATACCCGTAGAGACGTGGAAGCGAGCTTTCCGTAGCTTGTTCTGTAGACTTACAGCCTGCTACGAAAAAGACGGCCAGCATTTAAACGATGTTTTTTAAACAATAATCCGTCTGTTTAACGTATCTGACAAGTATATTAAAATTGTTTTACAATGATTTAAATGTTTGTTTTATTCCTTTAAAACCCCAAAATCCATTATTAGACACCCTGTATTTAACGGTTGCTGAGATAATCCACCGTTTCGGCTTTTTCTACTAACCTGTATATTAGTTTTTGAGAAAATGACGGTTAAATATGTCATGTTACGACATCGACATTTATCGATTTAAAAAAAAAAAAAAAAAATAGAAAAGGGCTAATGCGATTTTTTACACATGTTTAATGAACCTTATATCCTGTCACCGTAAAAATATTATTTCTGGTTTTACCGGAAGTGCCACAGACCACCTTAAAGACTAAATTTACACTAAGTACTTATTTTTCAATTATTTTTGTTAATTATCCTATCTTTCAACCAAATAATTTTTAGGATAATAATAATAATACGCTAGGCTGCCTTGAAAAAGCAAAGAAAATAAATGTTTTACCGTTCCACTATTATGAACAATCTATACTAATATATAAAGAGGTAAAGTTTGTAACTTTGTTTGTGAGTTTGTGGGTTTGTTTGTAGCCGCTAATCTTCGGAAGTACTGAACCTATCATAAAAAGTCTTTCACAATCGGAAAGCCACACTATTCAGGAGTGTTATAGGCTATATTTTACAATGATTAAACAAAAAGTTCAGACATTTACGCCCAACGAAGTGGGCACGGGTCGGCTATCTTGGATAAACTATAACTAAAATTCGATATTGATGTTACTATTCTCAATGGATCTTAATGCGGTTTCTTTAACCCGTAACTGGTGAGCCGGGGTTTGTCAAACCCCATAAAAATTCTCAAAGGTTTGCTGCGCTGTTAGGAGGAGTCGGGTATCGGCCACCGCTTAGGTAGCTTTAAGTCAGTTGATCGTCAGTACCGGGGTGAGACAGAGCCGGTGAAATAAATCCGGGTTTTCATACTATTTTGGTGTAAGTTCAATTTGGGGTGTGACAAACCCCAACTCACTAAATAAGTTTAATAAAAAAACTACTTTTTTTATTAAACTTGTTATAATATTGTTTGTAGTAGTTTCTTAGAGACTTTTTACTTGTATTCTTTAGTTTTTGGAAAAATAAATTTCATATGTGTTTATTAACTAGCTTCAATTAGAAATGTATATTTCTATTCTAGAACTTTACAATGTTTGCAATGTTGTGCAAAAAAAATAATTCTTCAATAATTTTCGTTTATTGTTTATTTCATATTATTCTTTAAGTCACTAAAGTCACAAAAAATAATTAAAAATAATTTTCGTAGATTATTTTTTTCTTAAAAATGCTCTTTTTAATGGGGTTTGTCAAACCCCACCTCACCAGTTACGTCTCAATAAGATGACCTCACCAGCTACGGGTTAATATATAGAGTGATTCAAGAGGAAGGTTTACATTAAAAATTCGATAATGACGTTACGATTCTCAACGGATCTTGATGCGGTTTTTTTGTAGATAGAGTGAATCAAAGAAAAGTTTATATGTATATATAATAATATAAAAAAAACATATACAGAGTGTTTAAAAGATAGTTTACATTTATTATTCGATATTACTTAACGAATTTGAATGGTGTTTTTAATGGGTAGACTGATTTAAGAAAAAGGTTTATATGTGTAATAATATCAAAAAACACATACAAAGTGTTAATAAAAAAGTTTACATTTAAAATTCGGTGTTGACGTTACTATTTTCAACGGATTTTGATGCGTTTTTTTAATAGATATAGTGATTCAAAAGCATGATTTAAATGTATAATAATGAAAAAAAAACATATACAGAATGTTTAAAAAAAAATTACATTTAAAATTCGATATTACCCAACGGATTTTGATGCGGGTTTTTTAAATAGATAGACTGATTTAAGAGAATGGTTTATATGTATAATAAAAATAAAAAAAAAACATATATAGAATGTTAAAAAAAAAAATAGTTTATATTTAAAATTTGATATTACTTAACGAATTTTAATGTATTTTTTAAATAGATAAAGTGATTCAAAAGACAGGTTTATACGTATAATTATATAGAAAAAAATATATACATAGTGTTTAAATAATAGTTTACATTTAAATTCGATATTGACGTTACTATTGCAATATTTAAAAAAATTGTGCACAGGTTCCAATGGTTTATAAAAAAATACAGTATTGCCACACACGGTGGGTCAGAAAGATGTTAAATAAAAAAACCCTTACAACTAAAGTGCATTATAACTATGTAATTAAACCACCTAGAGGTTTACAATATTGCCTAAATATAAAGATTGGCAAAAAAATTATTAGTATTAAAAAAATATATTATTCAAGAACTACTATTTTTTATCAGGTTTTTATTTTAATGCGGTTTTTTTGTAAAGATAGAGTAATTTAAGAGGAATGTTTATCTGTATATAATAATAATATTCAAAATCTTTACGGTATAGGAAAGGAAAATTATTTAACTGCAAATTTAACGCGTGCGAAGCCGCGGGCAAAAGCTAGTAGGGTATAATAAATAAAAAAGATTGAGAAGCGTTAAGTTTAAATTGAAGGCTTAGGGTAGTGGTGTCGATTTAAATTAATTAGGTTCTTAATTGCTTAAGGTAAATTTCTGTGGCACTACCGGCAAAACCGGAAAAAAATTAATTTTAAAGTAAATAAATATAAATAAATTTGTGTCGATTTTCTTCTTGTTTTGTAGTTCAATGTAAATTTACGCTGTAAGTCACTATCAAAACGATATAGTGTTTTGTTTTGTGATTGACCTTAAATATGTCTTATTCATACTCTTTAGTTTTAATAACACAATATACACTTACTGCAACTGACAGCCAAACTTGTTATAAACTTCTATAAAGAACTGCATGTAAGGCTTTATTTTGTGATAAAACCTAAACATTTTGTATTTATACGTGTGCAGTATTTATAGCTAACAAAACACAACCATGTTAGATTTAAAACCATGTGTCTAAAAAATTTTAAATAACTCATAAAAATTTAATATAACATACATAGAAAAATTAAGGTTAATGATTTTTTTAAATAACCGAAATTTAACATTTAATAGCAGAAAAAATAATTTACAACATAAAAAGTTTTTTTTAATGCTCTTAGATATTTGTAAAAAATTCAGACCTAGAAATTATAGAACTTTGTTGAACATGCCACTCCCTCTAAATTCTGCCCACTTAACGGTTTTTAAGTTCTGACTATATTATATTTTTAGTAGTTTATTAAGAGGCGCGCTTGTGGCTGCTCCGGTTGTATCGGCAAGCGTCGATCTCCGGAGTTAAGCAGTGAAGTGCGCGCCCATAACTTGGATGGGTGACCGGCATTGTGGGTTTTGGGCAACGGCACGCGGTGTTCTGCTCGGGGGTGAACAAACGGACCGAGCAACAACCATCCAAGTTATGGAATGAATGGTGTGTGAATGGGAAGGAGTAGGGGTCAAGGTACAATGAGCCTTCAGGCTGCAGTGCACCACCTAGGGGGTGGTCGTCGGGCCTGGGTGGGATGACCTCGAAAGGGCGAAAAAAAAAAGAGATTTAAAAAAATAATATTGTGAACACCCAGTATAAAAGAGCATACATTAAATTAGGTCAGTTGATATTAGGAAAAAAGTAAACCAATTTTATAATAAACAAAAAAAGGAAAAAAAACATTGTGTAATAATTTCAAGGTTTAAATCTGCAAGTTAAACAATATCTAGGTCAAAATTCTAGTTATTAAACAACTACAGGGTCAAGTGTGGTTAACCATCAAAACAAGCAACTGCAAGTTTATTGTTTAAACACAAGTCAATTTTTAAAAAGATAAGTAGAAACCTGGCTCCAAAATCTGAGTCATTGACGACTGCTACATATTGAGAAAGGAGGATGTACGCCTTGATTATTATAAATAGTAAAGTTGTATTTTATTTGGTTTTAAATATAATTTTCATGATTTTGCTAAGGGTGTTTAAAACCTCATTTGAGTAACGTACCCCAGGTGATGTATTTGGTCCAGAAAAACTACGTTGCTACATAATTCAAAATTTTAATTTATCTGAAACTTAATCCGTTGCAATTTTTAACTGGATATATAAATCATTTTCTTACATTTTCGTAGACGGGCTTAATAAGATCTACATTAGGCGTAAGATGAAAAACACATTTATCGAAGAAGTAATTGATTAAGCTTGTAAAGAAACATTTTAATCAACCACTTTGCTTACAAACAGTTTAGCACTTTAGTCTTATTACACGATTAATTTTTCAGTACTTTTCTAAAAGCAATATTTTGTAAAATTTATAACATTTTTTTTCTATATGATGGCCTACATCGCTTCATTTCTTAAGAAACAGACCTAAGTCATACGAAAAAACTAACGAATAGTAATCATTAACCAGTGTATGAATTGCAATAACAATAAAAAAGATAATTTTAAAATTAAACATACAAAGTCTATAGATTAACCAATTATTTATTTTACCCGGCAATATAAATTATTTGACGCTAAATAATAAAAGGAATTTCTATGACCCTTGCCACTTGCTATGGTCCAGCATATTTATTTCGAAGGAATGTCATATTTTAACCCTAACAAATGATGCTTTGACAGTGTTACAGACATTAATAATAGGGTTTTGGCTAGTTTAATAGTACGAGAAGAAATTTTGGTGATGCGCCATTACTTCCTAAGAATAAGATAATTTTTCTTTGATATATTGTAAAGGAAAATTATTACTGTTTGTTCTATTGCCTTTTCAACTTCATATATAGGGGTATCCAAGTTAAGGTGTGGTCACACTTAGCGAACATATACGGTCAAAATGGAGGCAAACGACCCTGCACGCATACGTTTCCCAAAATGTGGACGTCAGATCGCATGCCGAACAAAACGTATACACACATCTATGCAGCCGTATACGTGCGCTAAGTTTGGACACACCTTTTATTGTCCACTGTTAGTGATTTTTTGACGCGCAACTAGAATTTTTATTTATTTTTTTTTATCTAAAAAGTAAGACACACGGAAAAAATTGTGTAAGAAAGTAAAAATTAAAAATTGTAGCACAACCATTGAAATTTTATTTAATAGTTTTCGTTTAAAGAGGTACTATCCATAAAGCTAGTGGATCCTATACCATTTTAGGAAGCTTCGTGTAGAAGTGTTTGATATCTTAAAAAGAGAAGGCGGCCATTACTGTATTATAGTAAAGGATACTTTGGTTTGTTGCGGTAAACACAATTTGGAAAATACTGTACTACAATATACATTGTAGCAATGATTACTGTCATAGTGTAGGCAATAATAATAGTTATTATCAAAGTTGGCTATTTAAGATAAATACTGGTTTTATGCACCTAGGTTCACTTAGATTTTCACACTGTCGACAGAGGGCGTAATGGACAATAATCTACTACGTTTCTTCGACACTGCTACTTTTAGGGAACCTGTATGCGATTGGTGATATCAATTAGCTCTAAAATATAAACTTTTCGTCTAGTGTAAAAATATGCATCTCCAGATCAAACAGTGTTCGACAGATGCAACCTTGCAGTGCAAGGAAATAACAAGTAGTAAGAAGTTTTTCCCCTTTTATTTTTGTAAAATTTAAAATTATATTTTCAACTTTTGTGCAGTGTAGCGTTTACTACAAGTTGTGATGTATATTACTAAAGAGCAGTGGTGAAGGCAGCACTGAATTGTTATTACCATTATAATAATTTATCTGTAATTTACAATTGCTTGTGGTACAATTTTTACACAACATTTAGTAGTAGCTATTGCAAAAAGTTTTCTTAATAACATTATTTTTATTTGTATTACTCTCTTCCACAATTGTTTTCCGTGCATGGGTCCCACACCAAATGTATACCAGGTCCTATTCGCATAAAGAGAAAAACTTTGGTAAAGATTTTTTTCTTTTTAAATTTAAAAAAGAAAGTTGATTTTTGGTTAGACCCCTCCAGAACAATATCCCACTTTTAAAAGCGAACCCTCTATATATTTTTCGTGAATTTAATTTAACTTTATTGACAAATCGTATAAAATGGTGAAGCTATAAGACATTTATTTATTTAAAATTTTATGTGGAGAAATCTGATAAGTAAAAAAAACAAATTATTTCTTATCAAGTAAATAAACTCTTTAAGACAGCTCAAATACCCATCGCAAAAATCAGTAAACTAAGACATGAATTTTGAAATATCCACCCTACTTGCCAGATTTCCTACTTTTTCATTTCTGGATGTCTTTAACGAATAAAAAAATAAAAAATAAATAAAGACAATCGTGAGAGCATATTTCGGAAGCTACACTTTAGAAAGGGAATCGATTTTTCTTTAGGGAGTTAAAATAAACACTAAAATGTTTTAAAAATCATAAAATTGTGTTCGTCCTGTTGAAAAATTGTTTAAACCGCTTTGTATAGCAAATTAGTTATTTTTAAATAACTTCTACTATTAAATATTTAATTGGTTTTAAAAATCCCATAGGCCATCAATTCAAAAATTAAACTGTTAAAATTTAAGTTTTATTAGTGTGTAAAAATAATTCCAGTTTAATTGCACAGTTTTTAATAAGCCATATCGGATACTTCCCCATTACCGTTATTGTAATAAAAGCATCATTAAAGTTAAAAACTAATCTTTTTTGTTTGTGTACCCTTCATCTCGAATGCAGAGCTATTGAACCAAAATAAAAAGGCATCTTTCGGCTAAAGTTTCCACTCGGTATAATCTTAAAGTTCGATGTTGGATCTTCATGTTACATTCATGTAACGACTACGTCGAAAAAGGTATTTTGAAATAACAGTAAGTAAAGTTAAAAACTATAGAAAACATTCCGAATGGAATATCTTCGTAGCTTGGTCTCAAATTTTCGCGATAACTTCTATAAAGACGATTTTTATGTACAGTGCGTCCAATCTAACTTGTCAGAATTTTATATATAACTTTTTTGTTTTTTACCTTAAAAAAATGAGCCAAAACCAACTTGTACAGGGGATAAACAAGTCTTTTTCTGTTATAAAGATTACACAAAACAATTTTATTAACTGACATAACATACTTTTGTTTAAATGGGACACCCTGTATATTATACCACCATTAAAAAGACCTTTTAAAGAGCTTTACAAAAATACCACATTTAATATATCTATCTTTAATAGTTTCGAAAATATGACCATTTACATTTAAAAATATATTATGCAATTTCCACTATACCTACCTACAGGACTAAGCTTAGACTGTAGATATAATGGTCATATTTCAGAAACTATAAAAGAAAGATATATCAAAGGTAGTATCTTTGTAAAAATCTTTAAAATACCTTATTAATGGTGGCATAATATAACAAGGTATGTCAATACAAGTATATTCTGTTAATAAATTTCTTTTGTGTAATCTGTGAGATATAGTAATACATTGCCTATGTAATATTACAACCTTTGGAAAAATGCTGTGGGGATAGTGATTGCCCAATCACACACATCAATCAGCTAATTATAATATTTGGGTTTATTAAACATTAAAAACTATATTTTTTCCAACACTTATGTAAAAGTACTTTTTATTAAATTTAAGTATTTAATAAAAACATAAAAGTATTTATTTAAAAATTAAAGTAAATTTAAAGTACTATATGTAGGGCTATTACTTTAATAGTTTTAACCTAAGTGCTAAAGCGCAAATGCTTAAGAATGATTAAAAAAAAGCGCAATTATTTCATAGAACACATGTCAACCCCCTTAAGCTCGAGAAATGGCAATAACAAACTATTTTACAACAAGCAATTATTTCTTCTATTTAGATTGGTAAACAAACTGTTCCCATTTTTTAGTAGCTTAAAAGAATAAAAAAAAATACAAATTTTAAAAAACAAAATTAATTAGAATAAGGCCACAAATTTTCGTCTTAGGTCATACGCAATAAATAAACAAAATTTACACAAATATGGAAGGCTGCTTGGTGGTGTTTCACATTTGTACAGAGCGATTGCATTAATTAGCGACCTTTACACGGAAGGTATTAACCACGTTACTTAGCGCGATAATGCGGGCGATTGAACAAGCGTAGATTTGGACAGATAAAACCGCCGCGCCGTGAAAATTTAAAAATTTGCGACTTGCCGGGTCACGAAAAATTGACTTAAATTACACCTCATCGTAAAATAATGAATAAAAAGGAACAAATATAAGTATACAGATCTGTTTTATTTAAAGGAGATATACAGGGTGATTCTTAACCTATACACATAAACCTGGGAAATCATTGCTAATAGCTCAGGCAAAATAGCAGTAAAAAGGCCATAAAAAAGTTTGCCTTACAGCAAACTATTGGTACAGTTTTATTAAGTGCATCACATCTTTGTAACGAAAACACTTTCGAACCAAAATAATGCGTTAGGGGGTAAAGGGGGTAGGTGCTTTTTAGGGGTAAAAATGGTATTTTGCAATGTCAAGCTAAACAGTGAATCCCATTAAGAAAAGTTAAATGTAAAAGTTATCGACATTAAAAAGACCCACAACTTAGGTCATATCCATTTTTACCCTAACCGTAAAAAAATTCAAGAAAAATAGGAAATACTGTTTTTCGGTTTTTAATTTTTATCTTTCACAAAAAAGTTTAATTAAGTTGAAATTCAAAGCAGATATATTTTTTACCATTCCTAATATACTGTATTTTTTCATCAGTAAATATTCAGCCGTTATTATGAAAATTTACTTAAAAAAAAATAAAAATTTTCACCGCCATTTTGATTTAATTTTTTCCATCAAAAATGGTTTGCTAAGAGATAATTTTTTTGTTTTTTTTTATGTTACCTAACTTTCAATAAATGCAAAAAAATATATGTACTTCAATTGAAAAAAATTGAAAAAAAAATAAAAAACACAAAATATTGACATTTTTTATGTAATTTTTGTCGAAGAATTAGTACTATTTATTAAAATTGTAATTTTTGATTTTTTTTTTTAAATTTTGAAAAGTTTAGAAACATTTTCAAATGTAATTACAAGTATACAGTGTGACCCAGAATTGGTGTTACAAGAGGACAAATGGAACAATTTTTTTAATTTTTAATCGGCATTTTGGGAAAACTGGTGGCATGGTCCAAAACAAAAACTGAAAATATAAGAAATGACCCAGTGTAAAGTACTTTTATTTTTAAAATAGGACAAAATTGTATAAGTAAATGTTGTAGAGAATTGAATTTAACATTAAAATTTGTAGTTAAAGCAATAAAGAAAAAAAATGTTTATTGACAATTTTTTCACATGTTATGCACTTAAATAAGCAGATAGCACACTATCGCGGAATGGAATGGAAGGGAAGCAAACGGAGATTTAAAAGCATATAACTCAAGGTAAGTTCCTTGGTATTCCGATTCGCGATAGTGTGCACACTCCCACTTGGTTATATGCTAAAATTTCAGTTTGCTTCCCTTCCGTTTCGTTCCGGGATAGTGTGTTGTCTGCTTATTAACGTGCATAATATGTAAACAAATTGACAATAAACTTTTTTTTCCATAATACTTTAACTACAAATTTTAATGTAAAATTCACTTCTCTACAAAATTTACTTATATAATTTTGTTCTATTTTTAAAAATAAAAGTACTTTACACTAGGTCATTTTTCATATTAGTGTTAATGTACAGCTTTCATGGACACCATTAAAAGTAATTTACATTACAGGAATTGTATTTTCTATTGCAAATTTATCTCCACTTTTTAAAGTGTATGTAGCTTGCTCTCACATTTTCGAGATAACTTCCATAAAGACGATTTTTGTGTATATGGGTCAGCTTTTTTATGTTATTGTTATTACGCCATAAATTTAAAGCTTTAAATTGAATTAAATAAGGGATAAAAGTCTTGTGGTCTTAGATATTTTTTGATATAACAATAAATTTTATATCAATATCTCAATTTATTTAGGATTTAAAGGAGAAAATCTT
Organism: Listronotus bonariensis; assembly: GCA_014170235.1. Lineage (NCBI taxonomy): Eukaryota > Metazoa > Arthropoda > Insecta > Coleoptera > Curculionidae > Listronotus > Listronotus bonariensis. Next base: position 251,904 of record JACEGR010000008.1, read on the forward strand.
AAAATATTTTACGAATGTCATGTTTTTCTAAGTAGATCGTCGAAAAGATAAGTAATGGATCCAACGGGAATATGAAGTATTTTAGTTTTGTATAAAGAGAGAAATAAGTTTGTTTCGAATGTGTGGATGTCTGATTTATTTGTAACAATACGCTTATAGACAAATAAATTCTGGACGTGCATTTGACTTTTTTTAATTTTCGATTGCTTGCGCCTTTTTAAGTTTAGTTTAGAATAATATTGTTATTACATTTTGTTTTTTTATACTAAAATGCTTTGTCTTCATTTTAAAAAAATATTTAGTAAATTACATCAGCCAACAATCGAAAATGTCAATAACTATTGGATTTTTTGTTGCCGTTTTTCTTTCTTGGACAAACCACGAAGGCTAAAAGCCTAAATACCAACGTAGTCTTAAGCGAGGTAAGAGGGAGTTTGTTGACTACGGGACTTGAATACTTGAAGATTTAGGGGGAAGGAAAGACCTTCGCGGGCAGCAGGGTTCCACATTCTAGAAACTCTAGGGATAAAAGAACGAACAAAGTGGAAAGTTCGGGGCCTGTCCAGTTGAACCGTATAGGGATGCATACGCGTGGCACCACGAGTTTCTCTGGTGGGAACCGTAAGTGGAGGAACTATTCTGGACAATTCTTCAGAGCAGAAGCCATGAAAGTACCTATAAAAGAGCGTTAAATCCCCCATAGTCCGACGATGAGCTAGGGAGAGGGAAGCCTATCTGTAAGTCAGGGATCATTAATGGTGACGAATAGCTCTTCTTTGAAAGGAAACAAGAATGCTGAGGGTTGTGGGGGGACGCCATGCCCCAGATATGAGAACAATATTCCAAGGGAGGTCGGATTTGGGACACATATAGAAGTGTATAACGTAGTTGGTGAAATATACTTTGGCTTTGAAAGAGAAATCCAAGCTTTTTGAAGCTCCCCGTGGCTATAGATACAATGTGTTTATGCCAGTTAAGGTTACTTTTAAATGTGACGCCCACAAGATTAAAGGTGTCTTTGCTCTGTAAAACTGCTGGCCAGCCCATAAGCAGAGGATGAGTATTTTGATGACTCTCTTCAGCGACCAGGAACATGATTGGTGTTTTGGATGCATTAAAATGAACGAGACTTTTGGCGCCCCAATCCGTTTGGGTTAAATTAAGTGATCCCGCAAAGAGATATCTCGACTCGCTCTGCGTTTGTTTTCCAAATCAGGTTTAGTGATGAGTTTAGGAACCTGAAAACCGAAGTGAAAAGTACTCATCGTCGGCGAAACTATGAATGAAACTTAGTTGTGGACGAGAGAAGGTCGTTGACGTGAAGAAGAAACAATGTTGGTGCTAGGAACTGGAGCCCCGAGGCACTCCAGCATTTTCTTGGTGAAAGCTTGAAGAATGGCCGTCCGCAAATAATCCGATATACGTCAATCAGATAGATAACTAGTGAGCCAAGTACAGAGTTTAGTTGAAAGACCATAGGACGGAAGTTTATTAGGAAGTGCGGCATGCCAGACCTGGTAAAAAGCTTTGCATATATCAAGAGCAACGATCTGGGACTCACCTAGAAACTCAAGAGACTTATTCCAGCAGTGTGATACGAAGGAAAGAAGGTCTTATTATTTTTTTAATTTTTGTTTTAAGTAAAATTTAACTAAGTTCTTTTCCTAATATTTATTATTATAAAACAAGATCCGAATGAAAAGCGACCCGCAACTATCTGTTTACCGGATAATAACATTTTTATATTAAATAAAGTATTTAAATAAAGGACAATACCCTATGTCAATCCACAGGGTTGCCTTAAAAATTGTGGTCAAAGTTGTATTTAAATTAAAAAATAACTTAAATTTTTTTAACATACCCTGTATAATGGTAACCCCAATTTTTTTAAATGTATTCTTAGTCTACTTAATATGATATGTATGTTTTAATAATACAGAATGTACCGAAAATTTTTAATAATTTTTAAAAATTTAAAATTTAAAAATGTTCTATGGCTTCATTTGTAACATTGGAAAGAAAAAAACAGTAATGTATTAATGTATTCATACTGTCATGAAGTAAATAAAATAATAAAATTGCCATTATACGGAGTGTTTCAAAAATTTTTAGGTTATTTTTTTAAATTAAATATAACCTGGACCATATTTTTCGGCAACCCTGTGACAATACCTTTGTTTAAATACTACTTATATTTTATGTTTTTTTTTCGGTAAACTGATGGGTGCAGGTCGTTTCCTATTTAGTTCATAAACTATAAATGTGTTAGATAGGAAAGGCTTAACACTTTCGCCAGTGGTTTTTATTCTTCTGACGATCTTCTCTTTTTACGAATATTACAATCCATACAGGGTGTAAGAAAAGGTTATGTCGTAAATATTGGAACTAATAGAGTAAGCCAAAACAGTGTTAGTGGCTACTTCATATAAAGAAAAAGCTAATATATTTCGTTAGGGAGTTATTGACCTTTATTTTTGACAGAGGTGAAAAATTTGACCATTTTTTTCTTTTCAAATGTTTTTAATAAATAAATGGGTTTTTATGGCGTGTTACATTGTTGGCGTATGTTTATATCTATTAAAATAAGAAATACATTGTTAAAAAAAAGATTAAAGAACCTAACGGGCAAAACAAAATGAGAACTTCTTCTATGTCAAAAATGCACACAAATAACATGAATTTAAGTTGCAGTTTTTTGCAATTCGTTACCAAAACTAGACCTTTATTATTTACTAGGTAATATTAAAAACATTTTCTTAGAAGACGCAAAGGTACTTAGTTTTAAAAAATTAAAAAATAGAGATTTTTTACTATGTTCTATTTTGCTTTCGTATATGGTATTTTTCTTTATCTATCCCCTCTCCTCAAAAGAAAATCCAGGCTACGCTACTGATGTCATTAAACATTTTAAAATAAAAATAAAACCATCAAGATATCGCTGGTTTTATTTTAATTCAAAAAGAAAGCATCGAAAAACATACAAAAGCGCAGCATGCCTATCTCAAAACCGTTTTTCTTTTACCGCTATATCTATTTTAAAATAAAGGTAAACCGGCTTTAAACTGTTGGAAACCTGGACCTTGTAAAACCTTTTAGGAGTAACATTCTTTTAGTGTGTTCAATCCCCAGACGTGCAACGCGTTTAGATTGGTTAAAAGTTCCTGCTAAGGTCAAACGATATCTTTATCAGGTTAATCCGTATGTATACGCTAGGCTCACTCCGCATTAAAAAACATGTAAATAGCGACATGACGAATTTAAAGCGAAAAATATGGGACAGGGCTCAGTTTTTCGGGATCCACTACCGAATTACATTAAATATTTCATGGCTGCTTGCGGATGTATCGTGGAGCTGTAGCAGTAACGAGAATGTAACGGCGTTACGGCAGCGAAGCCAGCAGTGTACGTGCAATCGATAGCAGCCACCTGAAAATGAGCGACAACAACAGTTTAAAAGATTATTTCCGGTTTTCAGGATCTTCCGGTATTGTTCAGAGTAGGTCGTAACACTGCCATTGTGTCTTTTCATATTTACAAAACTTTATGACAAAGGTAAACGAGACGATGCTTTTCCTGCTTTTATTTTCGGTGAAATATGCTGTCATTAAAAGGTGTCTAAATTTTACTACCAAAAAAACATATGCTGTAATTATGCCGCTAAAGAAAAAGGACTTCTTTTGGTCCAGTTTTGGAGACTTAAGATAAGCTTAGGGGCCATCCGTCCCGAAAAATCGGGACTGTCACCATTATTAGACCCTATGTCCCGATGCGACGTCCCGATTTTATAGCAAAAAGTTGCGTTTTGCGATATGGAACAAAACATTCAATTTTGCATGAACCCCTTTATCCGAAATAATCAAAATATGTGGATACTTCTTTTCAGTTCCTTTACATAATACCAATTCAGAGGGAAAATTTTATTAATAGCAAGTCAGTGGATCGACGAAAGGAATCGACTACGACTATTGGCAGAATCTGTTAAAGCAATTTTGAAATATCAGTTTATTTTTACAATGCTGCTTAATTTAATAAATACATTCAAACACAAAATAAGCAGTGCTAAACTTAAGCATACCAGAAATTAAGGGGTCTCGAAAGTTGCTATGGAATTTATGGCAACCCTAGATAATATGCTGTAGTTATGTTTATGCCGCTTGAGAAGAATAAACAAAAAACATTTTCCGGTCCAGTTCCGAGGACTGAAGGGAAAATGACCCTCTCGTCTCGGTAAAAACTTATTTTCTCGTCGAGAGACCACTCTCCCTGGTCCCGTCTTGTCCTATCTTATTCATTTCGTGATAAAAAAATAATTTCGATTAAAACATACGTGTAAGTTCCTAACGTTGAATTTCATAACGCCGCTCTATAAAAACGTGAAGATTCGGAGTGGTGATGTGAAACCCTTAGATGTAGAACTAAATATATCCATTGTAAAAATAGTGCGAAAAACATAGAAAAATTTTACTTTAATAAATGGCGAATCTGCATAAGTATATTAAACGTTTTAAATGAGATTTTTCGCAAAATAATTTTGCATCAAATGTTTCACTAAATTTAAAAGCAATTTATATCCAACGACACCTAACATTTCTAAAAGGTCATTTTGGTTGTAACCAAAAGGAAAAAGCTTAAAATGTGGAGCTTCAGTACTGCTTAGATATTTGGTGCAAATAGAATATCATAAAAACCGGTGAAATTCAAGAGAAAGATATTTTAAGCCTAAAATAACAATATCCGATTTTTAACAGTTTAAAAGATTTTTTTTCTGGTAAAATTTGTTAAACTGAGTTTAAGTTTTAATACAATAAAAAAATGGTGTGGTTCTGTCGCTAAGAAAGAAGAAACGTCATCTAGTTCCGAGGACTCAAGGAAAAATGGATCTCTTGTCCCGGTAAAAGTTCTTTTCTCGTAGAGACACGAATCTCCCTGGTCTCGTCTTATTTTATCTTGTTAATCTGGAAAATAAAATTTAATTTAGCTAAACGCATACCCAAAGTTCTTCACGTTTAAAGTAATAACACCGCTTTAGAAAAATGCGAACACGGAAAAAATTGTGTAAGCAATTTATAGTGAAAAATTGTAGCACAACGATTGTACTTTTAAATAAAAGTATTTGTTTAAAGATGTACAGTAACGGAAATAAAATTTTGTACACTTAGGTTAACATTTTATGTCAATTTTCCATATTTTGGTAAACTTGGCTTTTTACCTTTTTCACCTTAATTAATATTCAATAAAATACATGACTCCAAAATAAATATATAGTTTATTTTATTCAAAGAATAAAGAAAAACACTGGCTTCATATTTCAAAGCGGCATCAATTTTTTTCCATTAATAAGTTTAAATGTGTGGGCATTGATTCAATTAGCATTTGTGCATGGTGAACATTATAATCATTCCAGGTTTTTTCAATTTTATTTCACAAATCATCACTGTTTTGTGGATGGAAATCATTGTTCTTGTTAATTTCCTTTACGATATATCCCCAAACGTTTTCGATTAGATTGATATCAGGGCTTCTTGAGGGCCAAGGTAACAATGAAATGGTATTTTCCAGTAGCCAGTCCGAAACTATCCTTGCTGTATGGATGGGGCAGTCATGCTGGTACATAAAATTTTCTTGTTCAAATATATTGTTTACCGATGGCAACATAACATTTTGGAGTACGTGTATATAAGCTTGACTATTAAATCTTTCTCGAATACGGTGGCCCTAGCCCTCTCATAGACATATACCCCCATATATTAACGGAAAATCTTCCACTTGTTTTAAAATGTTGGGTATGTCTTTTTTCGTACCGTGTATTTTGCGGCCTATACACTCTAATCTGCCCGCTATAATAAGAATGTAAAAGCTTCTCATCAGTAAATACTACCCTTTCCCAAAAATCCATACCTTGCGGTAAATATTTCAGTGCCAACCCCATTCTTTACTCTTTATTCATATCGGTCAAAAATGGCATTTTAGCACCTACACTGCTTCTTAATTCCGAATTTTTCCTAATACGATTTCTTGACGTTCTTACTGTCCCAGGAAAATTAGTTTTAGATCATTATCTTGATTTTCGTTTGAAATTTTTCTTCTACCACTTCTAGCCCTTCTTTCCAATGATCCTGTATTTTCCCATTTAGTTCTGAGGCTTTAAATAGTGCTTCTTGGTTTGCCAAGTTGCTGAGCTATTCTTTTCGGAGAAACACCTTCTTCGAATAGAGTAATTACTCTCGCCTTTTCTAGTTCATTCATTTTCCAAAATTAAAAAAGTAAAATATTATAATTTTAAAATGTGTGACAGATAACAATTTGTCAAGTAAGGTATATTTCCAGGTGATCCAGGTACGCAAAAGCCAACATCACACTGGAAAAAATTAGATGTACGAGGTTTTAATTCCGTTACTTTACCATCTATGAAACTATTGGATCCTACACTATTTTAGAAAGCTTTGTGTAGCAGTGTGTGATATATCAAAAAAAGGAACGTGCTTCATTTTTTTAATAATATTGAATATCGACGACGGTTTGGTGCTGTAAACGCAATTTGGTTAATACTGTTAAATGTACATTGTAGAAAGAATTACTAAAATATTGTAGGCATTAATGCATATTTAACATAAATACTGGTTTTACAAACCTAGGCTCACCTAGTTTTTTACACTATCGATAGAAGGCGTAATGGACAATAAGCTACCGCTTATTCGACATTTTAATTTCTTAAATGATTTAAAACCGGACTGCGGTTTGTGATCTCAATTAGCTCTGAAGGGAAAATTTTAGATAGTTTAAAAATCTGCATCGCTAGATCGGACAGTGCTTGATAGATGCAACCTTGTAGTGCAATTTATTTTTGTTGAACTCAAAATAGTTCAAACTTTTGTGTAGTGTAGTGTTAACCACAAGTTGTAATGTATAATACAAAAGAGCAGTGGTAAAAGAAGCAAAAGAATTGTAATAATCGTTATAATAATGCATTTTGTAATTCACAATTGCTTGTGGTACAATTATCGCACAATATTCAGTAGTGGCTATTGCAAATGGTTTTACTATTTTTGGACAGTACTTTTTAAGTCATATTAGGTACTGCTAAAAAATCTTTAGGTGAAATGTAAAAATTACTTACTTTTCTTTTGTTTGTTTGAGTTTTTCTGGTAGAAATATATGGTTTTGCATTTACGGGTCCCAAACATGGTTTTTAATGTAGTTTTGACTACTAAATAGTGGTAAGAATTTCGCCATCAGGTCTAATTTTTAACACGCTTTTATTAACTTGGGTTGTAACTATCTATCTATCTATCTATCTATGTAACGGAATCTTTGAGCCTAATTTTAACCAACTTCCAGCTATTCGATTTCTTTGAAACTTTGCACACGTGTCAAGGACCGATGAAGATGCAATAATTTAAAAACAGTATCCCGTTATCTTTTTTGAATCGCCAGGAAAAAAATTCCATTATATTATAAAAACAACACCTAGGATGCCATCTGTTGGCAACATTTCAAACTTTGCTATTAAATGAAGAAGAATTTTTTTAGTTTTTACACAATTTGGTTAGTTGCACCATGGGTGTTCAATTTTTATGAACAATAAAAATATAGGGTTAGTTGCACCATGAGTTCAAGGATTCCATAATAAAAATTACATTATGTGTAATGTATACATAATACATAATGTGCAATTAATAAAAATTAACATTCTTTTTTGGATCGCCAGGAAAAAATTTTTCCTTTATATTATAAAAATATAAAAACAACACCTAGGTTGCCACCTGTTGGCAACATTTCAAACTTTGCTATTAAATGAAGAAGAAATTTTTTAGTGGGTTGCAATATATTGGCAACGGTCCAAACATTGCCTGGATTGCCATCTGTTGGCAAAATTTCAAACTTTGCTACTTAATGAAGAAGAAATTTTTTAGTGAGTTGCAATCTGTTGGAAAAATTTTAAAATTTGCCACTCTTGTTCATTAAAAAATTTTTCGCCATTTTGTCAAGAGTAGCAGAAACTAAAAATTAAAAATAATTAATAGTTTAAAAAAACTAAAAAAACACGCTTTTATATGCAACCGAACTAAAAATTAGAAAATAATTTTTCATTAAAAAAATATTGTCATTTCATAGTAAAAAGCGTGGGGTGATAGAAATATTAAATGTTATAATTATTATATTTGCAAATATCTATGATGGAAAAGTTATGAAAAAATAGTAAAATGCACCCCACGCTTTTTACTATGAAATGACAATATTTTTTTAATGAAAAATTATTTTCTAATTTTTAGTTCGGTTGCATATAAAAGCGTGTTTTTTAGTTTTTTAAACTATTAATTATTTTCCAAATTAAAAAAAAGTTAAAACAAATTCGCAATATTATTATAAAAAAATATACCAAAATTAAAAAAAAAAACCAATCCCTTATATAAAAAAATCAATTGAAACACCCTGTCAGTTTAACACATTGATTGCATTATAAAAATAAATTAAAATATAATCCTGGTTTATAGAAAATATAGAAATAAAAATAACTTTAAATACTTTTTAATCACCGTTTTCTATCAGTATTAAAAATGTGTTAATAATAAACATTTTTTAATTTAAGCACATAAGCCTTGAAAACATGAACACAAATAATTAAGGAACCAGCAAAAACTTTCGTAGAACTGAAACAGGTTAGACATAAAACGATTCATTTGTCCCTATTTGGGGTCTCCTATAGGGAAAAAGGAGTTTTAATCAATTAATCAACAAGTGTGACATATTACTGGTTTTAAAGGACCGAATGCCATAAAAAAACTGCAATAAAAAATTGAGGGATTACCCTTGAGTTGCCAATACTTTATCACTACCCCACGGATCCTTTTATCCTTGGTTTCGAAAAACTACTATAAAACCACATATGGGATGTCCCGAGAGGATTGTCCTGATTTTTCAAGTTATGCATCAGTAAACAGTTATAGTAGGAAGTTATAAAATGGGGTTTGCTGAACTCGAATATACAAGGTATCCCTAAAGTTAAATCATTTATTTTAAAAGATGATTCTTTAAGTTCTCTTAAGAAAAATCTTCAGTTCTTAAAATACGGGGTGTTAGATTAGATTAGATAAGCTTGGAGGTGGATTGTACGTTCTCTATCACTGCAACATGCTCAGGTCTATTGCATCTCTTCCATCCATATGTTGTCTGTCTGTCGGTTGAGTTACTGGACACTAGACTGGGCCGAAAAAATCGACTTTTTATTTTTTGAAAAATAAATCGAAAATTTTGTTTAGGGTAACAACATAAAAATATCGTAAAGATTTGAGCCTTTAATATTATTATTTAGAGGCCCCCTCCCTAATTTAGATTTTTATTTAAACTTTTATTTTTGCGTCAAAGCTCCCTAACTACGAAGGAAAAAAAATATGTGCACATGCTTCTTTAGAGAATTAATTTGCCTACAAAAAACGACCTAGTGAAAAATTTCTCCAGACCAACCGTTTTCGAATAATCAAGCTTTAAACAATGATATATTTTTTAGATTTACCTTTTTTATTTTGGAATTTTGTAAATATCAAAAATATATATATATATATATATATATATATATATATATATATATATATATATATATATATATATATATATATATATATATATATATTTAAAAAAAACAACAAACATTTTTAAAGAAAAATAATTTATCTGCAAAAATGATCCCTTAATGTCCTAAAATGAAATCGTTTTTTTAAAAGTTATTAACAATTTAGGTTAAAGAAAACATTTATTTGTGATTTTCCTCATTTTTGAACCAAGTTTTTTACTCATTGAAACAAATTGATATATACCATCATCGAAAATAGAAATTTTATTAATCTTATCGCCTAAAATATCTATATTTCATAATATATCCAAACCTAGTCTAGATTAATAGCTATTTGCTTTATGAAAACGTAGATTTACTGTCTTAGAATTAGTAAATATACATTTTTGTATAAGAAATAGCTATTAACCTTGAGTAGGTGTGGATATATTATGAAATATAGATATTTTAAGCGATAAGATTGATTAAATTATGATTTTTGATAATGTAATACATCCATTTGTTCCAATGAGCAAAAAAAGTTGGTTTAAAAATGAGGAAAACAGCAATTTAATTTTTTCTTTTCCTTAAATTGTAAGTAACTTTAAAAGAACGATTTTATGTAAAAACATTAAGGGGCCTTTTATGTAGAGCATTAAATTCCCTTTAAGAACCTATGTTGTTTTTTTATATATTTATAAAATCGTTAGTTAATAAATTCCAAAATAAAAATGTAAATCTAAAAAATATATAAATGTTTAAAGCTTGATCATTCGAACTCGTTTCTGTAAGCAATTTAATTTTCTAAAGATCCATGTGCACATAGATTTTATATACATAGTTTGGGAGCTTTAACGCAAAAATAAAAGTACAAATAAAAAAATCTAAATTAAAGGAGATGGACCTCTAAATATTAATATAAAGGGTTTAAATTTTTACGGTATTTTCTTTTTGTCAAAGTATACAATATTTTCAATATATTAAAAAAAAAATTAAAGTCGATTTTTTTGGCCCAGTCTACTAGACACACTAGATTCCGATATTTTATACAATTTCTAGGCAATATAAAGGTAATTTATAAAGTACGTAACCTTTTTTAACTGAAACATGCTTTAAGTACAAAAAACCTTTAAATCATCATTTTCATTTTAAAAAAGTGCGCCCAGCTTTGACATTTAAAGCTATCATTGATTTATCAAAAACTGCAGACTGCATTATCGTTCCAAATTTAATCATACCTACCAAACGGTTTAGAATTTAAAACTGTGGGAAGGGACTTAAGATTTTCACTGAATATTGCATATGATTTGTACATAATACCTGAATTATACAGATTGCTGTAAACATGTTTTTATATTGTCAGAAAGGTTACAAACTAAACATTGTTAATTTATTATTAGATGTCCCGCTTTTTTAGTTCTTTATCTACTTTATTTTTATCCATTTTCAAGGTACAATATTCCCCTTGCAATCTAGATGAACAAAATTCTATTTCAAGTGGCTTTCCTGTTCAAAACGGATACCTTACTAAGTTTTGTAATTCTATAAAGTCTATTGATGTTGTGTTGGGTCGAAACTCATTGCATAAATTAGAGTACGTCCTGTGAAACCCAAATTGTTGCATTTTAATGTTGTATTTATTAGGAGGGATTTACAATACAGGCCCGGGACAGTAAATATAAAGTCTAAACTTTTTGATTTGTTATACAAAAAATTAAAATTAATATATATATATTATATAATTTGCAAGTTGGCACATTATTTGACATCTTTTTACTATTAAATGGTAAGAAATTTGAGTATACAGGGTGTTCTATAAATATAAAATAGCTTACTAATGACAAAATTGACATACCATATTTTCTGGAAAACTAAGTTTAAAAACAGAACGCGGTATGTATAAATTGTTTTACCCTAAAATTATTAGCAAAACTTCGACAGCTATCTTTCTACCAAGTTTCATTTCTTTAGCCCTAATACTAAGGTCCGCTATGACCAATTTCTTATCGTGTTGCCGTGCTCATTGCTAATTGATATCTCTTTATATTGTTTAACAAGTGTAGCTCCCTTAATGAGCATACACACGGTCAGAGACAAGAATGAGACGAGCAACTAAATGTAAATAAATTGTCCGAGAGAGAGACAGCTGCTGGGCCTTCCTTGTTTGTCTTCAAGGAAGGTAAACACAGATGGCGCGTGAGACGACTTTATCGTTTGCCCGCCAAATTTAAATTATATTGCTGTGCCATTTGCCCTTAAAATGAGGTACTTGTTTTTGATTCCTATTAATAAATAATTAATAGTTTAAAAAAACTAAAAAACACGCTTTTATATGCAACCGAACTAAAAATTAAAAATAATTTTTCATTAAAAAAATATTTTCACTTCATAGTAAAAAGCGTGGGGTGCTTAATATATTAAATGTTATAATTATTATATTTGCCAATATCTATGATGGAAAAGTTATGAAAAAATAGTAAAATGCACCCCACGCTTTTTACTATGAAGTGAAAATATTTTTTAATGAAAAATTATTTTTTAATTTTTAGTTCGGTTGCATATGCGTGTTTTTTAGTTTTTAAACTATTAATTATTTTCATTTTTTAGTTCGTTATATTGCACAAAATTCTTAATATAACAGTAAATTAGAACATACTTATTAATTAAGCAGCAAAAAGAAAATAACCAGCCCCCTATGAAATGACAATGGTAGCAAATTTTAAAATTTGCAAAAGATTGCAACTCACTAAAAATTTCTTCTTCATTAAGTAGCAAAGTTTCAAATTTTGCCAACAGATGGCACTCCAGGAAATGTTTGGACCGTTGTCAACACTTTGCAATCCACTAAAAAATTTCTTTCTCATTTAATAGCAAAGTTTGAAATTTTTCCAACAGATGGCATCCTAGGTGTTGTTTTTATAATATAATGGAATTTTTTTCCTGGCGATTAAAAAAAAGATAAAGGGATACTGTTTGCAGATTATTGCATTGTCATGGGTCCTTAATACGTGTGCAAAGTTTCAAAGAAATCGAATAGCTGGAAGTTGGTTAAAATTAGGCTCAAAGATTCCGTTACATAGGCAGCCAGATGGATAGATTGATAGATAGATAGATAGTTACAACCCAAGTTAATAAAAGCATGTTAAAAATATTTGGGTTTAGTTCAATATTTACACACATCTAATTAAAAATGTCATTTATTTGGTTTTCATAAAGATTTTTTCTTACAGATAACCATGTCAATATTACCTTAAATTATCTGTTGAAAACCACAAATTTAATATACCTATACACTGTGATCACTAATAAAAGTCAATATTTAAAGTCCAATAAAGGTAAAAAACCAATAAACACACAATAAATCACAAAAATGTAAACAAACTGTCCAAACAAATTGGCCAATAAAAATATCAAACACACATATCGAATATCATTTCGGCGTGACTGCCTGCGGCAGTGTTTGTCAAGTTCAAAATATTCGATTCTTGGTATATAGTATAATCAGGTTTTAGCCAAAGAAAGACATTAAAGTTTACATGCAGAAATTGTAAACAACTTGGCAACCATGAAAAGGCGATGATTGCACCCTCTGCGATTACCTCCCATGGTAAATGATAGAGACATAGTTAAAGGAACTTGCGTTAAACCTGAGAGAGATAAAACGTAATGGACAAATTTCCGTGTCTCTGACACGGTAAGTCAGGTCTATAGTCCAATGCCAATTCATAGTATCGCTCTTACTCGCAGATTTGTCTTCGTACCTACCTTCAGGTAGGATCTAAGACAAGTCTTGACGTAAGTATGCCTATTTAGTCCCGTTACACATGAGATGTACTAACGCCCTACGCCTGTTGCATTGAAAGTAATGTAACATAATAATGCAATATTTTTGTCAGGCGTACGGCGTTCGTACGTCTCATGTATAATGAGACTCAATGCAAAACTTTTGTCATGTGGAGGGCGTAGGACGTGTAACGGGACTTACGGCTCAAGATGATATGATGATGATATGCGGTTATTACCATTTGATAGGTTTGACGTCACGCTGCGGTGGAGACATTTAATTGTCAAATTTTGGCGAAGTGCAGACATCCACGATAATGTGTAAACGTAAACAACGATAAACAGGCCAAAACTTTTTCCAATTTCAGTTGCTCCAGTGAAGACAAAAAGTTGAAATCTGTTGTCATGTGTACCGCAATTTCGGAACACAAAGCAACATTTAGTAACAAAAATTGTTGCTTTGGTGAATAAGTACCTTAAGAAATCATTCATACCCGAAGGGATTATTTTACCCCACTCTCCCCTATACACACGAAAACCTCTTTCTCAGCATATTGGCATAAATTTGTTTATTCCGATAATGGAAGAAGACTTCTAAAACAAAAAGGGAAATCACAATAATGCAGTTCAATGTCCATGTTTTTACTTATAGTCAACAATAATCAAAGCTTATTTTTGTTCCTTGGTTTAAAAAGATAATTTAAATTGTTACCAATTTTTTATTCTTGGGCCGTCTCTGTCTCTAATTTCAAAAAGGACTTAGTTCGGTTAGGTAGACTAGGGTAGAATTATTATTTTACAAAGTTATACCAACATTTGGTATGGTAATTTAAATTGTTATAATGCAAGTCCGGCAATTAAACTGAAAAGGTTACGGTTTCTGATTTTAACTGTATATTTCATTATAATTTGTTCCCAAATTAACATTTTCACACGTCCCATATGTCACCAAAATTTCAACTTTGGATTATGCTGCTGAATAACCGGATACATTAATATAAAAATATTATTTTTAAAATTTTATATTAAAAAACCAGTAAAAGGTTATTCGGACCCCAGGATTATATCAACGAAATGGGCTAAATTTAAGAATATGTTAATTAAATTTACCTTTTCCTTTGATATTTAATAAAAAAGTCGCTCAATAGGTCCTTAGAGAAAAAAGAAATACAAATTATTTTAAGTAGATTTTTGGTTGTTTTTCTTTCCATACACCGATTCCCCAGATTTTACGCTGTAGAAAAATTAGGTTTATGAGAGGTTTTTCCATTTCCAGACAAGCCATTTTTTAAATTTTAGAAGTACAAAAGAAGTCTACAAAAGCTAATTTGTTAAAAATGGTGTATTTAAGATACATTTCTTTATCGAAACTGTGCAGGTGTGCTTACATGCATTGTCTTAATAAAAATGCATTTTGTGTCATTGGGGGCACAATCTGGTAAATATGTGGTATCTGGCACTTAAATCGACCTTAAAAAAATTATAACTATACAGAGTGTCTCTAAAAGCCTGTACAAAATCCTACCATATACTTCTTAGGCCAAAATACAACGATTAAATGAGGGAGCCGCCTGTCGTCCTTTGCTCTTGTTCAAAGTGTCGTTACTTTTTTGGCTTAGTATATTATATATTTAGTAAATAATTTTATTTTCCCATATTTTTTGCACAAAAAGATATACCTGATAAAGATAGCTACAAGCAACCGATTCTAAAATATTTTAAATTAAACGTCTTATTTCACATAAAAAAATTCCTTCGCATTTCTTAACGCTTTATTTAGGCCAACCGGGTTTCTCTAAAAGGTTTGGTCAAATTATTACAAACATTTCCTTACGCTAAAAATACAACAATTTAACCAAATTTGTCTTAGTTGAAAAGTTGACCGTTTGAAAGATAGAGGGTGTCCAAGTAAAAAAATGAATAAATGAAAAATTAAACACCCTGTATGTTGCAAGCCAACAACATTTTAACTAAGGGAAAAGTGTATTAGATCGTTGTACTTTTGCCCCAAAGATTTTGTGTTAGTATTTTGTACAGATCTTTTGGACACCATCAGGTGACCTAGATCAAGCAGTAAATTAATTCAATGGCAAACTTTGGTATGGAATAAAACGTTGAATCTTTTTTTTATATCTTTGGACAATCCACGAAGGCTAAAAGCCTAAATACTAACGTACCGTGGGTGTCTTAAGCAAGGTAAGAAGAAGTTTGTTAACACGGGACTTAAAAACTTAAAGATTTGGGGAAGAAGGAAAGACCTCCGCTGGCAGCAGGTTTCACATTTCAAAACTCTGAGGATAAAAGATCAAAGAAAGTGAGATGTTTAAAATTTGTCCAGTTGGACCGTATAGGGATGCATACGTGCGGCACCATGAGTTTCTCAGTTGGAAGTTGCAAGTGGAGGGACTAAACTGGATAATTCATCGAAGTAGAAGCCGTAAAGCCATATATAAAAGAGCGATATATCTCCAACAGCTCGACGATGGGCAAGAAAAAGAAGTATTTTAGCAAGTAAAAAATTATTAACAAGACGAACAGCTCTTCTTTGAACGGCATCAAAAATGCTAAGGCTTGTGAGGGAACACCATTTCCCAGACATGAAAACAATATTTTAGAAAGGGTCGAATTTGAGACTCATACAGAGTGTATAAATAGGAAGGAAAAAATACTTTTGGCTCGAAAAAGAAATCCAAGCGTTCTAAATATCTTAAAAACAGTTGCTTGTAGCGATATATACTAAGTATACCTTTTTGTGCAACAAATTTGGACCATTAATTTAAAATAAAGTTTTTTACCCAAAGTTATAATTACCCAAGGCGACAAAAAGTTATGATACTTTAAACCTAAGCAAAGGACTTAAGGTGGTCCCCTTTACATTTTACGGCACAAACATTAATACATTTCTATTTCTCAATTTGAAAAACCTTTTTATACTAAATTTTGTGAATAAATGTCTTATATTCAATAAAATATTTATAGATAACTAAAATAAAATAAAATTAAAACCTACACACTGTATCTTGCAAACGATAAACTTTTCGACTAAGGTAAATTGCGTTAGATCGTTCTATTTCGGTCTAAGGAATTTTAGTAGAGACACTCCTGTATATTATCAACTGCATTTTAGGTTATTCAATGTTTTTACCATTTAAAATAACTAAATTATGTAATTGATCTGTAGTAAATTAAAAAAAAACTTATTTAAAAACCCTTTAATTTTTCAAAAAAAAAATAATAATAGGACTATTTAATTATAAACTGACTTTACCTATTTGTTTTAAACTATTTCAGGTTTAAAGTTTCTAACCCAAAACATAATAAATTTAACATTTTTAAATATTTGACATTTATTTTTAGGGGTTTAAACTAGTAAAGTAAAATTATTCATTATCCTTCGACTTAATAAAGAGTGACAAGTAAAGTTGCTCACTATATAAAAATAGGAGTAATTCATTTTTTCGGACGATATTAGAAAAACGACATTACCTGCTATAAGAAATATTTTATTAATTCAGCCAAAAAGAACTGTGATCTGAAATGCTAATAGTCATGCTTATTTCAATTTGTTGAAAAAAAAATTGAATCTATATGTCACAATATTCTTTATTTTAATTGGTTAGTAGTTTAGAAGATTTCAAAGTATTTTGACGGTAAAGTTGAATCCAAAAGTAATTTTTACGTCAAATAACTTTTGAAGTAGTAATTTTATTATAAAATGTTAAAAGACCTTTTATTCCAAAAATATGTATTAAATTTATTTAAATATTAATAATTGTAGTCGTAACAAAAATCCAAAATTGGGAGACAAAGTTTAAAAAATAGTTCAATGTTTCAATGTTTAAAGCCCGATTAAATGAAAACTACTTTTCAACATACTGATCAGAAGCCGATATGATGAGATGCGAAAATTTGCATGCTAGTTTTCCTCATGACAATTATTCAAAATTCTGTAGTATGCCTCTGAAATGACCGTGACCATAATTTCGAGATAGTCAAGGGCAATTGCGAGTGTAAGTTTTTAACTCCCATAAAAAATAACTTAACCTTTAAATAACGTTAAAGGTCATGACCAAGTCAAATCCATGGTCATTACCATTATACTAACTACCTATTATGTTTTCCTTTTTAACACGCTTTTATTAGCTTCGGTTGTAACTATCTATGTAACGGAATCTTTGAGCCTAATTTTTACCAACTTCCAGCGATTCAATTTCTTTGAAACTTTGCACACGTATCAAGGACCGATGACAATGCAATAATTTAAAAACAGTATCCCGTTATCCTGATTAGGACCGCCAGGATAAATAAGTGTCCTAATACTACTCTTGACAAAATGGCGAAGGAATTTTATAGTGAATAAACTGGAGCATTTATTTTTAAAAAACTAATTGATATATCGAACTAAAAAATGAAAAATAAATAA
Organism: Listronotus bonariensis; assembly: GCA_014170235.1. Classification (NCBI taxonomy): domain Eukaryota; kingdom Metazoa; phylum Arthropoda; class Insecta; order Coleoptera; family Curculionidae; genus Listronotus; species Listronotus bonariensis. The sequence goes on from JACEGR010000008.1 coordinate 269,660, forward strand.
TAGCTAAAAAACACGCTTTTATATGCAACCGAACTAAAAATTAGAAAATAATTTTTCATTACAAAGAGTTTGTCACTTCAGAGTAAAAAGCGTGGGGTGCATTTTACTATTTTTTCATAACTTCTTTTCCCTCATAGATATTGGCAAATAGAATAATTATAACATTTAATATATTAAGCACCCCACGCTTTTTACTCTGAAGTGACAAACTCTTTGTAATGAAAAATTATTTTCTAATTTTTAGTTCGGTTGCATATAAAAAGCGTGTTTTTTAGTTTTTTTAAACTATTATTTATTATTCTTAGCATTGACTTGGAACATATATTGCCGTATTCTAACTAAGAGCCCACCATATTAATTTGTGGGGGTTTTGAGGCTCCTTAGAGAGCCAAGAAGTGATTTTTTGGGGTTGTGTCCAATAAGACTTTTTATTAGCATGGTGAACCCTATCTCTACGCAAATTTTCAGAAGAATAAGCTAAAAGCCATTTTCCATAAGAAAACTGCAGTGTCCTTTGTTTAAGTAAGCGAAGTTTACCGGACCTCCCCTAAAATAGATATTAAATACCTACTTGCAATATCACTTTCACATTGCCATTCAAAAATAAAGCACGTTCGTTAAATTGATATCAATAAAGCATTGGCAACAATGAGTTTGGTTAGTTCTGGTTAGTTAAATATAAACACCATCTTAACCCTTTCAGGACGGCACCATTTAAAGCTTGCAGCACCGGCCGTGTGAACGGGAGTTTTTGACAAGTCATATGGACTAGTGGCATATATCGGACACATAATGTCCTATTGGTGACTAAACGGTAAGGTTTATCGACTTTTATAAGGAGTACCTTATTTTTAAGTTTTTGATTGTCTATAAAATGACGCCCCCAGCTTTGCGATATCTGTCATAATAAAAAGTTATGATGTAAATAAATTTTAAGTTTTAGGTAAAGTGCCCTGTGGCGGTATTTAAAAAAGTACTTTTGTCCTAAAATTTCAGAATCAGCAAAGCTCGATTTGTGTACCAAAAATCAACTGAATTGGTTAAAAAATAAATGCAATATGGCGGAAAAACCAAAATAAAAATTGAACTTTGCTTGTAACTCGAAAACAAATGACATTATGAAAAAAATTATATGAAGCTCTACCCTTATTTTGTCAAGTAGAATCACCCCCTTAAGTTTCGTGATCGATTTTTTAATCACCCTGTATATTGAGAAACCTTTCACTTTTTTCAACTTCTTTTGTGAGGGAACATCTTCACATAAGTCGCTATTTACTACCACTATCCAAAAATGTTTCTTTCTTTTTTTCAGAGAACGAAATATTGTCCATTATTTTTTATTATTATGTACTTCCTGTGGACTCAAACCACACACATTATTTTTATCCATACTTGGTTTCGCTCTTTTCCGCGATGGACCTGCTTAATAATCGGACATCCTACACGCTACTAAAACACGTTAAGACTAAATATCGGACACTCTCGGCGAGTGTCGTATATATTTGCCACTGTCAGATATATAGTACGTTCGCCTGTACGACATTAAGTTAGGTCGCGATATATGTGCCAGTCGTCCATGTGGCAAATTACTAAAATAATTTCATGGTGATATATTTAACAGTAGTCTCTAGAACATATTTAATTTATTGTCATACCGGTCAACCGTACTCAAAGGGTTAAAAAGTGCACATTACGATTTTCTATTTCCAGTAGCTGTTTAATATTTGTAATTAGTATTTGCGACAGGTATTGAATGAACTATGTACCATAGAAAATGTAGTAATATTGGTAATTAATAAATATTATGGGTTATTGCAAATTATTGCAAATATTGGGCTTATTTGTAGAGAAGGTAATTTGAATTATGCTACGGCAATCAATATTGAAATTTGCGAGGGCACAGCATTTATAATGAGTTGTAAATATTACATTTCTGTTATGATGCGATGCGGGCACAGGTGTGGCTGTTACACTAACGAAAATCATTTATTAATCCCTTGTTTATAAACCGAAATCGGTTAAGCTATCTTATGCATAAATTTTGCCTAATTGCCCTGTCTACTTTTTGCTTTTTATATAAATTATTCTAGCTAAAGTACAAACTTGGAGATTGGGGATCGATCTTTATTTACCATAATTTGTGTTCTGCTGAGATAGAAATTTATATTATCATTATGCAGTAGTATTTTTCAGCTGGTACTTTTCTTTTAACACTGTATAAAATGCAAAAAAATACGAACTTTTTTGAAATAATATTATGTCCGAAAATGCTTGCTTTCCAAGATAGAGGATGTTAAAGTTTAAAGAAAATAATGTCATGACTTTTCTACCACTTCACTTATTTTTACAAAATTTGGGTCACTTCTTTTAAATATAAAATTACAGTTTTTGCTGTAAAAGTTAAAAAAAGATACCAATGGCGTTTGAACCAGAACTAACCAAAACAGGATATCAGATTTTAGGGATTTTGCCATGCATGGCAAAATGGCTTTTATTTTTAAACGAAAACCGTTTGTGGTACGGAAAAATAATAAGAGACCATATTCACCCCAAAGTAAATAAATAATAAAAAATGATTACAAATCTTTGGTGGCCAGTGGCAAAAACTTAAAAATATATTTTTGTTATTTTCTTGCATTTTATACGGTGTTGAAAGAAATGTGCCAAGTTAATAATAACCCTGTATTTTAAACAGTTTACTAAATTTGGTGGGTGTATTATGGCTGGCTAATTTATTAAAGAAATATACTCTCCAAAAATTATCGCATGACCTCGGCTTTTTCTAAATGCTTATATTTCTTTTAATACTTAACATATCAAGTGAGATAAGTAAAGAAAATATAAGAAATAAAAAAATATATATTTTTTAAAATTATAACTATTTTTTAACAGCACATGTTACAGGGCAATTAAAATTGATTTTTTTCAAAAACTTTTAATCACCCTGTAGAATGAACTGTGAATAGCGAATAATAACGGTTAAACCAAAGTTATAGCTGGACCTTTTCTTACCCTGTTTTTATTGTCTACTATTAGTAACGACATTAATAAAAGAGATATAGCTATTTAAATAAAGGCTTTTTTATTGAAGTTTATAAAAAAATTTAAGCATTTGCAATAATTTTTGTTGAAAGTGTATATTGGACCATGTCCATTGGCTTGGTACAATAAGCCTTCAGGCTGCAGTGCCACCGGACATGCAGACGGCTCCCTGGGGAAAAAAAATGTCCATTGGCGTAGCGTGCTTTGAAGGGGCCCCGTATCACAATGAGTTAGGGAGCTCCAAAAAAACAAAATTGGGGACCAAAAAAAACTTTCCACTTTTCCAATTTAACCGACAATTTTACAGTTTTCTACCACCTACTACTACTTACACACATTTGGGGGCCCCTGTAGCCCGGGGCTCCCGGATCACTGATATGGCTAATACGGCGGCAGCTACGCCCCTGACCATTGACCATGCCCAAAAAACTTCTTTTTGAAAAATATATCTAAATTTTTTTTTTATTGAGCCCTTCATTAAGAAATCTATCTTCGCGACAAACCAAATTAGCTACAAAAATGGTTTCCTAATTTTTTTAATAAATTCACTCCTTCAAAAGTTGTTTGACGCAAATAAATCGACAAATTACTTTTGGATTCAACTGTAACGTGAGGTATCTTTTGAGTTTTGTTGTTAATACGGTCAAAATATTTTAAAAACATTACATTTTTTGCTAAACAGTGTCGCCACATACGTATTTTACCGTGTTTGAATACATCCCGGACAATGGTTCAAAAACATTAGAGTGATCTTTGTCGGGCGTATGCATTGAACTTATTAAAAACTTGGTTTCGGTAATTTATTTAAAACTTTTAACCTGGACATAGAAAATTTTTATATTTTCGGTGTAAACTTAAGTACATATTAACCCTAAAAAATAAAAATTATAATCATAACCCAAAATCTTATTGGGCTGTGACGCAACTGATTAAACCACTCCGACAAATACGGTTAGCAAGAAAAATATAACTTTGGTCAGCCGTCAACAATTTTATAATACATGTTTCCCCTTTTAACTATCCTAAGCGGTCTACCCACGGTCTACCTGATCGAAAGAACTGTACAGTTTTTTATTCAGGTAGACCTTAGTGTGTGTGGGCAAAACTGTTCAGTTTTTTAACCTGTTCAGGCGACCGAAGTAAAATCAAAAATATCCTATTTGTACCCGCCACAGACACTCAGGTCCACCGTTGAGGTTGGAAAGTTTTTTTAACCTGTTTATTTTAATAGGCGACTGAATCCTTTGTGAACTCGAGGGTAAACTGGTTTATTTGTAATTGAAAAATACATAGTTATTGATTATGGCAACAGATTTTTTTAAACAATGCAAATCATTTTTGGGTTGTTTTTTTTAATTAAAAAAGAATAAACTATAGGTAAGCTCCATTTAATAACTTAATGATTATAAATATAATTTTAATGTCATAAAAATACTTAAATTAAATAAATGTGTGTGTCCATAAATAAAAGCTTGTGTGTGCGCAGTTTTTCTCTCCGGTGTAGTCCTGAGTGCATATAGGGTGTTTCCCAATTTACGGTAAAAATTAAAGGTTGTTTTGTAAGATAATAAAATTGAAAGTTGAGATTATACTCCCAACTCGGACCTATACTTAAAAAGGTTAAAGTTATTATTTTGTTTTATTAATTATAGACTTTACCATAACTTTTTAGCCAACCAATAACGGTTTTTTGTTTCAAATATATAAAAAGTGTTTGAACGACAACAGATGGGGAAAGGTCGCTTTTTATTCGGATCTTAGACTAATTGCATATGTATGTATAGTAATGACAAATTTTAAGGAAAATAACAATAACATTTAAACTAACGACATTTAATGAATCAGGTGTCTTTTAAATTTTTTAATGTCTTTGGGTGTCCAGAGGCAAGTAATTAGGTTAATTTTATTTTCGTTTTTTTTTAAAAGTAAGATCAAAAAAAACTTAATGACAAAACAAATGTATTTTTTTGCAAAGAAAATATGAATATAGAAGACAGCCCAATCGAAAACGAATGAGGAATATGTCAGATAATAATAAAACTCTAAATATTTTTAAAATTTCAACACCATGAATTTTGAAAATAATGTTATTTTGGGCCTTTACAGTGTGTCCACGAATGGACTTTTAACTCTACCTCTAAAATTTTTTATTTTTATTATTACGAAACAAAAAATCTTTGTCTAAAAGCTAGAAGCCATATTAAAAAATGCCCTATGATATACAGGGTGGTTCAAAATTGCAAAAATACATTTTTAAATATAAAAAAAAATATATTTGGGAACTACCTAACACAAATGCATTAAAAAGTAAGTTTTATACATTTTTTATCATTTATGATTACTCGGGAAAATTAAGTGTTAACTAAAATGTTCTTCACATATGCAAACATTATTAAGTTAAGTTAAAATGCATGTAAATATTATCCAAAGGGTAACGATTTATTTAACAAAAATTAAAATTTCTATTACGTGTTAGTATTTAAATAAGTAAGTACTTACAAAAATATTTATAACAGATTTTTTATATTGGCAAAATACCATTTTCGTAATTTTGAATCTCCCTGTATATCATAAGGCGATTCTTTTTAACGGTTTTATTTTAAAAATCTCTTTTCTTTCTACGTAATTGTAAAAATATTTTTTCATTTGTTCTTTTTACGTTAACCTTAAGTTTTTCCAGAAGCCATAATCAATGGAATTTTTTTTTAACTTTTAATTACTTTTTTTTATTTTTAATTATTATTAATTACTATTAGAAATTACTATTAGAATAGTAGGTAATGTCAAAAATATATTCTTTTTTTTTCATTTTTATTTCAAAGTAATATTTTGCAATTTTAAACCACCTTGTATATCCTGCAGCGAGTTTTTTCTTTTCTTCAACACCGTTATTTTCTTATTTAAAGTATATCTTTTCTAGTAAGAAGATAGTTATCAACAAGTTCCCTATTTACACTTTTTTTTTTTCAAATATTAACTGAGCTACGGAAGAAAAAAATAGGACAAAACGGTTTTTGGAAACATCTAGTAAACCATGATTATTTTGAACGAAATAAAAAGCGATTTAAACTAAGCACTAAAAATACAGTTTTTTCCCATTTAACCATCTCTGTAGCGGCAGCGGTTTTCAAGATCACTGTACTAAACATCAAAAATAGTATACCCTGTATAATACATTTTATCAGAGAAGGAAAGTATTTAAAGGCCTCAATAAGAAATATTTTATTCTTAAAAAAATCATAAAAAAACAATAAAATAAAACGAAACTATTTACATATGTTGTGGCACAGCAATACCGTATTTGTCATTTAATCTAAACATTTATTTAAATTATATAATTTTTAATTATTATATCCTTTACCTGCTAAACTTTATTACTTATTAAAAAGAAATCTGTTTACGGCCGACCGAAGGAAAAAACTGTGCAGTTAAACCTGATTGCCCCACACACGCTCAGGTCTCAGGTCTACCCGAGTAGTGTTCCGGCCGACCGGAGAAAAAACTGTGCAGTTAAAACTGTACAGTTATACCTGATTGCCCCACACACGGTCAGGTCTCAGGTCTACCTGAATAAAAAACTGTACAGGTCTACCGTGGGTAGACCGTGGGTACACCTGAGCGTCTGTGGGCAGCGTAAAAAGAAATCTGTTTACGGCCGACCGAAGGAAAAAAACCGTGCAGTTAAACCTGATTGCCCCACACACGCTCAGGTCTACCCGAGTAGTGTTCCGGCCGACCGGAGAAAAAACTGTGCAGTTAAAACTGTACAGTTACACCTGATTGCCCCACACACGTTCAGGTCTCAGGTCTACCTGAATAAAAAACTGTACAGGTCTACCGTGGGTAGACCGTAGGTACACCTGAGCGTCTGTGGGCAGCATAAGCGCGCATTTGTTCTTCTTTCTTTGCTTTCATTGCCTCCAAAACCCATAATGCCAATTGAAAATATTTGGTTTTGAAATAATAAATTATACAGAATTTATACAGGGTGTCCCAACTCTATTTATACACTTTCTTACTCCAGGGATAGGGGTGAAAGAAGCTTATTAAAGTTTAGGTAGATATTATAAAATAATAAAATGTATTTAAAATCATTAAATTTTGTTTTTCTTATTAAGTGATTATTAAATAACTGTAGTTTAGGATTCTTGGTACTACTTATTTATACTGCATAAGCAATAAGTTTTAGTATATCGGCCAGTAATGCGATTACAAAACAAGAATTATTGTCACTCATGTTTACATGCCGGTATTTAGTTATACTGTCTCTTTTCTCACATTGCCTATGTGTTATGTTATTTAGGTGATCCAGTATAACACTGATTGCTTAGAAAACTTTTTGTTACAGCTCTGACTGATAGTCCCCGGTTTGTGGAACCGATTCCAAATGTTACAGTAGCACTAGGAAGAGATGCTAGTCTCCCCTGTGTTGTTGAAAATTTAGGCACATACAAAGTAAGTTAAATGCATGTTTTATGTTTTTTTATAAAAAGACAAGATTTTTTTTTATATAAAATAAAAAAATATTGTCGGAGTCGAAGCGTAAGCACCCTTTCACAAATATCTGCGTTGCATACCAAGTTTGTACACAAAATATGCGGTAACATCAGCTTAACGTGCCTTCTGAAACACAATTTGGGAAGATTTTAGGAATTTCTATTTCTTAAATAAACATTTTTTTAGTTGACACAGTTTATACAATGATATAGAAGTCCAATTTTTCTCTTAAAGTACTAATAACCAAAAATATTTTTTGTTTAGTAAAAATAATAGGTGTAAACTGCGTAGGTATTACCTCTCGTTTATACCTTGCTACTTTCAAGTTGGTTTTTGTCAGTTTTGGCATATGGAATATCTAGTTTGATTTGAATTTAAATTTAAAATTTAAATGAAAACAAACAAGTGATTTTTTTGTTTCTAATCTTGTATTTCTTTTAAATTTTGGTGATAATAGGATTAATAAGTATTTTTGTTTATTTTTTCTAGGAATTAGATTTATGTTAAAAGTGTCAAGAAATCAGTTGAAAATTTGCAAGGTGTAAAAAGTAATACCTACCTACGCATTTTAGACCTATTATTTTTACTAAATTAAACATTTTCTTCTATTAATACTTAACAAGTGTGTGTGGTTGGGTTTTATGGCACTGGTATGAAACCAAATAGCCAGCATTTCTACTTAACAAGAAAAATTAAACTTCCATACTATTGCGTAGTAAAAATCCAATAATAAAGTTAAAAAATAGGGTTCACTTTTAATTTAAAAACTTGGAAACTTGGAAAAGGGCTTATTGACATGATAAGCCACACAGACATATAAATTTGTTTTATTCTATAATTTATTTAATTTTTATTGATATGATTAGCCACAATAATAGTAATTAGTCACAAGTGCATAGAGTGACTTTTTTTAACGAATGGAAAGTTTGACAGCACAAACCGTTGGGCGAGTGCGGAAATCCCATAAGTAAAAAAAAAACACTTTATGCATGTGTTACATAATATATATTTTTTCAACGACCGTATAAAAATTTCCCAAAGACCATTTTATACATGTGTTAATTATCTTAACTTATATTAATAAGCCATTATATTGCAACAAAAAATCATAGCCTCCTATTTTTTAAAAGACAATTATCCTCTAATTATGAAGAGGCATGTGCATGCATTTATTTTTTAATTTTAGAAAATTGTAAGTACTTACTTTTTGTAGAAATAATACTAAAATAGTATAAATTCTTTTTCAATTTTTAAGTCATCCAAATTTATTATTACTATTAATTCTTAATAATTTCTATAAATTTGTTTGCAAACTGTCAAATTTTAAAACTAGTGACACGTGAACTAAAAGAAATAATGACAAAATCAAAGGTAACTTAACCGTTTGGTTCAGTTGATATCGCGTTTACTGTTACATTGCATAAATTGATGTTTAAGTTTATTGTAGTAGGCATTGAAACACAAAACTAATTAAAAGTATGAAAAAAGCTTCAAAGTGTTAAAAAAGTTACGTTTTGTAATACTATATATAGTGTACTAAAAATGAAGTACTTTTACCTTCATTTTAACGATTAAAAAACAGCATTTTTTTAACGGTCGTAGAAAAAAGTTTTAAGTATTTTTCTTGTCTTAATAAACCAATTAAAAATTATTCAAGTTTATTTATATTACATAATGGTTAATATTACATATTATTGTAAATAAATAAATTTATAAATTATATAATATTATTTTAAATTTAACACTTAAGTATTTTGTGTTTGTGGCTTATCATGTTATTACAAAAGGCCTTTTATATGATTTCTGCGAAACTGACAACATCGCCAATATCAGCACTGAATTCACGGTAATTTTTCCCTGGAGTACCGAATTTCGTCAAGTTTGTTTAAAAATTTTATGAGATATCTGAGCGTTTTCGAACTTTTAGGACACACTTTGTAATAAAAGTATTCTCTCTCTGCAAATCCACAATTGACCCTGTATAAAATCTCCAAATTTATACTTCTTATCTCGGTGAAATTTTATGAATACAATTCGGTCTGCAATGCACGTATATATATTATATCAAATGACAGACGGAATAGCAAAAGTAATAAGGAGAGCTTCTTTGCGGAAAAATATACAGAAAATTGTGATTACTACACTAAACGATATTTCTTGGTAAAATTAAATTAAAGCAATTTACAGAATTGATGGCCAGTTTTCTTCTTGAAAAGGGGGCATTAATCAAATGAATTTCGCTTGGTTTAAATTGGCTCTGCATGAAAAGAAGTTGATCGTAAACTACATAGACCGCTCTAGAAAAAGGTATATTTATTCGGTTTAATGCTGCTGTTTAACGATTTTATTTAACGACGATAGTTGCTTTAGCATTTAGCGCTACCCTAATATTTCAACAAGTTTCTGTATATTAGGTGGGCGTTAAAAATTAATTGTTTGTAACGCCCCCTTAAATGCTTCCTTTGATAAAAAAACACTGGATATTTTTTTATTTAAAAACAACACGTGCCACGAGATTTAAGTATTTATACCCAAAAATTAACTTAGATCGTCTAGAGGTAGGTGTTGTTTTAAATTGGAAAAAAGTATTTTTTCGTCAAAAAGCGGTTTCTAGAAGACGTAAAAAAATTAACTACCACCCCAATGATTATACCCAAAAATTTGCTTAGATTATTTGAGGGCAAGTGTTGTTTTAAATTTAAAAATCCAGTGTTTTTTTATTAAAAAAGCTTATTAGGGGGCGTCACAAAAATTTTAATGACCACCCTACTGTATATACTATGTTAGGGTATTTCTGATTTAGGATATGTTTGCATTTTTTTTACACAATAGTTCTAAATAAGTTTTAAAAATATTAAAAAAATCGTGCCAACTTGCCGCTCTTAGTATTATAAATAACCCGGCTTCCACGACAGCCAAAATGTTAAGTGAAATTAACATGGAAACATTTTGTTATTGGCTTAAAATCTTGCGAGTTATCTACTAATGAACGGATCATATTAACACATAATACATATAAAACTTTTTGTAGAGCGTTAAATTTGCAACAAGAATGATGATATGTCCATATGACCAGTTTATTAGTGGATAATTTTAAGAATTCTATTGTAATAACAGAACTTTTTTCATGTTCACTTTACTTAATACTTTTGCAGTTGTGGTTCCCTTTTCCCTTTTATATATATATAAAAAATATATAAATATTAAAAAAAATATATATATATATATATATATATATATATATATATATATATATATATATATATATATATATATATATATATATATATATATATATTTTTCTGGTTAGGTTGAAAATTCCAAAATTAAAGAAAAACCTTAATTTAAAAATATATCAATGTTAAAAGCCTAATTATTCAAAAACGGCGTTTGGCGAACATTTTTAAAGAGACGTTTTTTGTTGGCAATTTAGTTTTCTGAAAATGTAGGCGCGGATAAGTTTTTACCTCGATAGTTAGTTAATATTAATATTAATTTTACGATTTTTTTATCATTTTTAAAAGTATTTTCAATATATCTTCAAAAAAAAGTCAATGTTTTGGCCTAGTCTAATGTATAAACCCTATATATGAATATACAGGGTCTCCGGGAAGTCAACATAATACGATAAAAAGCAATGGTTTTAGTAGCGCAATCTCCTATTTTACAAAAGATCTTATAAAACAACCTACTTAAAATAATTAATAAAAAAAGGTATGTAAAAGCAAGAGGTAATAATTTTTGTTGTTGTTTTTTTATTAAAAGTAGACAACCAACTAAGGTAAATTTAAAGTACCTTTTAAATAAAATATTTAAAAATAAATGAATCTTCTTTTGCTACACTAATAATGCAGTACTCATCTTTGTGTTATTTTTTTAATAGATTGCTACAGCAGTTAACAGAATTAAGTAGCTTATCCAAAATAAGTTAAAATAATGTTTTGTAAAAATTGGGATTAAACTTTACTTTGTTTATTTTCTGTAAAGTTACTTGAAATCTTTCGTTAATAATTCAAAACCTTCATCAGTAAATCATCTTAATAATTAAAACGACTGAGCTATTTTATTTCCCCATTTCTTGGCAACTGCTCTTTACCTTAAAACATCATTTTTGAAATTAAATATATAAAATTATGTATTTCCAGGTACACACAAAAATATTTTTTGTGTAAATTAAAAGAAAAAAATAAAATAAAAATAAATATGTCGCATTGATTTACATTATATTTAAAATAAAAAAGTTTAAGGCTTAGATATTTTATTTTATTATAATATTTTCTGCTGACAAATAAGATAAATTCAGGTAAATCCCAGGTCGTTAGTCGTGATCCACCCAAAGTATGCACTTTTAAAACGACTTTTTTATAAGGTCTCCCAAATAAATTTTGTTTTTGGCTCTCAAAGTTTCTTTCTTTTGGAAATCGTATCAGCTATTGTAGATAGCCAGTGTTTAAGCTTTAACCAAGTTATTGATAGGGTACCTCAGGGCTTAGTACTTTCACCAACATTGTTTATTCTGTATATTAACGACCTATTCTCTTCCACAAATAACCAAATAACCCCTTTCATGGTTTTGCTGACAAAAGTATCCTTCACTTTAGTATTCACGTTTTTAAACATATCTTTAAACATGACCTAAAAAACAAACGCAAAGCGATGCATTCTTACAGGACCTTAATTTAATTCTGGATTGGGGTGCCAAAAATCTTTTTTCATTTTTTTATCCTAAAAACAATCTTGTTTCTTGTAATAATAGGTCTTTTTATAAGTGACATTTAGGAATACCTTTAGCTAGCATAAACACTTGTCTCTCCAAAAGTTCGATCCCGAGCACGTTATCTGAAAGGTGCTGTGAAATGCAAAAACTGCATGTTTTAATGATTGGACAACGTTGACTGAAAAGGGGAAAAGATGGATTAATAGCCACAGCAGTTTCAAAATAAATTGGATCTCTTTTAAAAGAAAAAAAAACATGAACATATTAAAAAAAAGATTTTTTAGGATTCGATTAATTTTTAATGTTCCACTCTTCTTTAATTATTTACCCTTTAACCTTTGGCAGTCACATTCCTTGCAAATTTATAACCAACTTTATATAAATATAGGACTAATAGACATATTTATACGTTTACTGGTATACTAACAAGCAAGTCAAATACGAGTCCCTATTTTTAGGTCTAATAAAAACATTAGTTTATGTTTTTGATAGGCAATTTTTTTCTTCACAGTGCAGCTTTTATTGCGTTTAAGGTTGGACACCACTCTTATTTATTTTAAACATTTAATGCTCCGTTCTCCCCTATAAACCAAATTAACAGTGCTAGTTATAATTTACAAACTTCAAAATATTATCTTGAAATTGCCAAGTTTAGGATAAGCCAAATCCTTATTGCATTAACTGTTGTATGACAGCCACTTTCTTATATTTAACGATTTAAGCTTTCTGACGATCGTTGACAAAAAATTTATGAACATAAAACGTTTAGACGTTACGTGTATTTATTAAAGCCTGCTATAAAAATATATATTCTGCGCAGTAATTTTTATTGCCTTTTACGCAGGTTAAATTTCGTAATGACGTTAAGTAAATCTTTAGCTTTAACGCGTTATTACTTTGTCTCTTCTTTACCACATGCAAATATTTTATTGTTATAAATATAAATTAGAACAAATGGATATATGTTACATTATATTAATACTAAATATATTTGATCCGTAGATGCACCTATGCATGCCTAAATCACCTGATTGAGTTTGGGAGGAACTTTAATGTAGTTAAAACTTTATAATCCGAAGTTTAGACTGACAATATTGGCGAAACACTAATATTTTCAATTTACGTCACTTCTAAGGGATCATTAAGCGTTATTACAATGCGTTAATGCATTATACATTTAAGTTCAGTTTTGTAGTTAAAAATGCTTTGATTATCTTTTTCATGTTTTTTAAACAAACAAAGATAATCAAATGTTAACTCAGGTTTACCTTACGTTTTTTAATTAATCATTTACAATGTTGTGTACAAAAAGTTTCTTTAAAGCATACCCAAACCTTTGTTACTGTAGGGGAGGTTCGAAAAGCCCCGTCTACGCAAATTTAAATATTGAAGTGTCAGTAGCATATGAGGTCTCTAGTAAGAACAATGTTAATTGCTCAAAACTTTTGTCCATAGGGTATGCTTAATTTTTAAATAAGTAAATGTTTTCAGTAAAAAAACTTTACGTTTTTAAAGCGGCCCTCGGACGATCAATATTATTGCGCATATTGTTCAATAAAATTGAAAGTTTGTGGGTTATATTGAGAAATTGTACAATGTATTGTGTCAAGTAAAAGAGTTTGATTTTTATTGTGCAAAAGTGATTTATTGTGGCGTGCGTGAATAATATTGCACAATTATTTCACTCTTCAAAGACGAAAGAGTATTTGCTTTACAAAAACAATTAAACAAATTTGGGTTCAATAGCAAAAGGAAAAAAAAGTAAAGGTTTTTCTTCTTTTTAAAAGATGTTTTAATCAGCTACTTTTCTTATTCATATTTTAACCAGTAGTTACAACACAAAATTAGATAAGTGCAATATATTAAATATATTCATTGAAAAAACATATTGCACGGTTTAGGAGCCACTAGCAACATTATTGTACAATATTTTGCGCAATAATATTAATAATCTGTGGCCTCCTTAAGACCCTACCAATGAGCTGAGATGCCCGGTAGGTTGAATAAAATAAGACCTAGGGAGGACAAGGCCGAGTACCAAATAAAATATTTTTACTATGAAATAAAACATTTTTGAATACACTACACCATACAACTTAATGTACCTATAATACTTTTTATAAGTCCTATACATTCACATTCTTCTAAATAATAAAATTATTGGCATGAGACTAAAGGTAAAACCAGAACATAAAAAAATAAAATAGGCAGTATATAGTATAGGTAAAAGTCTTGCCACACATAACTGCAGCGATGTCCCACAAAACCCGCATCGTAGCACCACCGTGTCTTGTACGGTCCGAAACATGCCCAGCAAATGAAATCATACGTGCATCGGATAGCGCCGATGTTCCCGAGCCTAGCTTTGAGTGTACGGGCGTCACCTTTTATTTCAGTTCATTACGTAAAATTAAAAGATCGTCTTTAAAGGTTAGTTGTTGTAAACAAACAATACAAAGAAAGTAATTAAATAAATAATTAAAAGTGTAAAATTAATTTTATTGTTACATCTTGTAAATAATTTGTGAATTAAACTCACAAAAACATTGTTATTTTTTGAACTAAACTGCTGGACTTTCGAACAGAATAATTTAAATTTTAGGTAAAATTTTAAACTTAATTTTCTCAAAAGACTAAAAAAAATATTTAAGTACGGTTTTCGGCAAATTTGGACGCAACTATTAGTTTTCATGATTACCTGCATTGTGGTCTGGTATTAAACTTACCTCTTATATACAGAGTGGTAAATATGACGTTGCTTTTTTGGGAAATTTTGTTGTTCTGTAACTTTCTAAATAAAAGAGATTTTTAAATCTTTTAATTTTTAATAACCAGATAAACATTTGTGACAAACAGTTTTGACAGATTTTTGATATTCCTCGTAAATCTAAAAATATGATGTTTTTACTAAAAAGTTATATTTTAGCGTTATCACCCTGTATAACGCCGACTTTTAGTCCTATAAACTCCTACTATTTGACGTTTTAAGCTAAGAGCAATACCTTTTAATTGTTTTGAAAAAAATTTATACAGGATTGGAGAAAAAAGTAGATCTATATGTAGAAGTAAATTTTTCAAAATTTTCTATGTTTTTTAATAATTCTTGTTTTCTCTTATGCCATAAAGTAAGAAATTTACTTTAATAAATTCTTAAGGTATTTTTGGAATCCTATTTGAATTGTTTGGTTGTTTAATGCTTATACACTGCATTTCTTTAAGGCCCCCTTCCTTCTATTTTTTGAACAGAAACAATTTAAAAAATTAAAACTTTGGGATATAAAATAAATGCATAAATACTATATTTTGGAGTTACATTGACAAATAAAAATTTTAAGATGGCGGCTGGAGGCCATCTTGGGCAAAAACTAAATGAAAAGGATGGTTCTTGTGACACATCATTTTAAAGCTCCTGACGAGTACTTTAGAATCCTAGAATATAAAGTTAATAGCTTTACCTAATAAAAAATGGATATACTTTAAAAATTACCCAAATACACGATTTGGATGGCCATATTTCCAAAACTAATAAAGGTAGATGTACTAACTGTGGTATTTTCCTAATGCTTTTTAAAGATTTTTTAATGGTGACATAATATACAGGGTGCGTTATTAAAAAAATATATACTTTTTTCTCACCCTGTATATGATCACCATGTATGACCATTAAAAAATCTTCAAAACAGCTTTAAGAAAATACCGCATTAACTAAATTTATTAGTTTCGAAAATATTGCCATCCAAATCGAATTTTGGGTAATTTTTGAAGTGTCGCAATTTTGTATTAGGTAAAGCTATTAACTTTTATATTCTAGAGTCTACAAAGTACTTTTCAGAAAGCTTTAAAATAATATGTCACAAGACCCACTCTTTTCATTTGGTTTCTTTTCTCCAAGATGGCCTCTGGCCGACAATGAAATTTTATCTGTCAATGTCACTCTAAAATATAGTAGTGCAATTATTTTTGTATCGTAAAGTTTTAATTTTTTTAAACTGTTTCGTTTAAAAAAATAAGGAAACAAGGCAATAAAGAAGTGCACTGTATAAGCATTGAACAACAAAACAATTCAAAAAGCATTATTAGGCAAACTAAGCAACGTAAATAAAAAAACCGTTTTGGTATTTTGATCCCTAGATTTCAAAAATGCTTTTAGAATTTATAAAAGGTAATTCCAAATTTGCCGAAATCCGCACCAAAACATCTTTTGTAGTCTTTGAGAAAATGAGGTTTAAAATTTTTACCTCATATTTAAATTATTTCGTTCGAATGTCCAGCAGTTTATAAGTTTTCTTAAATTATTATTTCAAAAAATCAAATAAACTAATATTTGCTTACTTTTTAAAATGCGGTGCAGGGTATGTGATTGGGCACGAAGCGGTAATTTTAAGCCTACGGCTGATTACAACGGTACATTTCAAAACCGAGACACGGCCGTGCTACTGCACAGGACTCGGTGTGGCTATATGTTGACAAACATTAAAATTGTGTTACCCTATTTGTAAAGAAAGAATTAATTTATCATCAGGTGTAATTTAAAGCGTGGTATAATTAACTCATATTACTGCAGTTGGATTAACACAAATTTTTTCACCGCATCCCCATACATTTCATCAGAGAAACGCACGACCACGGGCTCGTTGCGGTTATGTGAGGACCAGTATAGATATTTTTTTGAAATTTGGACAACGCCTTCTATGCATTAAAAGACGTTTTTTCGACGACAAAAAAAAATTTTTTGGTCTGTGTCGTCCGTAAGGAATTTACTGCTAATATTTTATTCAGAAAAAATGGTACTTTTCTGCATTTTTTAAAAAACAAAATATTTTTTGTTTTTAAAAAAGTTTAAAACAAATATGTTCTCTATATAAAGGATGTAAAGCAGTTTTGCAGAGCGCAAATAAGATAAGTTAGCATTTTAGCTTTATTGTTTGTATTTAGTGATACATGTCGGACCAATTAGAGGTTGCGTTTAGAAGATATGAAGGTAAACGGCGTTACTCCTCTGCAGGGCTTCCCGGACCTCCCTATTAGTATTTTAATTTACTCATTTACGAAACCAGTCACCATTTTAAATAAATATACACACAACGTAGCTATATTTTTCGATCATTCAAAATAAACCAACTAACTCTATTTTACAGTTAAAGTGGTATTAGCAAAGATTTTATAACATATTATTGTCATAAATTCACACTTATTGTTTATTGTAAATTATTTTAAAATAAAAATAAAGTGTTGGGTGGGTTTAAAAATTTAAATAAATGTGTTTTTTTTGTTTTTGCTTTTATTAAATAGTACAATATCCTCAAAATATTTTCCTAAAATTTTAAATCGATCCGAGTAAAGTTCTTAAAGATAGATCCTTCAGAAGTTCTGCCCATCCACCAAGTCAGTGCAGCGCTTTAAAACTTTAAAAGCGTTTATTTCATAAGTCAATATTTTGTTTAAATTTTGCACACATCTTTAAAATGACATCTATAAATTTTAGGCGTTGAACCAATTATAACCGCGGTAATAATTGGTGAGAACTTTGACGTATAATACCTTGTTTAAAAGTCAACATATCCGATAGGTAAAAACGAACCAGAACGAACATTTTTTTTCTTTTGTTTACAACTAATTTTTTTCGAGCATGGCGAAAATATGACCGAAAAATATGTTTTTTTTTTGTTCAAAGTTTATCAAAGATTCTAATTTTATGAATTAATGTAAGAGGGTCAAGGGAGATAAAGTATTGACAGCAGAGTGTTTGGACTTTTTACATAAAATTTTGCTGTTTAAATATGTATATTTAATATGCTAAATTGTTTAAATACAATATATGATCGTATATATTTAAAAAAAAATAGTAAAAATAACCTTTTCTAAACCTCTTAAATTTACACAACCTCTTAAAGGACTCTTAAAGAGTAAAAATTTATGTAATAAGTGCATAAAGTTATAAATTTTTTTATGTCAGGCGAGTGCGGCAATCCCATGAGTAAAAAAAGAAACTTTATGTACATTTTTATTATATTTATTCATATTTTTCTATCATTTGGTTTAGGTAATTTCGCGTATACTGTTACGTTATATGAATTCATATTAAAATTAATTTTAGTACGCAATAATACAAAATTAATTTAAAGTGTGAAACTGTTCAAAACATTAAGTTTTTCATACTTTTATACTGCACAAAAATATAGTACTTTAGGTTTATGATAACCAATAAAACAACAACAACAAAAAAATGGTGAAGTAGTATTATGGTATTAAATATTGTTTTTTAATTAAGCTGTAAAGTAGACATTGTTTGCTTGCACCTTGGCACTTTCAAACCTGGATCGAAAAGGACGACAATGCCGCCGCCATCGAGGGAAACAACAGCTGTTTCTTACGCGTTATAGCCCAAAGTGCAATATGAGGATAAAGCGTGACACCTAATCTGCACTACAGCCTAAGATGCTGTTGGCACAAGTCCAACACGTATCGTGAACACTAAATCTTAAATATAATGTGGTTATTTAAGTTTTCTACTGCTTGAAGTTGCATCTAAAGTAAGTTTAGACGAAAAGTTATGGCTTGTATACCTTTGGCTTAATAATTTTTAACTCTTTTATCTTGACAAGTCAAACAATGGCAATATAACAGGGGCACATACAAGGCAAAATTATTATTGTAAATTTGCGAGCTTTCTGAATCAAAAATATTTTAAAAATTGGTTTCTAACCGTTTGATGATCCTGGCGACTTATCACTATACTACGACTATATCAATTGGTTTTCAACATGTTTACGGTTCCTGACCGCCCCCGAATAGGTACGAATATTAGTGGCGGCTGGTGACATTTTTAGTGGAAGGGCACAAGCAAGAAAAAAATTATTCTAAAATAAATTTAAAAGAAAAAGATAAAATTAAAGAAAGTCCTTTTGCCTATTTCTCAGTAATTGTTTATTTGAATAGAAAACTATAATTATATAATAAATTCACTATATTCCCTTTCTTTTTGCACGCAATTCTTAAGCTTTTCGCTAAATTGGCACTTAATATTTGATTTTCGCCCCTTAGAGACAAAATTTTCTATACAGGGTGTCCAGAAAGGGTGGTCAAAAATGATAGGGTTAATAGAGTGAGCCAAAATGTTAGTACTTCATACAAAAAAGTTCTATCGCCCTTCCTTGAGGAGTAATTACCCTTCAAAGTTAGAATTTAAAAAAATATATATTTTATTTATAATTTTGAACATTTGCCACAAAGAATAATAATATTTTGGCATTTAAATTAACTCATACCAATGCTTTTTTTTATAGGCAAATGATTGCGCAGTAAGTCATAATTATACAGGGTAAAACGATTTTTAAGTTAATTGTATGCATTTTTACAAAGGTGAAAAATTTGACATTTTGCTTTTACAATTTAATTCCTTCATCATTTTTGTACAAAACAGATATACCATATATAAATCGATATCTTGGACCGTTCTTCAGAAAATCGCAATTTAAAAACCAGATATACCCCTATTTTGTATGTAATAAAAAAATTATTTCTTTCGGAATTTATTAAAATGGGATAAAAGTAAATTAAAACAGTGTTTAAAAGCCTTTTAAACTTCATAACACTTCATAACCAATAAAGATTGTTTTTTATATAATTTTACCATACTTTAATAATTTTCTCAAAAAATAATTTTTTAATACATTCAAAATGGAGATATGTCTGGATTAAAAATGAGATTTTATGAAAAACGGTCCAAGATATCGATTTAAATAAAGTATACTTTTTGTACAAAAATAATAAAGAATTAAACGGTCAAACCAAAATGTCAAATTTTTCACCTCTGTAATAAATGCATACAATAAATGAAAAAATAATCGTCTCATCCTGTATAATTATGACTCACTGCGCATCATTTGCCTATGGAAAAAAAGCATTGGTTTAAGTTAATTTAAATGCCCAAATATCACTAGAACTTTTTTTATATAAAGTACTACCATTATTATTGTTCACTTTATCACCCCTAATATTTTTGACCTTACCTTTCCGGAAACCCTGTATATTTTACCAATTTTTTGCATAAAAAGCTTCACTTTCACTTTGTTATCAAAATCAGGGATGCACTGTATATAATATTTCTCATTAGATTCTGCTGTATGTTAAAGTTTTTATTTAAACAAAGGC
Source organism: Listronotus bonariensis (assembly GCA_014170235.1). NCBI lineage: Eukaryota > Metazoa > Arthropoda > Insecta > Coleoptera > Curculionidae > Listronotus > Listronotus bonariensis. Next base: position 290,070 of record JACEGR010000008.1, read on the forward strand.
AAACTGTTATTCTGTAGTAGGAACTGTACCACAATTATTTTCATAGTTTCATATCCATTTCTACATTGTCACATATCACATTACATAACTCTCAACTTACGCACTATTTAAGTATACCCACTTGGGAAAATTAAACATATATTCAACAATAAATATTGCCACTGAAACTCTACAGGTAACTACTGTTTGACCTGCGCCTTCTACCTGGTGACACGTAAATGTGTGCCCACTGCCTGTACCAATTTCACGTAGACGTAGTTAGCTAAGTAAGTGAGTAATTAAGAAAGAGGTGAGCAGAGTCTTTGAAGTTGTTTTAATAGGATTATAGTAAATGTCTAAAATTAAATTGTATTTAACAAAATCGTTGTTTTTTTGTTTATTTGAAGGGCGGGCACGTTACCCAGTGTCCTTTAGTACCGGCCGCCACTGACGAATATCAAATAAGTAATAAAACAGAATTGTGTAAGTATTAATAAATTTGTTTATTGAACTAACCAGAACCAATGTTTTTTGTTTACTCACAATTATTTAGGCTATTTCGAAATTATGGCGAAAATGCAAAACAACTGGTTATTTAAACACGCAACACACAAGTCACAGCAAATACGCTAAGTTGCCAAAAGTTAATGAAACCCACCTCAAGATAAATAAACCCTTCCAGGTAATCGGTGTCTGCCTGAGCCGTCGGACTCCCGAGCCGTATAACTATTTATTGCCAGGAACCAATGTATGTACGACGTTTTTAAGGACGGGAACCGATTTGCATATTAATGTTAATGGCTTTATGACCACTGTTCTAAACAGGAACCAATTTACCACACCCAAATTTAAAGCATGTTAAACTTTACATATCACATTGCATTATATTGTTATTAAATTTACACTCATTAAATATTAATTTAAATTGATCCTACAACACATGTTTGTTTAGAAAAAGTGTGCAAATGTCACTAAACCGACTAAAAGGTATACAAATTTAATGGTTTAATATTAATTGCATTTCCAGTAATACAATAATTTAATTTATTTTTATAGTAACAAGATTTTCTGGAAAACAATTTTAAAGAAAACGCGTGTCATAAACTTTTTAGTTGTATATTATTTGTGTATATTTTTTACTTGGTCTAACTGATATGTCTCAAAAATACTTTTTCATTTTAAAATCTAAACAAGAGCAAAGTCTTGTGCAAAACAATAAAGCACTTATAAAAGAAACAAAATAGAAATTGATATTGGAAATAACTTAAACATAAATTGCTCTTAAACCTGATAAAGAACTCTCAAACTTTAGAGAAACAGCTCTCTTGCTTTGGAGGGATTGTTTTTATGAAAGTAGATGCCTGACTATTGCTTTTAAATTGGACTTTATTAGAGCTACTATGTCTATCGGGGAGGTGTTTAAAGTTGTTTAAAGAAAATTAAAAATATAAAAGTAAGTTTATTAGAGACAAAACAACGTATAAAATTATACAGGGTTTCGAAAAGGTAAGGTCATAAATGATGTAAGTGATAGAGTAAGGCAAAATAATGTTGGTACTTTGCATAAAAATTTTTAACGCTCTTCGTTAGGACGATATTGACCTTTAAAGTTAGAATTAAAAAAAAACTTTTTTGGAACGATTGCCACAGTATTAAGGCTGTTTGAACAACTAAATAACCTTATACTCATTTTCATAGATAAACGGCTATTTAGTAAGTCGGTATTATACAGTGTGAAACGATTTTTGTTTAAAATTTAATTATGAATTTTTAACGCAGGTAACCAATTTGACATTTTGCTATAACCGTTTAATTCCTTTATCATTTTTAAACATAAAAGGTTTATTTCGTTTAAATTATTATCTTGGATAGTTTTCTTATAAAATCTCATTTTAAATCCAGAAAACCAGCATTTTCTATTTAATAAAAAAAATCCATTTTTTGAAAAAATTAATAAAATCTGGTAAAACCAATAAAAATCGTGTTTTTAAGCCTAAAACTTTATAATATAAATATAGACTGTTTTTTAATTTTATCATATAGGTATGTATATTTTTTACAAAAATGGAATTCTTTATTTCATAAAAATGCTGGTTACCTAGACATAAAATGCGATTTAATGAAAAACGGTCAAAGATATCGATTCAAATACATACATATAGACAGTAATAATAATATACAGTGTCCGTCAGATATATGGACGCAAATGATTTTTTTTTATTACACATTTCACAAAAAAAAATATTCTTAATAAAAGTTGCTGCTTTATTTCAAACTTAAAATACAACTGCCAATATTAAAATACCTTTATTTGTATACCGGGGAGATACAAAAATATAAAAATGGTTCAAGAGTAAAGTACTCTTATTTCTTAGAACACATTTAAATATTATTGAAAAAAGTATCTCAAATTAAAAGTAGGTGTCAAAAATGAAGTCACAGCCACTTATTTAAAAACATATTTTTTTCTTAATTTTTGCTATTATTTTTGCGCTACCCTGTATTCGAATGAAAACGCTGCACTTCTATTCAACCTTCTATCGGATATAATAAGTATGTAATGTAAGACATCTGTTTTAATTAAGAACAAACCAGAAAATAACTTAATAAAAATAAGTTCTATCATATACTCATATTTTTGCGTCCAAATAGAAAAAACGTGGTTAAATTTGAAAAAAATGAAACAAATAAGCCGAATATTAAAAATAACTGAATAACTTAAATTAAAGCCTTAACCCAAAATTATTCTAAGTAATTTTTCTAAATAGAATTGTATTAACTTATAACCTGAACATCAAAAAACAAATTTTAAATCTTTTTATTTGAAAAAAGTCAACGATTTTTATTCCGCCACTTGTTTTATTCGGGTTATAGTTATTACAAATTATTTAAAGGTAATTTTGAGTAAACTTTTAATTGCGTTTTCAGTCATTTTTAATGTTCGAGTTATTTGTTAATACATTTTTTTTTAATTTAACTACGTTTTTTCCATTAGGACGCAAAAATATAGGTATTTTGCTAAAACTTATTTTTATAATAATTATTTTCTGGTTTGTTTTAATTGAAACTGAAGATTTACATTACATACATATTATATCCGATAGAAGGTTGGCATAAAAGTATATCGTTTTCATTCGAATACAGGGTAGCGCAAAAATAATAGCAAAAATTACGAAAAATTGGTTTTTGAGATAGGTGGCTGTGACTTCATATTTGACGCCTAGTTTTAATTTGAGATACTTTTTCAAATAATATTTGGATATATTGTGAGAAATAAGGGTACTTTACTCTCGAACCATTTTATATTTTTGTATCTTCCCCGGTATACAAATGAAGATATTTCAATTTTGGCAGTTGTATTTTAAGTTTAAACGGAAGCAGCAACTTTTATAAAGAATATTTTTTTGTAAATAGTGTAATAAAAAATCATTTGCGTCCATATGGACACTATGTAGGATACGACAAAATGTAAATATTTTTTTATATAAAAGCAGCCTGTATATTATATCACCGTTAATAAGAACTATAAAAGAGCTTTAGGAAAATACAACATAAAGTACATCTAACTTTAATAGTTTCCGAAATATTGCCATCTAAATCAGGTATTTAGATAATTTATAAATTACCGACATTTTATAGTGGGTAAAGATATTGACTTTATATTCTAGGGTTATAAAGTTTTCTTTGGAAGCTTTAAAATGATGTGCCACAAGAGCCCCTTTCCATTTATTTTTTTTCCAGGATCGCGCCCATCCACTATCTTACTACTACTATTGTTGCTTACTATCATTTTTACTTTAAGAAGTAGTTTATACCCTACAATTAGTCATACCCAAATTTTACAAAGAAAATTAAGGGTACAAAAGTTAGCAGTTACGTCCACACTGCATATAGCTCAAATACAAAGCTATAACATCCTGTAGATATTAAACCTATGAAACTAAAAAAAGACTGATAAAGCAAAAGCTATCGTTTAAGTTTGCCCATACGCGACGATCTGTTTAATGCTTGCTGAATGGATAATAAAATAGCCAGTATAGGAGACTAAAGCAATATCTATGTTCCAATCAGTGGCTTCTAATGAGCTAATGTCACCCGTTGAACTATGTACTTTATCATTATGACCACATAAATTGTCAGCTAATATCTGAGACGATGACACTTTGTAACTTTTATTCATTTGTACGATTAAACATAAAATAGAGTTTTGGCCATAAAATTTATATTACATCACGTCCACCCGTTAGAAAATAATATTTTGGGCCCTATTTATTTATTAAATTAAAGGCGCAGCATGATCTCCATTTTGTGTCACAAGAAACTTACTAAAAAATTAAAAGCTAAGATAAGCTGTCTCTTTTATTCTTCCTCCAAAGCAGTGTATTTTATTTGACGCTTATATTTTATTAACAAATATTTTTTTATATTTATTACCTTTAGAAAAGTCGAGCACAAAGCTTAAATTTATTTTACATTTTAGTAGATGTAGGATTTTTTAACATTTCTTTTTTGTACGACATCGAAACCTGCAGTACAAGTACTAAACTTATGCCGCTCCAACCAGTCTATCTTAAGAAGCTCCAATCTTTTAAGAATCTTTTAGACAAGCCATAACTTCTAAAGTCTTAGACATAATAAAATAAGACTTGGTATAAGTACAGGAGAGTTTAAGCATATTTTAATTTTTTGGTTACTTCCGGCTTAACCGGAAATGACTTCCATTTTAAATGTTTGAATAAAACACCCTGTAAATTTTAACATTTTTGGATTCCTGAGACAATTCTAGATAGTAATTTGACATTTTCAAAAGTTTTTACGCCTACTTACTTTGTTTGAGCGTCATTTGAGGTTTTGCATCTAGGTGGCTGTGATCCTTTATTTTAAACCCGATCGCACATAAATTGGAATCGTTAGATTTGTCCCGTCAAACCGGAAGTGACTAAAAAGTAAAAAATATGCGTTAAGTCTTCTCTTATCATACCATTTACCTATAAAAAGTCTCAATTTGATATGTCTAATGCTCTAGGAGTTATGGCTTGTCTAATAAATTCGTTGACACCCGGTAATTAACTTGCTTTTTTCGGACTGCAGCTAACATTTTAATTATTTATTTTGTGCATTAACTGATCTTTTTCTTTTTTTAAGCAAATAAAACCAGTAAAGAAGTAATATTGTAAGAAAAAGTATCAACCGCTATTTCACTTGCTTTCACGATTATTGGTTGTAGACATAAGGTTGTTTAAACTCAAATTTATTCATCAGTGACGTCTAAACTTTAGATTGCTTGTAATGGAATAGTTAATTGACATTTTAAGTGTTTACTGTTGGCAGTATATATTTATCGTTTTAGGACTTAAAACTGTATGGTATTTTCTTTTAAAAATGCATGGCTCATGCTCAAATTTTAAAAGAAATAGTCAGTTTTTCATATTTTATTATTGTTGTTTAAATTTACTACATTATTATTACTATTACTTTTAAAACACTGCTTTAATAACAAGAACTTGTAAATATTACAAAACCCCCGTATTTTTATATTTGAATTGAAAATGGCATTACATAAATAATAAAGTTGCACCGGCACAATATCAAAAACTTCCGAAACTGTTAAAGTGATAGGTGACAAAATTCAATAAAAGAATATTTAAGTTGCTTTCTTTTTGCATTTTTTATTACTTTTTATCTTTGTTAATTATTTTTATATTGTGTACATTTAATATTAATTTCATACTCTTACAGATTATTATCCACATTTCTTCTTTTCCACTGTGTTTTTGCCCCGCGTACACCTATCAAAGGTGTTTTATGTGCACTTATAATAAAGAATACCTAAAAATGATATTGAAACAATAAAATCGACATTAAATCAATACGAAAAAAATTACTGTAAAATCTTAAGAGTTTCACACCTTAACAGATTATGATAAACATTTCTTTATCGTGGTCACTTATTGTGTGTTTAAAAATTAAAATCGTACAATTTTTATTACAGAGTGCCCTACAATATTTTCATTTATTTTAATAGGTGTTCCATTTAAAATAACAAAGTCGCCCCTTATCAGAAATTTGGGCATTTTGCTTGTGTGTTAACCAAGTGTCACAACCAAATGACAAGGATATGATAACAAAAAACTTAAGGCTTTCTGCAAAAATCGCATCTTAATACCGTTATTTCTTACAAAGTTATTCGCGACCAATACGGGTCAAGAATAGGTCAAAATATAGTCGGGCACCCTGTATGAAAAATATACATAATTTTTTTATTACAAGTTTAAGTTAGTATTATAAATTGTATGTAACATAGTATAAACAAATCTATCATGGAATTCTTTACTTTTAAAGGTCGGTAAAAAAGTATTCCCCCTAGGAATAATATACTATGTAAATAGTATTAATTGGCAATAATACAAGTTTACCAACGCTGGGCACGGTCCCCGAGGCTTTGATTAGACGACACCGAAAGATTTATTAATGCGAAAGTGAAAATAAAACAACTAAATTTTAATTGAATTCTATGGAAACCTCCATTAAAAAGGATCGGGGAAAATCACAAATTTTGTTTAATACACATCTGGAATGAATTATTAAGTTCAACCAGCGAGATTACTTTCTGTTTACAATGAATCTCTTGAAATTAGTAGGGGAAACTGGGGCTAAAAATAACCGACTTTATTGCATTCCAATTTCAAGGGATAATTTGGGAAAATTTTGTCACAAGTATAACATGAATTGGTAAGAATGTAGTATTAAAAATGTCTAACTTTTGTTATATTGAAAATTAAACCCAAAGCCACTTACTTTTGTTCTATATTTGGTGTTTCAAAATTTTTAATTTTATTTATTAAATCTTCGTAACAGCCCATGAAGTACCAGGGTACGGTAGGTGGCAGATTATGTGATATTTAATTTCCCTGTTTTGTCAACGTTGTTCAAGCACTAAAATATGCAGAATTTGCATTTTACAGCCCCTTTTAAACAACACAGTAGTGCCACCATTTTTTTTTCACCCTTTCGGGGTCATCCCACCCAGGTCCGACGACCGCCCCCTAGGTGGTGCACTGCAGCCTGAAGGCTTATTATACCTTGACCCTACTCCTTCTCATTCACACACCATTCATTCCATAACTTGGATGGTTGTTGCTCGGTCCGCATCCCCAAGCAGAACACCGTGTGCCGTTGCCCAAAACACCGCTGTCGCCGGACACCCATCCAAATTATGGGCGCGCATTCCACTGCTTAACTCCGGAGATCGACGCTTGCCGATACAACCGAAGCAGCCACAAGCGCGCCTAGTGCCACCATGGACGTTATTTTAATTGACTACTACCTCAAAATATTTTTCCAGCTTGGGATCGAATCCGCGCCTTCTGATTTACGAGATCAAAGAGTCTGTGTCACTACGCCACCTGGGTCAGTCTAGAAATTAAACAATAAATATAAATCTGTGTTAAGATGGCAAAACCCGGTACGTCACTTTTGGTAAAATGTTAAGGAGAGATCTTTTTAACTTTGATGCGTTCTAAAATCCCAATTTCAGTACAAAATGTAAATTTTACAACTAATTGTTTTCATATTAGTTGCAAAATTTATATATTGTCCTAAAATTGTGATTTTCAGGACGCATCGGAGTTAAAAGATCATTCCTGAAATTTTTACTTAAAGTGACATATCGAGTTTTGCCATCTTATCGCATAAATTTTCTGTCATTTTTGTCCGGTTTTTAATTCACAGAATCATACAGGGTGGCTCCAATTGTCCGAGAAAGTCCAATATTTCTCTGGTTTAAAGAGATATGACAAAACGTGTTATTTATAAAATTTGTGGGGTTTTTGAACGTGCATGTCCCAAGAATATTTTGATGTATACAGAGTGTTTCCAAAAAGGTATGGCTAAAAGCTGTTTTTGTAAATTTTAACCCCTATTTTTTTACAGAATCGGATTTAGCATCAAATTTTGCATATAGTACGATATTTTATGTAAGTACTTCTGGCGATGTTGCCACCCTGTTTACAATTTACTGAACGTTTCGTAAAAAACAGGATACCCGAAAATTAGGTAAAAACGGAAACAAATTAGTTATTAACAATTTCTAATATCTTTAAAATTTCATCTTTTCTCTTAAAAAAAAAATAATTTAGGCTATCGTTATTTTCAGAAATTAAGCATTTATATTACATTAAAAAAAGATGAAATTTTAAGAATATTGACAAATATACTGGGTGTTCCTTTAAAAATAACAAAGTTTCCTTTAATAAAAGAAGAAAAAAATCTTGTGATAAATTATTCAAAAATTTAAAATATCTCAATAATCTTAGATTTTTGCTATAGCAATCGCCGCAGAAACCAACCCTATTTTAATTTTTGAGAACTAAAAATGGCCCAATATACAGGGTGTTTTATTTAAAAAAATAAGATTTTGCATTTTAAATGTTAAGATCTTGGCCATGCTATAAGAAATACCCTGTATATGATCTAGTAAATTTGCTTTAAAATATTTTTTCTGTTGTTACAAACAAAAATAAGAACTAGCCTCATAGCCATAACTTTTTTGGGCACTTTTTTTCATATCAAAATATTTTGGGACATGCACCTTTAAAAACCCCTACAACTTTTATAAAAAAAAACTTTTTGTCATATCCAGTTAAACAACATAAATATTGTGCTTTCTCGGACAATTGGGCTACCCAGTATATAAAATTAAACTTTAAAGAAATGTCTTAAATAAACCTACATTAGAGAGCTCCTTCAATATACATTGACCAAATCATATAAAGCGGTCCAAAAAAGGTTTTAAAACAAATATTTCGAATCCAATTTTTCCGATTAACTTCTCTGTACCTTTATATTGCATTTGCCGACTAAAATCCTAAATAAACAAGTATTGAGCAAAGCCCGGAACAAAACAACATATAATACTCACTAAATGAAATACACTCCCACGTTCATAAGGGATTATTGGTTTCCCCTTTATTTGCTTTATAAGAAAATAATTTTCTTTCTTGAAAATGGGCTTAAGATTTAGTAAAATTGTTCAAATAGTTGACGAATCTAAGAAGCTTTACTAGAAAAAATAAATCAGTAACGAAGCTGCCTCTCTAAAACTACAGATTTATTTTTATGAGTTTAAAGACCAATCATCTTAATCCCTATTATAACTGCAACTTAAAAAAAAACTTCGCATAAATAAAAGTTTCTTTTAAATAACTTTTTTATATACAGGGTTATTCTTAAACTATACGCATTAATTTGGAAAATTGTTGCTAAGGACAAACAATAACTAATAATAGAAAAAACGTTAGTGAAATGTGTCTAGTTAGTGAAATAAATAATTTCAACGATACGCCATTGCTTTTTCCAAAAATAATTTTTTTTTTTTTTTAATTATCATTTATTTTGCTACAAATTTGACCTCTTGACTTTTTTTCCTGCGCCGTTCTTCCGTAAAAAAAAAAACTAAAAATGGGGCACCCTCATACTACTTTAAAATACCTTCGTTATACTACAAATAAAAACTTTTTTTTGCGCGAAAATGTTGCATTATAGAAAAAAAGTCAGAAACTCAAATTTCTCAAAAAATTAATAAAGATTTTTATTTTTGAAAAAACCAGTGTCCTACCATATATTTTTTAAAAATCTCCAGTATACATCTGGTTCGGACGCCACTGGTTAAAATAATTAAAAAATACATTTAAAAAGGCCTATTGGTGCATGTCTAATTTCATATAAATATCTTAAAAAGCATTAAAGTTATGAAGTTATAAAGAAAACAATTATTGTCCTAAAATTTTACCACCCTATATCTTAAAAGTTAAGGGGTTCAGGACATATTATGTTTATATAAACTTTTTTTCTATAATAATTCAAGGAATTATAATCTGTATTTTTAGCCATCAATAAAATTACACCTTGTATAGAAATTAATGATTTTTTCTAAAAACTTTAAAAATTGCTCCAATTTTTACAAAAGCAAATTAATTAAAAAAATATATATTTTTCTTAGTTTTGGCGTAGGAAAAACTAAAATATAATATGTAAAATTCAAACCTAGAAATCGTGTTGACCAGTGTTATAACTGCAACCAAAAAAGAACTATAATAACTTTTTTATATGGGGTGATTCTTCACCTATACGCATAAATTTAGAAGACTGTTGCTGAGGACAGTGACTAATATTAAAAAAATACTTAGTAAAATATGTCTAGTTCGTATAATAATCAATAATTTTTATTCTTTATTTGTTTGAAAGTTAAAATTTACACAAAATAATATTTGGCTTTTACCCAAAAGTGTATCTTTTAGCACTCAATTAATTTAACAAATGTAATGTCAAAGTCAGTCCATAAGTCATTTTTATTAAAAAGTTTGAATTTTTAGTCAGATCAACAGTAATTTTCACATTTTCAAGATGCGACCAAGGGCTCGGTTCACGTCTGGCAGTCTTGTTTTTACTTAAAAGCAATGTAAGAATAGATAAATAATAAATTCTTACTTTTTAAAATATAAATTTTTTGAATGGACATCTTAATACAAACTTATCCCTATTTTTGATGCTTAATAGGATAAGGTAAAAAAAATATTTTTTTATTTTTTTCCAGTTAATTTTAATTTCCATTTAAAAAATTGACTTTTAAGGTTTTTGTCGTAATAATTTTTAACGCTTATTTTTGACCACTCTGTATTTATTTATTGTAAAATATTAATACAGTTTGCTTAAGTAGTTCTTTCTCTACGAGAAACCCAACCCCAACTCATATTAAAGGATTTTGTTTAGAAGGCATTGAGGTTTATGTAATGGCTTGCAAACGTCATTTTTGACATAAAATTAAAAATAAGTCAAAAACGGTTAAACTAAGGTATAAAATATTATTTATAAATTTTGTTTAAAATTTTACGCAAATTTTAAAACATTAATAGTATTTAGGGTGCTTTATTTAAAATAAGAAAGTTGAATAAGTTAAGGAAATATTCTGGTTGTATGTCCCCACTGACTTTAATAAATAATGTTACCAATTTTTCAAAATTTTCCAAAGCATACTTTTCTAAAAACCAATCGCGTGCAATTCCGGATGGGACACCCTGTATAACCTAAATTAAAATTATTATTTTATAATAAAAAAGTTACTAGTTTATTTCTTTTAAAGTAATCTTTTATTATTTTATGCAAGAGCAGAATAGTTCTGTTAAATATATAAAAAGTTTAATTTTCTAATTTGTTTTATTAAATATCTGTAGATAGAAGAAGACCAAATAATAATTTGTTTAAATTTAAACTCTCATTAAACAAATAAACTCTATAAAACTTATTGAATGGCCAAAAAAATTTTTTTACCATTATTTATTTTCTCACCTGGTTTTAAGTCAATTAATTTTACAAAAGTAATGTCAAAGTCAGACAACCAGTCATTTGTAAAAAAGTTTTCCCCATTTTTAACACGCGACCAGGGAATCAGTTCACGTCTGGCAGTCTTGTTAAGAACCTATTTTATTTGATAGTGATAAAGTAATTTCGACAGAAAGCCCTTGAACTTATGTTTAGTGGTTTTAACCTTCTCTGTATATGAAGTCAATTTTTTATATCCGCTAAATAAAAATAATTATTTTATATTCAATAATTTATTAATTTATTTCTTTTAAAGTTATCCTAATTTTCATTATAATATGCAAGGCTGAATGGTTCTTCATAATATCCAATGTCTCTAAAGGTCTGTATAAAATGCTACCACAAATTCCTTGGACCACAATACGACAATCTAATCCATGTTATCTTAGTCAAAAAGTTGATCGTTTACAAGATACAGGGTGTAAAAGTTTCCAATTTATTTTAGTCATTTTAAAATATATTACTTATTATAAAACATTTTTTCACCTAATTTAATATTAAGAGGTTTTTACGGTGGGAAATCAAAATATGCTTATGTTTTTGTTGTAAAATGTCGAGAGAGCCACCTGCAGTCCATTGCTTAGGTTCAAAGTATTGGAACTTTTTTGTCTCGGTATAGTATAATTTTAGTAACGTACTTTTATTCTCTCAAATTTTTGCACTAAAAATAGAAATTAGTGAAAAAAATATACGTAGGTACATTACTGAATTAGGCGTAAACATTCCTAAGACTTTTATATTTTCATTTTTTTAACTCTAATATCAAGCGAGTTACAAGTGCCTGATAAAATTTAAAAACATTCTGTATCACCAAAACGAATCAAGTTGGCCATGATATACTTTCATCCCTAAATTTGTTTCAAAAATCAAAATTAGGATTGTGAAATCAGATTTGTTCTAAGTATCTTTTTAGTTTCTTCTATGCCCTGCAAGGTCAACAAAAAGGCACCCTGTACCTTAAAGAGATAAATTCCAAGATATTATATGTTTATAAGAACAAAATTTAATTTTAATCTTTAAAAAACGTCCATGAAAATATTTTACTAAATTTTCATAAACTCTGTATTTCTTTAAATTTTAATTGGAAATATACCTATCCGCAATTTTAGTTTCTCAATTAATCAAATGAATTTATACTTTTTTAAGGAATAATTGGCCTTTCTTTCCTTTATTTTATTATAAAATAATTTTATTTTCTACAAATTGTCATCAGATTCTTTGTAATAATGACCAGATAGCTATAAAGTCTAAAGAGCTTTACAAATAAAATTAAATAAAAGAGAATACGACGGCTAGAGAGAAAGAATCATTTTATTTGGTATAAAGAAGAAATGTAACGGTATTGGCAAAGAGAATTTTGCCATATCTTTTAAAAACAATTTGTTCGTAAGTATGTCAAAAACTTTTAAAGAAAATATTTGTCATAAATCAAATATTTTTACTTTTAGTATTCAGTATTTACCTGAAGACGACTGTAGATCCTGTCCAGGTAAATTGTGGTGTATTTTAAATATAATGAGACACTAAAAGTCCAAGAAATGCCTTTTACTAAATTTTACTTAAAGTATGTCAAAAATGTGTTTAAAAAATGTATGTCATAAAGTACGTTGTGTTGGTCCATGCTTTGTTTTGGACATATTGGACAAAACTTGGTTAAAATATATTTAAGCCATAAAATTTAACTAAAGATGGGAAACTGGAGTCTCCGAAAGAGAAAACAGTTAGGGATTCTTAATTAGGACAACCATCCAAATTTACTGTTTTTGTTTAATTTAATGGGTCCGAAGGACATATTATACTGTATTTCGTTTTTAATTTAAAGTAATTTATTTAGCAGCTAAAAATATTTATAAAACCAATCTGACAATCTAATATAAAATAAAATAGTTATAGTTTAAAAACTCTAACTATTTTTTACTTTTCTGAAAACGCCATCCTAGTTAGTGAAAACAGCCATGCACGTAAATATTCTATTCAATTGCAGAGGGCGCCTGCATAGCAGTTTATAGAAACCCGTTATTTTAAACAAAGAAAATTCATACAAAACGTATAGAGTGCAGTTGTTGTTTTTATAATACCCTTATTTGCCGAAACGAAATACGTACATACAGATGTTTAAAATTATAAAAGTAGTATTTATTAGTGACTTACTGACCCATGAGAGTTACATACATACAATTCAATAAATACAAGTGAAGCTAATAAAAGAGTGTTGATCAACTGCATGTTAAGTTACTATAGAAATTAAAAACAATGACATTTTCCGGGTATAACTTATTAGGTTGTTTTTTTTCCAGGTGGCATGGATCCACATAGACAGGCAAATGATTTTAACAATTCATCGTCACGTGATCAGCCGAATACCACGCTTTAGTGTGTCACATGACAATGCTAAAACTTGGCTATTACATGTTAACAATGTTCATAAAGAAGATCGTGGCTATTATATGTGTCAAGTTAACACCAATCCCATGATTAGTCAAGTGGGGTATTTACAAGTCGTAGGTACGTATCTTCCCACAAAGACTTAAAACCTTAGTTAGGTAAAAAATAGCTCCTAAGTACAAGATTTTATTAGGTATGGACAATAATAACTTCTTCTGCACGTAACTCAGTCTAGACACTCTACAACCTTTGTACAGTTTAAATTTCATTATTATGCCATTTAGTTTAAGACGCTGAATACTTAAAATTTGGTAATAAAAAGGTGTAAAACGACAATATGGTGTTACAGAAAAATATAAATATATGTAAGCTTAAACGATACTTCTACTTTATGTTACTCTCTACTGTAAATTAAAACAAAACAAACCTGTAAATAAAAATGAAAACAAAAGGCATATCAATCACGTAAGTATATATAAGAAACTTATGGTGGTGTCAATTATTTGGATTAAAATCGATACACGGCAGACGCTCAATACTTTATTTATCTTCGTTAGTAAAGAGTGTAATTTGTTCAAAACTGAACATTTACTTTACTTTGGTGGTGGAAATGCAACTGCACCTATTTTTGGAAACGATCCCAAAAGAATACATCGTAAAAATCAGTTAAAAGTTACAAAAAAAAAAAACGCAAAAAAATAATATATTTTAATTTAATTTACCAATGTATGTCTTTATTTTTCATTGTAATTAAGAAAGAGATGAGCTATTTAATAATATACAAATATTAAAGTGTTAAAGATTTAGGGCAATTATTGATACTGGTTAAGTTTACAATGTTACTTTGCCTTTAATACCATGCCCTAACTAATTTTAAAATTTTAGTCAAAGGATTGCGGGACTGCCCAATAAAATAATTCTTGGCAAATTCGATCCTAGAACATGGGCCGCCCACGTACAAATTAAAATTGGCCGCCCTTATGAGTACTGCTTAAAAAAGGTCGCAACCTTTACTTTTTACCTTCAGAATACCTGTAAATTTTTTATTTTTCATATTTTCGAAACAAAAATCATTTATCAGAAACACTTTTGTTATCCTAAATAATGGCATTTTAAAAAAATCACTATATAATTAAGTATAGGGGGCTTAAAATTACCTTTTTAAAATATTATATCTAAAAGTTACTAAAGCAATAAATTAAAAAAAAGTGTTTTGGTCAGCATAAAAAGTTATTAAATTTATATTAAGTTATAAGTTATGGTTTTTAGTAGAAATGAAATATTTCATTCTTTAAAACAGTGCAGTATAATAATTTCTTTAAAATGAAAAAAAATCATGCTAAGAATTTCCTTATAGGTCTATAATAGAATAGTTGATTTAAAGGTGGCAAGAACTTAATTTGTAAAATTAAAAAAAAATTAAATAACCTTGTATGTTATAAAACGAATTTTAAAAGCGTTTTTTTTTCAAAAACCTCTTAATTTGCTGCACTGTAAAAAATATGTTAAATATATTAAGAAAAATTATTTTGTTCAAATGTATTCCTTATTTTCTCCAAAAGACAAAACCATCAATAAAAAATTTTACAAACATTTTTAATTACTGTTTTATGCTCTTTAATTAAACAGTTTAGAAAATTTATTTTCTTTTTTCTTATTATCTTTCTCAAAGATATTATTATCGCAATTTAAAGCCCTCTCATACATTATACGGCAATTTTTATTATTTTTTTTATTTTAAAACTAAACAAACATAATTTTTAAAACTTTACACAAATTATTTTTAAAACTTAAAACAAATCATTTTCAAAAGCCAACATAAATAATCTTTAAAACCTAATAAAACCAAGAAAGAAACGATTAAAAAAATTATTTTATTTTTGAATATCCTTCAAATTTTTATACATTAGACAAGAATGGGTTTAAAATAATTTTGACTATTCAAATAATTATTTTATCCTTCGCCGACCCCAACAGAGTACGCTAGTGTTTCGCAATTGCGACTTTCATGATTTTGTCTCTTTGCACCGATTAGGCCTGCTATGCACGGCCAGAGCAATTGGGCAGGTCAATTTACTCCCGATTTTTTATACATGGGTTAATAAAAATTTGGAGCCCCTAAATTTGGCCGCCCACATGCGGTTCACGTTTTCGCCCCTCGCTAGGATCGGCTCGGATTCTTGGTTAATCGACGATCCTTTAAAACCACAACCTGTATTTTCTTATGAATTTTTTATTGATAGAAGACGCCTTTTTGACGTTTTAAAGACTCTTTTTAAACTCTAAAAGAGTGTTTTAAAAGTAAGGTAAAAAGGGGCTAATTCTTAAGTCTTTTTAAAAATGTTTATACCAAAGTCATTTTTTAAACCCTTTAACGACAGGGTAGCCCGTGACTCCACCCGATAATATTTTAGACATATTTTTGCAAGAGTTATCCTAATTTCTTGCTGCTACCTTTGTAGCTAGGGTGTTACTATTACCACAGCAAATATCGTATGATACAGAAGTTTATTGAGAAAGAAACTAAAAGAAATTGAAAGACAACATAAAGAAAGTTAGAAGGTAATTGATAAAGATAACTATGACTTATGTGATAATGGAAGTAAATCTAAAGAACAAAACGAAAAAGAAGTGGAGGTAGACAAAATAGTGTATGAAACAACTAAAAATAAATTGTTTTCGAACATTTAGCACTTCCAGATCAAAGTGATTTATGGAAGTAGTGGTTACAGATGACACTCTTAACATTTTTGCATGCATGCATGCTGCATAAAATTATTACTTATACAAACAAAAAACTACGTAGAAATAACACTTTTCAAAAGCACAAAGATATACAAATCAGACCGATAAAACAAAATTGCAAGACCTGATGCTTTACTGCACAAAAGTAGCATTACTTACTTAAAGAATAATTATGAGAATCTAGAGAAGATGTGTAAAATTGATTTTTTTCCATAAAAGATCATTGGGTCGTATGAATAATAATGAAGTAGGTACTTATACTTTAAGTATGAGCATTAACTTCGTAGTATTTACTTTACATACATGTATATACTTAACATCCGGTAGCACTCTCTATGGAGAATTCTTTAAAAAGTTCTGAAAAATTAAAGTAGATGCTTCTTAACACAGTACCTACTTTAATTTTGAAGTAAAACTTTCCTTTGAAGTAAATGCTTATACATGGAGTATTAATAACTACTTTATTTTTATTTATACGACCCATTGGCTAGATTACAAATTAACTCACAAAAAAATTTTTGCTGTTCAAACTCTGAAATACCAATAACTCTTCATGGGGTCATATACTACCCATGTTGTCATTTATGTATAAACAATTGTATGTTGTCGTTTAAAGACGTTCCCAAGGAGTACTGCGACCATTAAAGTCTCGAGAGGTGTTGACACATCTCCAAGGTAATTATAAATTTTTTTTCTTCTCCTATTGTAGAGAATATATTTGTTTTAAAAAGTTTTTGAGGTTATTCATTTACTTTCAAATAATTTACAATAATGATTTTGTAATTAAAGAATGACAAATTTGTTTAAAAAAAAGTGATAAAATGGATAATAGTCCAGACGGAATACCTGATTGCAAAAAAATTGCCTTGCAGCAAACAAAAGGTATGGTTTTGTTAAGTGCATCCTAAATATGTAAGAAAAACACTTCAGGACCAAAATAATGCGTTAGGGGGTAAAGGGGAGGGGTTTAAGGGCAAAAATGTTTTTTGCAATTTCAAGCTAAATATTAACTCCTATTAAAAATGGTAAATGTTAAAGTTGTCAACAATAAAAAAACCAGCAACCTATGTAATAACTATTTTTACCCTAACCTCAAAAATATTCGTAGTAAAGTAGAAAAAAACAGTTTTTCTCATTTTTATCTTTTACAAAAATAGCTAAAACACACAAGTTTTGCATATTTAAAGGCTATTTTTAATTCAAAAACATTTTTTTTTAATTTTTTTCTATTTTTTAAAAAATAATATTACTTTCCTTTTGAGCACAATTCATATTTTTTAAGCTATCTCGTATACGAGTACCGCTTATAGATGTTTTTTTTAAACGTTTGTTATATCCTCAGTTATTGATTCTCAGTTTTTGGTAAAAATTCTAAAAAAAGTTTGAATGATATTTAATTAAACGTGCCCTAAAACGTCCGTCAGGATAGGACTTACATGTTAAATATGCAAATTTTAAAAGCTTATATCTCGAAATTTAGTTAGAGAGAATACTTATAATGTGTATGTTTTAAAAAAAACCTTAAAAAGTGATTTTTTTGGAAACGTCCTTAAGGGTTAACTTTACAACCCGTATTCCAAAATTTTGACATTTAGGACATATGTTAATTTAAACTTTTCTTCTCACTTGAATATTTACACCCCCAAAAATCAGCATTCTATTCTGTTCAATATTCTTAAAATTAAATATGATTTCTGAAAAGTTAAATTATCCAAGCGGTAACTTCATGTATTACGGGCAATATTAGAAGCATTAAGTTGGTGTGTTTATATATAACTTCACTTAGCTACCATCAGCTGCAAATTAATCTGGGCAGCTGCACTTAACGTTGTTTATTCACTAAATAGACAAGTTTTCGTACCGGTAAGAAAGGCGACTTAAGACAAGAACTACTTAGTTTTACCTACATATAAGGTTACTTTCATCTGCTTAGAATAGTAATAAATTGTGTAATTTTTTTATGTTAAACGGTTTTATTGTACTAAAAGCTGAAAAATAATTTGGTATGTCCTTACTACCAGATAGCACCAATCTTCTCATCAATATGGGGTATTGATCAGATAAATAATAAAATCGTTGGGCGTTACGTATCCAAAGTAAATATTTTTAGAGAAATTTTATGTACCAACAATTTTATTATTTGTCTGATTAAAATCCCAGATTAATAAGAAGATTGGGTGCGATCTAATAGATAGGACTTACCGAATATTTTTTAGCTTTTAGTACAATTAAACCGTTACCCATATTTTTTTACATAATTTATTTTTAAGTTTTTGGTTTTATTGTTAGTTAATACTTTTTATTCTATTAAGTTTTATTATTGCCTCACTATAACTGACCAAAACTAACCAACGGTTTTATATTAAGATAGTGTGTGGAAAATATGTAATATTCCATTTTGTGGCGGCGGCCATCTTGGATTTTAATTTTCTTTTATAGTGAGCTTCATTCTACCAATCAAGCTTTTTGTTTGATACCCATATTGAGGTAGTTGCGGAAAAAATATGTAATCAACCGTTTTTTGGCGGCGGTCATTTTGGATTTAATTTTTTCATAGTAAGCTCTATTCTACGCATCCATCCTTTTCACTTGATACCCATAATGAGGTAGTTGTAAAAAAATATATGTAATCTACCATTTTGTGGCAGTGGCCATCATGAATTTTAATTTTCTCATAGTAAGCTGTATCCTACCAATCAAACCCTTTCATTTGATACCCATATTGAGGTTGTAGTAAAGTAATATGTAATCTACCATTTTGTATCGGCGGCCATCTTAAATTATCAATCATAAAAACATATTATATTGTATTGTAATCAAAATAAAAAGTGTGTACCAAATTTCAGGTCGATCGGTCGTCAGGAAGGGGGTCAAATTTTAATTACTAGATTTGACCCAATTAAATAAATAAATAATAAACAGGACAAGTTGTACAACCGTTTAAAAGTTTTCTTTCTAAATTATAATTTTTTAACATTCAAAACACACTAACAGAAGGTAACACCCTTTTCATATACAGGGTTGTTTAAATTCAGTAACAACGTATATTGAAGGTTAAAATATGATCTATTCTTTTTACTCTTAAATATATGTCCTAAAATTTACGCCATCGAAGCTATAGCCATGACAAACACTTATTTTAAAAACTGTTTGTTGTATCTTAAAAATGTAAGAATAAATATCTCGATTTATTGCAACTAGAATGGCTGTGGGTACGCTGTAGCTTAGAAGGGGTGTATTTTAAGGAGCATGTTTATAGAAAAAAATCCGTTGTATTTAACCTTTAAAATATGCTTTTTAAACACCTTGTAAAAAAAATTTTAAACCAAAATTCATATTTTTTTCGATGTCACTTGTTTATAAGGGGCGTAAAAAACAAATAAAATTAATTTACTTTTGACAAACAGATTTGGTTTTGCTCCAATTCTCAGGTTAAATTAAAGGAATTTTTATTTTTAACGCTTTATTCATAAAACAAAGAACTTTGAAAGTAATATTGCAACGGTTTTGTTTTAAAGGCATATTCGATGACATAATGTTTTAAAAATTATATCAGCCAAATACCCGTCGTAACGCCGCTAGGTCATTCGGATCTTGGAGATTCAATTTTCGATTAAAATTCTGGAATAAAATTGGCTCAATTTCACCAATGATGCGGGTAATGTTGACGTTTAAGGCGGCAGTCGTCTGTGATTTGTCGGTATAGACACAGCGCATAACGTTTTTTTTTTAAATAAAAAATATAACTACGTTTAACTACAATACTAGGATCAATAAAAAAATAAAAATCTCCATTTATGAACAGTTAAATAGAGAAACCCTGCTATTCTATTTCATTTTCTTTCGCCAGGGACCCTCTCCCCAGACCGGTTTCGCCTGCATCACAGGATTTATCAGGGGGCTGTACCGGGTCCATGGGGAATGACACAGAGAACAAGGGTCTTCGTATATGCCAAACCATCGTGGCCCTACGGTAGGATATAATTCTCACCACCGATACAGCACTGAAATTTCATTCAGTTAAGTCTGCATCGAGTTTTTATACCGGAGTCGGTAAAGTAAGATAATAATAGTAAAAACAATTCCTTACTATCGCAGTATTATACGAAAATAAAAATCTCCGTTTTTAAGCAATTAAATAAAGACACTGACCTGCTTTTCTATTTTATTCGCCACGGACCCTCTCCGGTCTGAGGAGAGGGATATTTTCGTATAATACTGCGACAGTAAAGAATTTGTTTCACTACGAGGCAGGGAAACCGGTCTGGGGAGAGGGACTGTGGCGAATGAAATAGAAAAGCAGGGTGTCTTCATTTAACTCTCCATAAACGAAGATTTTTATTTTCGTATAATACTGCAACAATAAGAATTTATTTCTACTATTAACATCCTACTTTACCGTCTTCGGTATAAAACCCTATGCAGACTTAACTAAATG
Organism: Listronotus bonariensis; assembly: GCA_014170235.1. Lineage (NCBI taxonomy): Eukaryota > Metazoa > Arthropoda > Insecta > Coleoptera > Curculionidae > Listronotus > Listronotus bonariensis. The sequence goes on from JACEGR010000008.1 coordinate 310,996, forward strand.
AAATTTCAGTGCTGTATCGGCGGTGGGATTTATATCCTACCGTAGCACAACGATCGTTTTCCATATAAGAAGACCCTTGTTCTCTGTGTCATTCGCCATAGATTCGGTACAGCCCCACTGATGAGTCCTGTGAGAAAGGTGAAACCGGTCTGGAGAGGGTTTCTGGCGAATGAAATAGAAAGCCAGGGTGTCTTCATTTAACTGTTTATAAACGGAGATTTTTATTTTCGTATAATACTGCACCAGTAAGGATTTATTTTTACTATAAATATAGGGTGGATACAAGTTAGCACTTGAAAACGGAGAGAGATTGAATTTCCCTAAATGTTCTGTTGTGAGTAAAATAAAAGCAATGAAAGTCAAAAATTATTTTATAATTGCTTACGCTTTCTTGTTCATCACATTGAGACCAAAATATACAGTCTAACCAAAATGAGAATCCTAAGCATGGGAATCTCAGCACCTGTCAAAGATATAGCTAAGGTTAAATTGGAAAACAGTTATGTTTTTTAACTCTTATTTATATGCCGTCTAGAAACGATGTTATTAGTTTTTAACCTTATTTGAAGAGATATCAAAAAACTTACTAAACACTTTTCATTGGCACTTTACAGGTGCTACATAATGCTACTTTTAGATTTTATATCCGACGTTTTGTTTTCAAAAACCCTCAATAGGTTCACTCGAAAAAAAAAACACCTTATATCTTATTCCATTTTTATTACAAGCTCAACGATGTCATCTTTTATTGTAGTCAAAAGAAAAACATGCATTTTTTTATGTTTTAAAGGGATTTTTGAGTAGGCGTTACAAACTTTGAGGTGATAACTCGCCACCAAGTCTGATACATAATTTAATATCATGATAAAATAGTAATTGTGTTTATTATTACTCTTGTCGTTGTCGTTATTATTGTTTCCTGCTGAATAATTCATTTAATGTGGTATTACCATCGAATATTCCGGTTGACTATTATAGTTATGTGCTCCTGCACATAACTCTCGGCAAGTTCAAAAGTATCAAGAAATCGCTCCCTAAAGATTTCCTGGAAAGTGAATTGGAACCTCTAGTGAAGTGTTTGGTCAGCGCGATTCCTGGACTTACAGGCTTTACATGCTATAACTTCTTATTTTAAATAGCTTTAACCAAACATTGTAATTAAACAATATTTTTCTTTATTGTAGTGCCACCAAATATAATAGACAGCCTTAGCACACCATCTAGCGTGGCTATCCGTGAAAATCAAAACGTCAGCTTGACTTGTAAAGCCGAAGGTTTTCCAACTCCAAAAATTATGTGGAGAAGAGGGGACAGCCAGGAAATAACTGTGGAACGCAAAAGAAAGGTAGGTCTATTTTTACAAAAGAGTATAATTCTTTTAAGCCGTTTGTTTCATTTTTTATGCAGGAGTTTCTCACACAGCATGGTTTTTTGACCAAGTTTTGTGTCGCGGTAGACCAACAACAAAATTAGTAAAAATATGGAATATTCTTGATAATATTTTTTTTTAAATTAAAATGGATTACTTTATTAGATTAGAATTTCGGGGTATAGCGAGCTGACCCTGTTCAGCGCTATTGACCCTATGAACTTGTCACTTATGACACAAATGTTAAAATATTTTCAGAGTTTGCGAATCTAAAAAGCTTCAAATTTTATTTACTTTGGACAATCCACGAAAGCTACAAACCTAAATACTAACGTACCCTGGGAGTCTTAAATGAGAGTAAGGGGGATTTTGTTAACACGAAACCTAAATTAATTGGTCTAAATATTTGTAGTTTTTTAATTTTAATTTTTAACCTAATTTTAACTTGACAGCGGTGGCAGATTTGCCACCGAAACGTCGTTTTTAATTAAATTTTTGTTTTTTGTTTTGGGGAGTTTTCCTTTATTTTGTTTTAGGCGGCCTGCCAGTTTATAGAAGTGAATAGGGCTGAACAGGCTATATCCCAGGACCAGGACCGAAGCGGTCCCATTCTTTCTAGATAGACTTTTGGCGTGTAGCCAACAAAAAGTCCATTGAATTCATTAAATATGCCACTGCTGTTATTAGCTTCGTCTAAATCCTTAGTCTACCCCTTTTCCTTATTAACTTCTGTAAATAGTCTGCTAAAAAATTGATTTTATTTTTTAATGCTTACATACATGCGTAATACCTTAATCTTTAAGTATTTACCAATAGCTGACGGCTAGCGTTTTCTGCAAAAACCGTTTGGTAACTGACATTTGGGATTTTTCTGAAAATTGCTCTTGGCTTAAAGTTTGGTCGCTTATATCTTTGAATACTACGGCTTTAATGGCATTTTTTTATGCAAAGGACGTAGATAATTAGTCTAAATAACAACAGCTTTCTCAAGTTTATTAAAAAACAATCTGACCGGTCGGGTTTTTGCAGAGAACTCCTTAAATGACTCCTATACCAAATTTTTAATGCCTCTTTCCACTTTAGAATTACTTAAAATGATTGTAGTGACTGTCATGCCTAAAAATTTTAGTTCTTTGGTTTGGACCGCGTCAAATTATAATCGTTTACCGACGTTTTGTCATCGATTGCACGAGGCGTCTTTTAGGGTCTTTACTCTGCTAAGTTGAAAAACTAAATGGTTTTGGATGGATTTAATGTTCTAGTCTTGCAAAGTAAAGAGCCCTTAAAATGCCTCGTGTAATCGATGGCGAAACGTCGAAAAACCATTTTAATTTGTAATTACAGATATTAATGTCAAACTGACAGCTGGGCGCCATTTTAAGAAACAAAGTTAAATGGAAAGGTGGGGTCTTGTGGCAAATTATTTTAAAGCTCCTGACGAGTACTTTATAACCCCGAAATATAAAGTCAATATATTTACCTCCTACAAAATGGCGGTAGTTTGTAAATTACCTGAATTTCTGATTTGGATGGTTATATTTCCAAAACTGATAAAGTTAGATATACCTAATGTGGTATTTTTTAAAACCCTTTCAAGAATTTATTTAATGGTGATACTGGAGATAATATACAGGGTAGGAAAAAAGTATAGATTCTTTTATTGACGCACCCTGTATAATATATCACCATTAAAAAGATATCTTGAAGACCGCTAAGAAAATACTACTACATTAGTTATATCTAATTTTATAAGTTTTGGAAATATGGCCATCTATATCAGGTATTTAGGTAATTTTCAAAGTACCGCCATTTTTTGAGGTTAAGATATTGACTTTATATTCTGGGGTTATAAAATACCCGTCAGAGGCTTTAAAAATGATGTGCCACAAGACCCCCTTTCATTTATTTTTTTTTAATGACGCTTAACTTTCAGTTTGACATTTATATCTGTCATTTCTTGCCTAAAATTTGGTTTATATTGTCTTACTAACGTGCTTAAATTTTCATGAAAAAATACCAAACAATTCAAAAGTTAGAAGGGGGTCTTGACTTTAGACAAGCACTGTATTTTGACAGCTGGTGATTAATCCAGTGGCTTCTAGTATTTGTGCTTTTCATTTTGCATTGATTTTAAAGTAATATTTGTGCAAAGATGTGATCCCGAGGGTATTTTATTTAAAATCGGAGAGGTTGCGAGTTAATAATAATTTAAACGTGTTTTGTAAATGGTTATTCTTATAATACTATAAACTGTAATTCTCCGGCACTGATAATGACACTTATTTCATTTAACAACATGGCCGAAAAATGGTCACCGCGTCAATAAAAACGATTTTTTATATTTGTCCGAAAATATAGGTTATGTTTGACGTCACCTTTTGCCATAATTCTTTTCATCTGACAAAATAAACCAATACTTGCATAAAATTATGTAAATAAAATCACTTAAAAACATAAAAACAAAAATAGTATCTTACCCTTAATAGCGATTTAAACGTAAATTTCCTTTTAAAAATATCCAAAGGTCAGTGACCCCTGTTTACAGGTTTTAAAATTATCTGTAACTGTAGTACAAATAACTACTCAATTCAACTATAAACAGTAAAAACTAAACATACATAAAAGTCCAATGACAAAAATTAAAAAAAACACCAAAACTTCGAAAAACCTTCCAGTACGATTGTAAACAAAGAATTACGGGAAAAGATTTCGTCACAAAATTTAGTGAATATAGGCTTAAATGGGATCAAGTGCTTCTTATTCAAAAGTTTATTTTCCTTGCGTCAAACCAATATTGCCGAATGCCGCGACCCTATAGGTATATAGAGGGACTTTGGTTCAAACCCAAGATCCACAATTCCTCAGTTGACCAAGGCCGTGAAAGCTTCCGTTCTGTTACTGACATGCCTTTTTCCACCATTATACGATGGTAGATTTGTTTTCTAAGATTCCAAAATCGTACAGTCTCAACTGTCAAAAATTTTAAATTAATTTTATAAGACTTTTTCCGACTTTTAAAAATATATTTATAATGGTACATGTTGCTAATGACCCGGAAAATGGAATTTTGCTTTGTTTACTATATTAATTTAACTTTATTGGACAAATTCCTCAAGTCACAATATTGCTTTAATATTAAACGGCGAGCATAAACGAAATACGGAATAAAATGACCGTTTAGATAAAATGACAGCCCATTATTTTAAATTTCCTGCACTTTAAACTTATTAAACTTGACAGCTTTAAGTATTTTAATAATGAAAAATTGATGAAGTAAATTTTATTTTAGGATCTTTTGTAAAAAATGTATCTGTATTTAAAAGACTTATAATCCATGAAAAAGGTAAAAGATAATGTTTGAAATATAAAACCTTATAAGCGAATATAATTATAATTATATTTTCTTATTAATAATAAATGGGGGCTGAATAGGGAGTAAATACACTAGTTGAAAAAATTAAAGGATACAGATTCATTTTTTTGAAGTTTTTCAAGTGGCTGTATTTTTTTCTCTAAAAACTTTATTTTTTTTTAACTTGATCACTAAATGAACTGGATAACTTGTTTATTAAGCTTTAATACATTAATAGCTTTAAGTTCGATACGACTTCTCGCTAAAATATTGTACTTTAAATAAAGAAGATTCTTTTGTCTTTAATTATTAATATCTCAGCAATCGGTGATTAAAAAAATGAAAAGGGTTTTAAAGTCTTAAATAAATTTTCCACAAAAATCGGCTATGTTTTTTTTTTTATTTTTACGTTAATTTAAAAAATCCTGTCTAAAAAACCCTTTTGTGTCTTTTGGGATAATCAGGCGCTAATTTAAAAATATAGAGAAAACCAGTAATATTAAATGTGCCCTTTAGAGTTAATTATGCCTACAAAAACCCCACAAAGTTTTAATTCAACCCATCTAGCCTAGTTTTCTTTGTCTTATTTGATCGAATTTTTGAAAAAGAATTAAAAGATAATGATTTTCACTTTAAATGATCATAAACTTTACCAAAATTTAAACAAATATTTTTAATTTTTTCATGCATTTTTATTGGTAAAAGTTTTTAAACTTGTGGAAAACAAAATCAAAAATTAAAAAAAAATGACTCTTTATTTCAAAAAATATGATTTTTTTAATTGTTTTTTTTTCTCTAATTTAAACCCCTTTTTAATAAAAGTGCAAACTTTAAAACTTTTTGTTGCAGTGTTAAGGATTATGATCATTTAACGTCAAATAAGTGACTTTTAATTCTTTTTCAAAATGTAATCAAATAAAATAAAAGAATATTTTAATAGATTCAATCAAAACTTTTCGGGTTTTTTTGTAGGCATATTAAACTCTTAAATGCATACTTAACATTACCGGTTTTCTTGATATTTTAAATTTAGCGCTTGATTATCCCAAAAGCCGTTTTTCTTGATTTTTTAAAATAACTTAAATAATAATAATAAAAAAACAGCCGATTTTTGTGCATAATTTATTTAATTTAAAACCCTTAATTTTCTTGTGCGAAATATTGAATGCTCAAAGACAAAAAGCACCATTTTCATGTAAAGTATATCTCAGTGAGAAGTGTTTTTTTAATCAAATTTTAAAAAATATATATACAAGTTATCTGATCCATATAGCGGTTAACTTAAAAAATTATTTCCATGTTCGCAGACCAAAAAAAAAAGAAACGAAAAAATAATATTTTCGGTTTTCATTAGGACTGCGCGGTAAATGTTGCTGGAAAAAATTCATCGTTAAGATTTTAAAACTAAAAACTTTAGGCTGTAAAATGTTTTTCTTTTTTAATTCAAGCAGGTACGCTCATTTTTAAGCAAAATACAGCCACTTGAAAAATGTCAAAAGTTTTTTGTTGTATTTTTTTCCACTAGTGTATTTTAAAATATTTTGTAAAAAATGTATCTCTTTTAAAAATAATTATCCATGAAAAAGGTGAAAGATAATGTATAAAATGTACAACCTTATAAGAGAATATAATCATATTGTCTTATTAATGTAAAAAGGGGGACTGGATAGGGAGTAAATATATAATTAACGAATTAGGTATAATCAAGGACGTTTTGCTTTTATGGGGTGTCTATAAGGGTAAAGGAAACTGTTATTTCTTTATCCGAAAATCTCTAAAAAGTTCCAAGAAAAAAATAGCTTTTTATAAAAAATGTTGCGATAAAAAACTAGTAGGCAATTAAATTTTATATGCGGGTAATTTCGAGTTAGTCGTCCCAGAAACACGGAAGGGTTGTCAGATGTGCACAATATGGGGTGTGAGGGAAATAATGTTATTATCTTCAAGGTAATTCCTTGAATATTCTAAGCTAAAAGTTCCTACATATGTACGAAAATGAGCCGTTTCGGAGAAAAAAAATGCTGAACTTACTTCTTTTCAGTCAAAAAATTTGTAAATTTTTCACCTAAATTATTTCAAATCATATGCATAATAGCGTAAAAAAGTCAATACATTATATTTGTTATTTACCTTCTCTAAAAATATTTTTCTTGCTTATTAAATACAATTTTTCTAAGAAAAACAAAATCCCTCACACAATTGGCAACGTCATACGCGACATGCTCGTTGGCAAATAAATAAATACTTACGTCGGCAAAAAAATGTGTAATAGTTTCCTGCACACACTAATGCAAGTAGTGTTTAACCAAATTAAAATTACATTTTACTTTTAGTAGACCACATATGGAATAGTATCCCTAATATGGAATACCGGCATTTCTCTTAAACGGAAACTCACACACGCAATTAAAGGGGTTTGTTTTTTTATGCCCATTTGCGAGTAAAAAGGTAACATGCCAGTAGTGCAAGCGCTTTCGTCGCTGTAGTAACGTTTTGTTTTATCGCTTTCTTATAATCTTCTAAGGAATTTTAAAAATACATATTTTTGTACAAAAACCGCACGAAATACTGTTTTTAAGACTTTTAGAGATACTTCATATATCATGTTGTAGGTTTTAACGGTAGTTGATCTTATTACTTTCTTAGATAAAAAAATATAAAAATTAGTTTAAAGTCATCAAAATCCAAGTATGGACAGATCCTAGTACCCAAATATGGACTATTCCATAATTGGGTTCTTTGATCATTTAAAAAGCTCCGGATAGGGCAACAAAAGAATCAGAAGACAAGAATCAAGTAAAAAAGGGCTATTCGTCTGTCCAGTATAGTTCCTCCACTTACGGCGGTTTTCAATAGAGAAACTCGTGGTGCCGCACGTATGCATCCCTATACGGTTCAACTGAACAGGCCTGGAACTGCCCACTTTGTTTGTTCTTTTATCTCTAGTGTATCCAGATGGTGGAATCTGCTGCCCGCGGAAGTATTTCCTTGCCCCCTCGTATTTAGGTCCTGTGTCAACCTCGCTTAAGACACCCACAGCGTTGGTGTGGGCCCTGGGCACAAAAATTCCGCTAAATCAGGAGTCTGACGCTTGGATCTGTGCTCATATCAATTTATTTTTGTTGCTTCCTATGTTATACCGAAGTTTCCAAAGAGTTTCTTGTTAAATAAGTTTAACTTTTAATGGTGTTTATAGTATTCCATAATTGGGTACCTATTCCATATTTAGCTACCTTTATAATTTTTTTTACTCTTTATTAAAGTTGATCAATGTAATTTTAAATTTTTACAAAATAAAGGGCAAATATATGATTGTTAATATTTACTACAAAAAGTTTTTATTTATAATTTTAATGCAAATTATGTGTAAAAAACAAAACGGTATTCCATATTTGGTAACTTTCTTCTAGATACTCTATCAGTGCGTGCATTTTAATACAAAAGAGATGTTTTTGATACGCGAGTATCACTGATATGGGTAAAAAATGCTTTTTATTTACGGAGATGCTCATTGCAATTATAAAGAAGTTAGAAGCGTTTACGAAGAACGTTTTCCTAATCAAAGGCTACCAGCTAGAAGAACATTTGTAGAAGACTCTCAAAGATTTCAGAGTATTGTGATTAGGAATGTAAAATTTAAAAAAGTATATCGATATCGATAAATATCGTTTTGGCTAATATCGATATTTGACAGAAAAAAAGATATCGATATGTTTTTTTATTTCGTATTTTTTTATCTTTATGTGTTTATTTATTTATTTATTTATTGACGTATAAAAATACATTTTATGCTCTAACAAAACCTAGCCCAAATTAACCTAATACTGCTCTTTTGGCCAAGACTTTAAAATTATCCAGTCTAAAGTGAACCCACTTTAAGATGGGTACAGCCTGATTCAATCCGATGCGCGAGAATTTGTCAAAGTTCTGTTCACACCACTCAACACTACACGATATAACTAACGCCAGTGGCGGGATGGATGCTTTATAAATTTTATGATAATCGTTTGGGTTTTTGAAAAAGTGTAAATTAAGGTATTCAAAATTTTTTAGTAATTATTGTTAACAATCCGGACGAATCACCGATTTTAATGAAATTTAGTATACCGGGTGTCAACGAATCTACTAGACAAGCTATATTTTCCAGAGTATGGGGTGGAAAATAAGGTAGTTGCAACGTTGTTACAAACTGTTTTTTTCTTCTTTTCGAATTCTGTATATTCTCTTTTACCAATACTTGTAGGTAACCTTAACATTACGGACAAGGTTGTAAACAAAGATTGTTATAAAGGTAAAGCAGAGGTAAAATTACCATTTACGATTATTTTTTTATTCAAATATAACTAAATATATGAGTATTTAAATTAATTTGCAAGCCGTTCTTTGCTTTATTTTCCATAAATCTGGATACATTTGTAAATATTTCTCTAGCCCAACTACACAGATACGGGTTTACTACCATTCATACCAATTTTGTGGTAGCAATAATAACACAATAAGTAGTTGACTAAAAACACAATACAGCTATAAGCGTAATTGGAATGAAAAAGGGGGCTTATCCGCCACCTAGACGGCGATTAGCATGCCCAAAATTATTAAACATTTAAAGTATGTATATGTGTTTTTTACCAAATGTACTCTATAAACCGGAGCTTACGCTCCTCAAAAGCCAGAGGCTAGTTGCGCCACTAAATATAGCACAAATTAGCTCGTAAATTGCAAAGCAAAACTCACAGCTAATAAAATATTACCAAAAATATTCTTTCAACTCTGATATTACGTTTTGACAGACCGTGTACCGCAATACTACTGAAAATAAATTTTACGACGCCACTGGAGCACCCGACCGACGCGCCTCAGTATTGTCGTTGCCTAGACAACGGTCAAAGCATGCCACTTGCGCAACTTAACTGGCCGCCATTTAATGTACCCATCTTAACTTGGGTTCACATTGCTACATAAAAGAACTAACCTATCCCAGTATCTATTCACATTAGCAGATATCCTATTTATTGGACAATACAATAAATACCACGTTCTACAATATGGAACATAAAGAAGGACCTGGGTCCGAATTCTGGAATCTCGCACGAAAATTTTGCTTGCGAGAATATCGCACGTTTATGTCAAACACTTTTGGAAGGTGGTATCTCTAACAGTTTTCGACTTTAATTTCGCGATCGACAATTTGTCGCTTGTATGTTTGTCTAAAAAGAGTAAGAATCCGTCTCAAACCTCTATTATTTCCAAATACAGAAAAAAACAAAGTTTTTTTATATAGGTCTTTTCTTTTATTCTTTTCAAGTTTTGGTAATTTTCTGAAACGTGCGGCAACTCTGAGTTTGACGAATTTTGGTATACGCGGTTGTTTTTGGGTACTGATAACGAATCAAAAATTTTTTTGGTAAAAACGTCTCGTTTTAAGGGGTGGAAATTAAATGTTGTATGCCACTTTAGCTTTAAATTCAGACTTGTGTGCTAAAAGAAGGAGAAATATAGTTAAAATAGGATTACTTCAACTTTAAAAATGGATATCTCAAAAACAAAACGTTTCCGTCAAAAAATCTTTAAAATTTGTGATCAGCGCCCCAGAAAACCCCTGTATACAAAAATTCGACAAAATTTAAGTTGTCGCAGTTTTCCTGAAAATTACCAAAAATATTGGTATGTTTTCCTTGGGACTCTTTGATTTTCCAATATTTCAGTCAACTTGTATAGCATTTTTAATTAATTGTCTTCAGCCATGTTCTTTAAAACTACACGAGTGATTTTTAATTGACGAAAACAACATATTAATGACGAATGGTCTAGACTTCGTGTGATTTTTTCGCATCAAAAATGTGTATTTTGAGATTCCAGAATACATTTTTGACTTTTCATGTGACATTCTACATATCTCGCGTACGACAGGGTCTAATAGAGATTGAAGAATACTCTCCCTGGCTACGAGTTTAAAAGTTAGGAATATGTATTTAAAAAAAATGAAGACATTCAGGAGTTTTTATATGGTATCGTAGAAGTCTCTTCTACGTGACTACGTTTATATCGAATAGTTGAAGCTGGCTTGAAAACAAAGCGGCTTTGAAGCGACTTCCAAGTCTACGTGTTTATTTCGGTGGCTTGAAAGTCGATTAAAAAGCGATGTCAAGCACATTTCAGACCATCGTCGTATGCGGCAGTTTTGCATCCAACTTCACAGTAGACATCAAATGAAAAACAAACCTCACTTTTTAATTTGTCCCGTTTTGCGTGCTGTTGTTGGTGTGAGCGTTTTTTTGAAGTTTTTTCACCTGTTTTTCTACTCATATTTTGAATAAAAATGTCAAAATCATATATGAAATTGACACTGATGACGTTCGAGGAAGCATTCATCTGAAGTTAGGCAGTTATTAAGCCCCCTTGAATCGTTTATATCGTGTTTCTAATCGGCTTCAGTAAAGTCAACCCTACTTATTTTCAGGCTTGACTTGAACGATTCAGGCCACTTTTAAAAGCCGGTTTTAACTCAAGCTAGCTTCAACTATTCGATATAAACGTAGTGCATGTTAGAGTAGACTGCACATTTTTAAATCCGTTTATGTGGACTTGATAGTTAGTGGGTAAATTATAGTATGGCATAATAGTAAAAATGAGCTTGATACATTAGTTGTTTTTACTTCAATGTACAACCTTTTTTACAGTTTTAAAAATTAAGTGAAAAACGCTTTTTAATTTTGTCCTATTTACCACAAATATCATAAATGTTGGATATTGATATACAGGGTATTCGGAAATTACAGGTCAGGATTTCGGCGGGCGATTCTGCACAAAAAATTAATGCAACACACTTCTATACATTTTTTCAAAAACTCAAAGTGAACGAATATACATGATTTTTTAAAAAAATTTAATAACTTTTTCTAGTGTACTGATTTTTGCTAAGTTTTGCATACATATCAATAAAAAGTTACCCATAAACAACGTTTGTTTTCAAGGCTTGCTTTGTTAATTTTAAAAATCAGAGTTTCTAATTAAACGTACGCAAATGTTTAAAGTCGTTTTTCTCGGAAACCGTTCAGTTAAAGTTAATACAACAAAGAAACCTTTTTAAAGATATTTTTATGTTTTTATTAATTTTATATTTAAATTTATAAAAAATTAAAACAAAAAAGTTCTAAATCGTTTTTTTAAAGTGAGGAACAGTTTGGGCCTTTTGGCATTGATAGGGTAAATACAAGGAATTATTTGTAATATTTACACAAAATTTGGCAAAAATCGGTACACTAGAAAAACAGTTATTAAAAAAATAACAAAAAAATTTAACAACCTGTATCTCCGTTAATTTTATGTTTTTGAAATTTTTTTATAAAAGCTTGTTACATTAATTGTTCGAGCAGAATCGCCCACCTAAATCCTGACGCGTAATTTCCTGACATCCTGTATATATACAGTATGTCCAAGCATAGATGTTACAAAAGGATAAATGGACCAATTTTTTTTGAAATTTTAAACGTCTATTTGAAAAACTGGTCGCATGGTCCAACACTAATAAATACAACATTTGACTTCGATTAGTGATATACAGGGTGAGTTAAAACTAAAAATATAAAAAATAACCAAGGGTAAAGTACCTTTATTTAAAAAAAATTGGACAAAATTGTATAAGCAAATGTTAAAGTTAAAGAATTAAAGTAAAAAAATATATTTTTGTTAATTTTTACATTATTCATTAACAGTTTTTAAAATACTTGGCTTATGGCTGCGAATTTAAACTATTAAATTTTCCTTTGAAATTTGGCCCCTCTTGCCCATTATTTCAGTTTTAATGCTTAATGTAAACATATTGACAATAACATTTTTTGTACTTTCATGCTTTAACTTTAAATTTGGACGCAAAATCCAATTCTCTGCAACATTTACTTATACAATTTTATTACATCTTCAAAAAAAAAGTAGTTAGCTCCTGGACAGTTTTCATATTTTTAGTTATAACTCACCCTGTATAATACCAATTGGAGTAAAATGTTGTAATTAGTAGTTTTGAACTATGCGACCAGTTTTTCCAAGTTGATTTTTATATTTAATTTCCGATAGACCGATATTTAAAAATAATATATATATTGTTGCCATTCCTAATTGTGATTAATAATACATTTAACTATACCTTTAGGTGATTTACGAATGTTATGTTTTTCTCTTCTGGTGCATCGCATCGTTTTAAATAGGTGACTGATAATCGTGGATATTGGTGGTGTATATCGCCACTTACCTGTTGGTCCTGTTATCATTCTTATTGTTTTTTTTTTTTTGAGTAATTAGAATGTACTAAGAGCGTTATTAAATAAAACATATAAATTTCTGGTGAGCCAGTTGCTGTTCTCGTACGCTGGTAACCCTGTTTTGTTGTTTTACAACATTGCCAAATTTTTGAGAACATTTAATTATTTACAGACTCAATTTTCTTGAAAACGATTTATTAATTATATACGAAGTTTTTTGCTTAGAATATTGCAAAAATTCACCTCTTAAAGTTGTGAACATTATTTCCCAACACCTTCTATACTTCTTAATAAAATTTTTTGATGCTTTCTTCTTAACATTCTTACTACGCGCTGCCATTGACTTCTGAGCATCGATGCAACTGACTGCACTGGTGCAGTGCTCTTGTCAAATCAGAAATAAAATGAGTAATTTTTCAGGCATCTAAACTTGTGGGAGTCACATTTAAGAATTACCTTAAATGTGGTCAACATATTGTATGTCTATCCACGACAGCTTTAAAAAAGCTCTTATTTCTCTTTTGATAGACAAAGTTGTTCTTCTCTTCTAATCTTTATACTATATATGTATCCCTACTTTGTAATATGGCTTATATGTCTGGGGTATAGGGTTTTTCACAACCTTTTACTGAAGCTAGGCTGATATTTGACAGTTTAGTAATGGTTGACAAATATTAGGGATATCAATGACTATAAAGACCATTGTTAAAATGTTACAGAACTATTAGCAAATATAAAATTAAAATAAAATTTAAATCTCAAACCACTCTGAAAAGTATTCTTACAAAGACCAAACGAAACAACAATATTTTAAACAAAGACTGTCTAAGTAGGCTTTGCGATGATCTGTTTGACCCCCACTCCTTTCACTTTTGGCTCCTACCACTTTCTGTTGACTGATTCGTTACGGAGGTGAGGGTTGCAGAACCTGCATGGATAAAACAACACTTAATACTTATTAAGGCACGACATGTATAATTCGTAGCTTTAACTTAGCACTTTAAAAGGATGGAGATACGCACTATTTAACAAGTTAAGGCAATGAAAACCCAAGATTTTGTCACTCAGTGTATATTTTATGCTTTGCATTGTTAATGCATGCATAGGTTTCTTGCTTCCAATAATAAGCATCCAAAATAGAAAAGTGTAAAAGTTACAATCAAATAACAGACTTCTCATAAACCTATTGCCTCGTAGTTTTCTTCATTTGCAATGCAAAACACTACTCGCTTAGTTGAGCCCCAGCAAATTTAGGATCGTGCCGTGTTTAATTCCAGTCGATATTAAAAATCTCAACCTAAGAGTTAGACTAAAGTTTATTGGGTCTTATTAAGAAAATAAACGTATATTTGTTAAGCGAAATAGTAGTCAATAAATAAAGTTTGCAAAAGTGGAGGTCCATTACCAAAACATTCACGTCAAAATAGTTTATTGTTAATTAAGTTGTATATAGTTAAGCTATACAGGGTGGTCCCTAAGGAATGGGACAAAATTCAACTAGAAAATTGCAATGTTTAAATATTGCGATTTAACTAAACCTACCTTAGTACAAAAGTTAATATTAACTGAGATACAGGGTGTAAAAGTTGAAAAAACATTTTTAAATCTTTTCCAGTAATAATAAATAGGTTTTGAGTATTGTAGTGTTGATATTTGGAGGTTTTCTGACATGAACTATTTAAATTTGATGTTAAGTTTTAGGTGCTATCCAGAGGACGCTACCTACACTACTTGAATTTTTCTAAAACGTCGCAACTTTTTGTGCTTCCCTTTATGTACCATTAAGTAAAACATTGAACTTTTCAATGCCTTTTACACAAAAAAGGTATACTTGGTAAGAGTCGCTCTGAGCAACCGTTTTATAGATATTCGCCATTAAGTAATTTAGTGCAACCCGAAAATCCCTTTAAAAATAGCGTATAAGCGATAACTACTACTTTTCCATTATAAACGAATGTATTAATGTATTTATCCGTATACGTTTTGGTTGCACTAAACCACTCAAATGCAAATATCTTGAAAACGGTGTCTCAGAGCCATTCTTACAAAATACACCCTTTTTGTGTAGAAAACCTGGGATAATTTACCGGTTTTCTTTATTGGTACATACAAAGTAGCACAAAAGTCGGGACGTTTAAGAGAAATTGAAAGTAGTGTATTGGCGTCCTCTAGTTGACACCTTAAATATTAACATAAGATATAAATAGATCATGTCAAAAACCCCTAGATACCGAGTTTTATTGCAATATTCAAAATAAATTAAATACTATTTAAATAATTTAAAAACATTTTTTGAACTTTAACATCCTGTATCTTAGTTAATATTAACTTTTGCACAAAGGTTTAGTTTAGTTAAATCGCAATATTTTAACGTTAAAATTCTCCAGTTGAATTTTGGACCATTACTTAGGGATCACCCTATATAAATCAAACATAAAGAGAAACTTGGTGTGCCTGAAGTATCTTCCCTATATGGTCCATCTGTACAGGCCCCGAACTTCCCAGAACATGCTGGTTCTTTTTTTTCTTCTCTTAATCTTCAAGTATTTAAATCCTGAATTAACAAACTTCCTCTAACCTTGTCTAAGATACCCATGAAACAGTAGTATTTAGGCTTTTAGCCTTCGTAAAGTGTTCCAAATGATTGATTAAAAAATGTTATTTAATCATTTGTGCTTAAATAAACTGGGGCTATATTGTTAGACTTTACTTCTGTTATGTGCAATTCTTAGCATCCTGTAAATAGCAATAACATATACCTTAAAGGAGTAATTAAAAAACTTTTAATTTCGTAATACACAATAGAAAATAAGTAAAAGAAATAACGACTTTTGCAGCTTTTGTCAAGTTTTAAAGCTAAATCCAATTTAGTTATGTTATGTCAGTGCTGATTTCGAGTCCGAATTGGCACATTTCTAATCTCCGAAAACCAAGCCCTGTGCTTTACTATTATACCCAATCTCAATAAACAGAAAAAGTTTCGAAAAGTTTAGAGACATTTTCATCCGTAGAGCTTAACAAGACTTAAAGTGGTGTGGCATACGGAAAGAGCTGAATTAATGGTTATTCTCCACTATATTTTTACATGTTTATTGTGTTTTTTTTTGTCTGTTTGTCTATCTTTTAACGCTAGAAAGCAATGATGTTGGTAAATGAAATAAAAATAAAACATATTACCTATAACCACAACAGCCCGATTATGTTCCATTTATTTAATGTATACCCATAGCCATATATCTTTTGGTTACACTTAACCAACTTAAGGACGTTTCATGGTAAACTACTTTTCTTACAATTTTTTTAATTAAGAATAAACATACTTTTAAGGTCTGGCATAATAAACCACAACGAGCCCGCAGGCGTGCGTCTCTGATGGTAAAATGTAGGGGATGCAATGCAAAAAGTTGTATACATATTTTTATTTATATATAGTATACACTTAAAGTTTGGATTAAAAGGAACAGAGATAAGTGGACATTTTTATTTTATTTAAAAAGGGAGATATACCATGTGATTCTTAACCTATACGCATAAACTTGGAAAATTATAGCTACATGTCATTACTAATAATGAAAAAAAAATTAAAAAAAAGCTGATTTTTTATTCTTTGTATAAACTATACCAACACCAAGTTATGGTAATGCTTTGTATGCCAGCTAGTACTCTTCTATTAGTCGTGGTTGTTGTAAGTGTATTTTTACGTATGTGGAGTTAAAATTATGGCTTAAAATTATTATACCAAATTATTTCTGACAAAAGAAAAGTAGGTAACCATTCTTATTTTCAAATATTATTCAGTTTGTCTTTAGAATTTAAGTTCTACTTTTATTGTAAATAATTAATTATCTCCCTAACTAAAAATATTTAACTAACTTTTTTTTCGTTATTAGTCATTATTTTACCTTAGCAATAATTTTCTAGGTATATGCATTTGGGTTGAAAACTACCATCTACATACATAAAACTGACCTCTGGCTTGACAAAAATGCTTTTTATATCTTTAAAAGCATAAAAATTATTTTAAATTTTTCATAATTATTCTGCCCCATAAATACCCACCACACGAGGGTATTTTCATAAAAACCATAGTTAGTATTTTATTTAATAAGAACCATACTTTTCTTATTATTGTTTTCAAAAACTAAGAACAATTAACTAAAGATATAACAAGTTAAAAAACATAAGCAAGCGGGAATCCTTTGTTTTTTAAATAATTATGTTTGAGGTTAGTGACTTTCGATGATCCATGTAAGTGGAAGTAAGTAAGCAATATTCGGTAAAGAAGGACAGCACTAATGAGTAAAAAAATCGATAGCCGTTGACTATTGGTCTCCTTTCTTTAAGGAGCAAGAAAAACCAAGAAAAAATGCCCTAGTGGAGCGGATATTTTATTTTTAAAAACACAAATATATTAAGCTCTAACACTGCAAATAGTTATAGAACAATGTTTTTTGTATATTATTTTCTTATTTTATTACCTTTTATGGGGTGGTACACTTTTATACCACCAAGCCGCTAGCAAAAAAATACATGTCAAACTTAGAAAAAACTGACAAATAAATGATTTACTTACAGATAGCTAAAAAATATTTAAAAAGTGGGATTAAGAATACCCCTTATAAAATCTGCCAAGCCAAAGTTTTTTGTAAATATAGGTGGACGAGTAGGTTCAGAAATAGTGGACCCCACTGAAGACTCTTAGTATTTTTATGTTATTTTAGAATCGTGCAATTCTGCACTGTAATTTTTTTGTACATCCGAAAGCGGAAAATCAACATCTAAGTCAAATATTTTTTTTTAGTATTTTATGATGCAATAATACAGGGTGATTCAAAAGTAAGCGGCATCCTTTCAGGAGCGTAATCCTTGCATAAAAATAAGGCAAAAGTTCCTAAAAACATATGGCCGAAAATGCATATTAAAGGGAGCTACAACCCTTTGAAAGTTACTGAAGAAATTAGGTTTTTATTTAATATCTTTATGATTAAATTAATTCCCGCATGTGACGCCCATGAATTTAATTTTAAAATCTTGAATTTAGAATCTTTATCAAATGTTTATGCTGTACACCAATTTTCAAAATTTAATTGTAAAGCGTTTAAAAGTTATTGAGTAAACATCGTCTTTAGGGTGTCCTATTCAAAGGGGCGTAGCTCCCTTAGGAAGCATTTTCAGACACATGTTTATAAGAACTTCTTTGTTCGTCTTATTAAAAGCTACAAAGCCTTTATTTTAAAAATTGAAAAAAATTTTTTTTTCAAATGAAAATAGGGGTCAATCCTGCATTGAAGTGTTTACGCGCGATTTTCTCGAAAACTATTGCCCCTAGCGACTTGAGGCAAGAGTACCTTTTTTGGTAAAAATCATTGGACTTTCAGAAAAAGCTATCAAAAAGTTAAAATCTTATAAAGGGGAAAAGTTAGTGAGGGTTTTATTCCCTACACCCTTAAAAACCACCCCTTAGAAGCGTCAAGGCGAAAAATTGGTTTCACCATAAAATTGGCCACTAAAAAAATATAACCTTGAAAAGTTTCAAAAACTTCCTTTTTTTAATCATAAAGATATTAAATAAAAACCTAATTTCTTCAGTAACTTTCAAAGGGTTGTAGCTCCCTTAATATGCATTTTCGGCCATATGTTTATAGGAACTTTTTGCCTTATTTTTATGCAAGGATTACGCTCCTGAAAGGATGCCGCTTACTTTTGAATCACCCTGTATACATAGGTTCGGGCTGTAATTCTCCACCAATATCTAAGATCTACCTTAAAATCAATATAGGAAATTATATTTATAATATAAAATTATCTTTTGACTAAAATTATAAAAGAACCTACCTAAGTGGCCTATTTTACTAAAATAAAACAAAATATATAATAATTTTTTTTAACCAAAATGTTGAGCATTAAAATAAGTGAAAAAATTGTAAAGAACCTAATCGCCATCGTTTTGCTATGCTGTTTTTATTAACCGATTTTTGCTCAAAATATTCCAAAAGCCTGTTAACATGAGGCACTCTGTCCGCGATTTGACCAGGTTTTCACAAGATATACAGTGATTTTCCTAAAACAAAAATTTGAAACTTGCATCCATATTTTGTACCACCGCCGCGGATAAGTGGTTCAAAATGTGTAAAACTGCGGCTCAAAGAGTAACATGCTGTAAAACTTCCTCTAACGCGAATATCTTAAACAGACCTTTTTGTGTAAAAAAACATTGAAGCGTTTACTATTTTACTCATATAATGCATACAGAAAAGCAAAATAAATTTAAGAAAATGAAAATAATAAAGTGTAATAAAGCACAAGGTATTTTTTTTACACTAATAGCTTTTAACAACTTTTGCACAATGGTATGTTTTAGTATGAATCTGTGGTTTCTATTAAACAGTTAATTAGTTTAACTAAATTGTTTTTAAAAATAAATATAAAATCTGTAGCAGACATTAAAGTTTCGTACCGTTGTTAGAAAACACCCTGTATAAACAGTACATATCTTGCTTATTAACATCCATGACAAAAAAATACAGGGTGTTTCTAAACAAATTCAAAAACTTTTAGGAAGTTATTTTTCATCAAAAAATAAGAAAAAACTTCATATGAACATATGTCCTAAACGTCTTAGTTTTTGAGATACAGGGTGTTAGAATTTACCGGTTTCAAAACGAACAAAGGAATAATATGTTAATTTAAAAAAAAATTAAATTAATCCACAGCTCCAAAAATTTCGTTCTTTAAAAATGGTTATAAATATCTTGAACATTAAAAAATATACTTAAAAAAATATATCTTATATGCTTAATTTTTCTATGGGCTTGAATACAAAAATACCATAATTTAAATGGCCATATTTTTTTAAAATTGGTTTATCAAGACAATAAAAAAAATGGACAGGAAAGGTTCAGTTCTAATTTTAACCCCTTTTGTTTAAATTGTGTTTGTGGTTACGTCTTAAGGTAAATATACAGGGGTTTCTAAACAAATGCGAGAAATTTTAGAAGGAAAATTTTTATCAAAAAATTGAAAAAAAACTTATATGAACATATGTCCTAAACGTCTTGGTTGTGTTAAAATTAAAAAAATATATCCTTACTATTCTTTACCCCATTTTGTTTTAATTTGGAAATATTGTTAATGACATTAGGGAAAATTTATTACTAACTTAATTACATTTCGTAAGTCCAGTGGCGGCTCAAGAGGCAACTGAAGGAATATTTCCAACAAAAGAACGAAACGCCACTGACTGCGTAAATGTGTGTAAAATTTTTGTGCCTTCTTTAGATCAAGCAAATAAAATACTGCTTTTATGTCTGTCCATTTTTTCCGTATCTTGTTTAGTTTAAGATAAAAAAATAAAATTCACAGACCATAAAAGAAGCAATGCGGGATCTTTTCTTTTAAAAATTAGGTTTTATAAGTTTTCATTTAGCAATTATGTAACAAAAATAATAAGGACTTATTTAAATAAGGTTTATGTCCAGTATAACAGTTTTTACTAAAATAAGTGTTTTCGAAATTTTTGGTTTTTTGAAAATTTTAACACCCTGTATCTTAAAAACTAAGACGTTTGGAACATATGTTCATATGAATTTTTTTCTTATTTTTTGATAAAAAATCACCCTCTAAAAGTTTTCGCATTTGTTTAGAAACACCCTGTATTTTTTTGTCATGGATGTTAGTTAGCAAGACATGTACCGTTTATACAGGGTGTTTTCTAACAACGGTACCAAACTTTAAAGTGTGATTTCCTACGTTATTATATGAAAAAAGTTTCTATAAACATATGTCCGTAGTTGCTTCCTTACTGAGATACAAGGCGTTAAAATTTAAGAAAAATCAGTTTTTTCTAAATATTTCTAATATGCTACATTTATTTAAAGTAATAAGACGCCTATTTAGCCTTACCAAATTGTTATTATTGGATCCAGTGGCGTCTCAGAGGGCACACCAACTTATATTATTTACGCCACTGCGTACTTTTTTCTCAATAATATAAGTTACGGTGCCCACTGAGACGCCACTGGACCCAATAATAACAATCTGGTTAGAGCTGAATAAGCACCCTGTGACTTTAAATAAATGTAATAAATTTTATCTAAATGGGCAAAGGTACATAAAAATATTTAGAAAAAAATATTTTTTTTTCTTAAATTTTAACGCTCCTTATCTCAGTAAGGACGCAACTCGGGACATATGTTTATAAAAACTGTTTTTCATTAAATAACATAGGAAATCACCTTTTAAAGTTTCGTGCCGTTGTTAGGAAACACCCTGTATATATAAAAAAACTTAAATATATAAACAGTGGTTTAAATATATTTTAAATAAATACACACACACAATTGGGTGCTTAAGACGGTACCCTAATTTTTGATCATCCCAAATTTTGATTAGGCCTATAAAAAATTGCACAGGTTTGCACAGTTTAAGACTGTTATGGGTAGTAAGGTAATTCATTTGGAAAAGGACGTTTTTTATATATATATGTATATATAATAAAAATATTTTGCTACTAGCTGCTACTAAGGGCACTATTTATTTTTTCGTACAGCAAGTTTCAACGATTAAAAATGAGGATGTACTGGAAAATAATTATCGTTTCACGAAATTTAAAAAGTAAGCAATATTGTCAGAGAAATTAAATATATGCTACTAACCAAATAATATTTGGTAAAAACTGATATTTTATCAGATATCTTTAAGTATCTTAAGCAAGATTTCAAATAAAAATAAAAACAATTAAGCCGAAACATAATCTACTTTCAAAAGCAGTTTACGAAAAGGCCAAGTCGTCAAAAAAGGGGTGGAAGACTTGCCAAAACGTAAACCGAAAGAACTAGCGTGTTATGTGTTTTTTGTTCCTATTACCTTATTTTACATTTATTGAAAACCTGTTGAAGTAGTAGATAAGTTTTGGCACCTGCAGTATATCATTGAAGGTGATACGTATACTAACCAGCACAAAAAACCGTATTTTTAGCCCTTTATTTTCACTTTTTTAATAAAATGATTCCTGAAAATGTTTACAAATCCAATAAATTAAAGTAAACTTATTTTCATTTTAAAAACAGTGCGTCAGAACCGGACTCTTTTAAGGTCTTTTAACCAATATTATCCTGGCTTTTAAAAAGCTGCTTTACTTATTTCAATATACAGTGGAGTCCAGTTTTTTTGCGAAACATAAAGATTTGTCGGCACAAATTCCACTAATGTGGGAACTTTATAAAACAATTTTGTGTACGTAATTATATTTTATTATGTATTTGAGTGTACCAACTCTAATCTCAATATCCCAAACAATTTTCGAAAAATTCAAAATACACTGTTTAAGACGCAATAGATTAAACACCCTGTTTCATTGAAACGGAGAATTTTCAGACCCATGTTTCTCTAGATTTTATATTTTTTATTGTACAATTTAACCAAAAATTTTCTTTAAACAGTTTGTGACACCTTATGCACCTAAGAATACTATACGTATATTATAGAAAATACGTATAGGCTTTGAACGTTTTAAAAGGCATTGTATAATAATTAATTGTCAATTTTTTTGGAAGGGCAATGTATTTGGAATTTATGATTTTACTGTATTTAAAAAACTTAACAAAGCCGTAAGATATGTAAAATTGCACTTGGTCTGATCGTTGGACTATGGTTTATAACATGTACCTAGAAAAAAATCAATTTTTAAAAACCAACTGAAGTATTGATTTTTGTCCCAAACTCCCTTTCTTTGTACGTCAGTGCCGTGTGCCGTGTAATAGATTCTTTAAATTTTTTTTTGAAAAGTATTAATCTTTTTTAATTGCACTGTATGATTTGTTATTAAAGGGGAGTATTTATATTTGTGATTAAATTTTACCCTAACTCATTCCTAATAGTTTCTTTATTTTATTTTGCTGATTTTGTTAATTATTAAAACAAATATGAGTATTTAGAAAAACCCGAGGTTATGCTACAATTTTTGGGGGATTTATTATATTCCTGCAAGCAAATACAGTACTTTTTACAATATTGGCTTATAGTGGAGCCTTTTAAATTGGTATATTAAATTTTGTTTTTAACATACTCTTCTTAATAAATTTAAATAATAAACAAAAAAAACTTATAAAAACTTATACGGAAAAATGTACTCTTTAAAAAGCGAGAAAAAAATAGGGAAAATAAAATCGGGTAAGTTTTTGTAATTCCAACTCGAGCTGGAAATTATGCAAAGCATCAAAGAAGTGTATTAGTCTTTTTAAATTTAAACTTTCTAATCCATAAAAAAACCTCTTCGGGAACAATTTGAACTTACGGCATTAAAACATTAAGAACTTTTAAAGTAACTTTTTCTTCGGAATGCTTTAAAGTCATTAAAAATTGAGTGTAAAAACGACTCATATTAATTAATTATCCATGCAAGTCACCAAAGTTTATGTCAAAAGAAGTTCGAAAGCCCTAATAATAGACACTTTTTGTGCAATATCTTAAGGAGGGTGCCTTGTTCAGTACCATGAGTAGTAAATTTATTCCTTTCGTTTATTTTTAGAATACATTTTTAAATATACTGCTCTTCTCTATAAAGTAGAGTAGAGTAAATATAGGACAACGTATTTTTTCTGGACCAAATACGTCACCTGGGGTCTGTAACTCAAATGGGGTTAACTTATACCAAAATGACCTAATAAAAACCAATGTAATTTAAATTTAGAACCAAATAAAATACAATTTCACCAGCTAGTAATATACCAGTCGTACATTCCCTTTCTTAATATGTAGCAATCGAAGATTGTTTTGATGCTTAATCACACTTGACCCTGTAGATTTTTAAGTTTGATAATTGATATTTTAACTAAGAAATTGTTTAACTTGCAGATGTAAACCCTAAAATATAACACAGTGTTGTTTTCTTTTTATTATACATTGGTTTACCTTTTTCCTAATATAAACTAACCTTGTTAAATGTATGCTATTTTATACTGGGGGTTAACAATATATTACTTATTATAAAAATTGCTTAACCTAGCAAAACTGTCCTAAACTTCACCAAATTTTGCTGTTTTATTTACAATAATACACTCTTCAAAAAAATTGCTGCATTGCTTAATTTTTCCCGTAAGCTTCAATACAAAAACACTTTAACTTAAAAGTTTTTAAAAAATAAATCATTTCGCCCTGTGTGATGTGCTTTAAAAGGAAGTAATCACATTTGTGATGAAACTATATCTTTACTCATTTCTAATATTTTTTTACTAGAAAACCCAGCAGTGAGTATGAGCGTGCTTTCAATTAAAAGATCAATGTTTAATGCGAAAACGCATCCTGCGCAACTTAAATTTTTTAAAATTTTAAGCTCTTTAATAGTACGTTTTCAACCTAGTTCCAACCACCGCCCTCCTAGGTGGTGCGCTGCGACCCTAGAGGCCTATTGTGCCTTGACCCTACACCTTCTCATTCAAACGCCATTCATTCCATAGCTTGAATGGTTGCTGCTAGCTCTGTCCACTGACTCCCGGAGCAGAGTACCGGTTGCTGCCGGAGGTCGCCCATACAAGTTAGGGCCGCGCTCCACGTTGCTTAACCTTCGGTGATCGACGCTGCCGGTCCCACCGCAGCAACAAGCGCGGCTTAATAGTGCATGGTTGGATAGGAAATCTACTAAAGTTCTTCTCTACTATGTCCCAAAAGTAAAGGAAGAATATTTACATTATGTTGCTTTAAATAAGCCATAGTTACAGGAGAGATATTACCAGTACTTTGGTCGTAGGTAGTTTTACTTTGAATCTTTGGACAATAAAATTAATAACACCATTTAAAGAAATTAAAAATATACAGTAAGTTGGTGTCATAGAAGAAACTTTTTATTATTAATTTTACGAAAAAAACATTTTCTTCTCTTCATTCTGCATGGTCCAAAACCTAAAATACAATCATTGTATATCAAATTATGCCAGCATACGAAGTTTGGCCAAAAATGTAATTTTTGCTCAAGAGTAAAGTCTTTGTATTTTTGCTAATATCGTAAATTGTCATAAAGGGAAGATGGTAAGAATTAAAACTTACTTTTAAATATGCAATTTTGTTCATTTTCAAAAAAATATATTTTTTTCTGCGAAAATCCAGAAAATTTAGGCTTGTACATTCTTCTTGGTTTAATAACAATAAATTTTAAAAGTGTATTTAAAACTGTCCTATGACATGTATAATTACAAAATGTAGTGCACTAATATACAGGGTGGGCTAAATTCGACGCTTTGTGTATGTTTTACAAAAACTGACCCCCATTTACAAGGCTCGAATTTTAAGCCAAATTTAATTAGGGAAAACCGCAATTGGCTATCTTGCGTTGTTTACTTGCTAAAGCGTGTTTCTTAATTTCTTGCGTTTTCTTTTATTCCTTATAACTTTTTATTTTTTTAATTGTTGTTAATTCTGTAAAAACTTTTCTACAGCAACTTTTTATGCAGATTACAGATATAATTTTAGTTTTTTGGGTGCACATTTTTGACTAATTTATTTATTTTTCGAAATTTTAAATGGAACACCATGTATATTTCTTCACTATTAAAATGGTTAAAATATTACCTTTTTAAAATGTGTCACACCTTTATATTTCTTCTTAGCCGTTTCAAAGATATTGCATATTTTTTCATTTATGCCTGATATTGGTTAGATAGTAGGCCATGAAAAAAGTAATTATGTTTTACTTTAAACAATCTTGTTATAACTTTTGTTTTTTATTGACTGATATGACGGAAAACCATTTTTATTAATAATTTATTAACGCAAATAGGGGTAAAAAATATTCCTATTTTTTGGTATTTTAAATTATTTTGTAAATATTTTGCCTAGGAACTTTTAATCAGGTTTTATTAAAACGGCTATATTTAATGTAACAAACAACAATTATTTTTACATTTTAATAAATTAAAGATAACCATGGAAAACAAATGCCAGCTTTCAGCTAAAAGGGTTAAGTTTAGCTTGTATTTGTTTTTCATGGCCATCTTCTGTATACAAACAAAAATAATTGATGTTTTTTACATAAAATATTATGTATTAAGAAAACCTGATCAAAATATTTTTAGGGCAAAATATTAACAAAATAATTTAAAATTCCTTTAAAATAGGATTATTTTTACCCTATTTGCGTTATTAAATTATTAATAAAAATGGTTTCCGTCATTGCAGTCCATAAAAATCAAAAGGTTTAACAAGATTGTTTAAAATAAAACATATTTACTTTTTTATGGCCTACTATTTAACCAATATCAGTCATAAATGACAAAATATACAATATCTCAGAAAAGGCTGAGAAGAAATATAAAATGTGACACATTTTTGAAAAGGTAATTTTTTAATCATTTTAATAGTGAAAAATATACAGGGTGTTTCATTTAAAATTTCCAAAAATAAATAAATAAATCAAAAATGCACAACCCCAGAAAAATACTAAAAATGTATTTGCAATCTGCATAAAAAGTTGCTAAAAATGTTTTCACAGAATTAAAAATATTTAAAAGTAAAAAAGTTATACAGGATTTAAAAAAACGCAAAAATTAGGAAACACGCTGTAGCGAGTAAACGACGCAAGATAGCGAATTGCGGTTTTCACTAGTAAATTTGGCTTGAAATTTGAGTCTCGCAATTAGGGGGTTAGTTTTTTTGTAAAACGTACAGAAACATAAGTTTCCTATCAAAAGCGTCGAATTTGGCCCACCCTGTACAAACCTAAATTTTCACCATTATCGCAAAAAATCGTCAAAAATATTTTTGGGGAAAAAACGAAACTGCATATTTTAATATAATTTTTAATACTAAACATCTTTTCTTTATAACATTTTTGGATATTAGCAAAAATACAGGTACTTTACTTTTAAGCACAAATTACATTTTTGGCCAAACCTCGTAGATGACTGACACAATTTGATATCTGATGGTGGCTTTTTAGGTTTTGGACCATGCAGAACTTTTTGTATAAAAAATCTTTTTCCGTAAAAGCAACAATAAAAAAGTTTCCCATATGACGCCAACTTACGAAGACACACTCTATATTTGATCCAGAGATGTGTGGTATCTATTTTGATATTAGTCTCTTAAATACGAACCGTGGTCAGAATTTGGTGACCACGTCAACATATTGTTAACCTAAATAAAAACAAAAAAATATATTTTGAAGGTATGAAAAAAATGGCTAAGATTTTAATTATCTACTTATAAATATTTATAAATAAGGCCCTCCAATAAACTTCAAAGGTAAAAAAAATGTGGATTTAAGTTACAAGCTATTACAGTTTTTGAGGCGCTTTCCTGGATTGAAATTTTACCTATAAACCTTTAAAAATAAAGACCTCTTATAAATTTTGCGCATAAAAGTTATAATGTATTAAATATCCAGCGGCGCTTTCATGATCTAAAAAATTGCGATGATTTTACGAATGGTTGGAATTTTAATTTTTACTATTAAGTATTTAAAAGGCCTTCTAATAAAATTTAATAGTTTTATCGGGGCCCCCAAGAGCCCTGTTTTTTGTCGACCCTATGCCACCTCCTAATTCATTAGCCACCTCCCAATTTTAGTCGCCACCTTAAAATTATAGTCGCTATCTCCTAATTTTAGTCACAACCTCCTTATTTTAGTCGCTACTTCCTAATTTTAGTTACCACCTTCTAATTTTAGTAGCCATCTCCTAATTTAGTAGCCACCTCCTCATTTTGGTCGGCACCTCCTTATTTTATTAATCGAAAACCCTTTATTTCAGTTGCCACCTCCTAATTTTAGTAGCCACTTTCCAATTTTAGTCGCTACGTACTAATAAATTTCGACATCTAAAAATTTTGCGCATTAAAGGTATAAGTTATTATAGTTTCTGCAGCGCTTTTAGTAAAAATTTTGCAATAGGTTCTTCGACGACGTGGATTTTTATTTCTTATCATTAAATTTTTATAAATAAAGCCTCCTAATGAAATTTAATAATTTAAAAAAGTTTAGGGTTTCTTATAGCTCCGTTTTTTTGTCCGCTAGGCTACCTTTTATGTCATCTTTACATGTCTAGCTTGGTTTATTTACGAAAGCTGAAACTGAAGCCAAAAATTAGAAGGTGGCTCAGGGACTTAACAAATTGCTTAGATTTTAATTTTCTATTTCTAAATATTTACAAATGAAGCCCTCTGATAAATTTGGACCATCAAAATATTTTGTTCATTAAAGTTACAAGCTATTATTGATTTTGCGGCAATTTCTTGGTGTAAAATTTGCTGGCAATTTGCCGACGGTTTAGATTTTAATTGTTTTGTTAAATATTTAAGAATAAGGGCCTCTGATAAATTTTGCGCATAAAAGGTATAATGTATGAAATATTCAGCGGCGCTTTCTTGGTATAATAATTTGCAAATGGCTGGGATTTTAAATTTTTACTATTATACTTTTATGAAAAAAGCCTCTCGATGAATTTAAATATTTTAAAAAATTTAGAGGATCCTAAGAGCCCTGGTGTTTTTTGACCCTGGGACACCTTTTAATTTTAGTCGCCACCTCCTAATTTTGGTCGTTACCTTCTTTTAGTCGCACTTCTCAGCTTTGTCTATTAACGAAACTAAAACTGGCTACCAAAATTAGGAGGTGGCTCAGCCGAGGAAAAGAGTGGCTAACACTTTTAGTTTTTACTTCTGAAAATTTATAAATAAATTACGATAATCAAAAGTTTGCGCTTTGCTGTTCCAAGCTACTATAGTTTTTGTGGCGCTTACTTGGTTAAAAAATTGAAATAAATTCGCCGACGGCTTGGAATACTTTTTTTTTATTAAATATTTATAAAGTAAGCTCCTTTAGTAATTTTAATATTAAAAAAATTGCGTATATCAGTTATTATATATTATAAATTCAGCGGAGCTTCTCGGTGTAAAAATTTGCAGTAAATAAATGAATCCAATAGAATAAGGAGTATTAACTAACAGTAAAATCAAAAACCTAAAAATACTATAGAAATAAATATGTTAAACGGTTTCATTTTCTAAAGCTATATAATACTTTAGTAAGTCTAGCTACCAGATCGCACCGATCTTCTCATTAATCTGAGGCATTGATCAGACAAAGAGTAAAATCGTTGGGCACGTGAAATTGCTCTCATAACTCGATTTTATTATCAATACCCCGGACTAATGAGAACATTGGTGCGATCTGGTAGCTAGAACTTCCCGAATTATTTTTTAGCTTTTAATACAATAAAACCGTTAAACATAAAAACATGTTTTACATATTAATTTAATTTAGAGTGTAGCTAGAGTTTTGTTTTGAAGCGGTCATAAATGACAAGTTATAAAAATCTGCGATTGGATTTTATTTAATTTTACCCAGTGTCGTTTAAAGAAATACCCACATTCTCGTCATATTGCCTTGTCGTAAAAGCGCTCTACTTAAATTATATTGTGTTACAGTAGCTGTTTACGAGGGAGAACATCTGAATCTGACCCGCATAAGCAGGGACCGAAATGGGTGTTTACCTCTGTATCGCCACGAATGGGGTGCCCCCGTCTGTCAGCAAGAGGGTAGTTGTCGACGTCGAATGTGAGTATATTTTCCACTTAACATCTTTGTTTATTGTTATCGCGTTCTTGTGTAATGACTGTGAGAATTGTTGTAGGTGGGTGTAATTATGCGGATCTGGTGTTTGTTTTGGAATTAAATAAATTTAATTATGTCAGTCAGTCGATTGGGCTGACAAAAACTGTCGCTGGTCGGTTGGATTTCGTATTTTTGTTATACGGGAGTTCCGAAATTCGTGCATCAAATTTCCAAGGCATATTTTATGTCGGAATAAGCTCTAGTTTAATATACCTATATGTCTGAAAACGCTTCTTTTAGAGATACAGGCTGTTGAAATTCTAAGAAAGAAAAAAATATCATTATTTTTAAAGCGCTTTGGATAGTTTAACTAGTATTTAGTACATTGCCTAAACAGCAGCAAAAGACATTTTTTCAATGTAAAATATTTTAAAAATTGCTATTGACGTCCGTACGATGTTTGTATGCACTATTTTCCAAGAAAAAATGGTATGTTCTGTTTTCTTTCTACAAAAAAAAATATTTTTAAAATCCCTATTAGTCTTGGGTACAAATTTGATCTCTTGACTTTCTAAAACGATAGTTTTTAAACCAAATTAAAAACCACCTTGATGCATGATAAATTTTCTGAAAATAATGACAAAAATAAAAGTCAAACATTTAAACCTCATATTTCCACTTATTTTTGGGAAGTTTTTATAAACAAATCTCGTCATGCTTCAAGGTAGTTTCAATTTTTTTGTTGAAGACTTATGCATTGTTCCAAGAAAAAAGACAAAGGGATCAAATTTAATGAGGAGTTTTAAAATGATATTTATTTTAGAAAAGAGCAGTGGCGCACCATTTTTTCTTAAAAAATATTCCATACACCAATATGGTACGGACGTCACTGTTTTTTTTTTAAATATTTTTGTAATGTCTTTACTGCTGTTAGGCAGTGTACCCAAACACCAATTAAATATCTAAAGCAGTTTAAAATTATAATAAAAAAATGATGTCTTTTTTTTTCGTAACGGGAAAAAATTGTCTTTATATCTCTGTTAACAGGTATTTAAATGTGACTTTTATAAAACTATCTTTATTCCCGTTCATACATACACGTTAGTAAACATAAATATGT
Organism: Listronotus bonariensis; assembly: GCA_014170235.1. Classification (NCBI taxonomy): domain Eukaryota; kingdom Metazoa; phylum Arthropoda; class Insecta; order Coleoptera; family Curculionidae; genus Listronotus; species Listronotus bonariensis. The sequence goes on from JACEGR010000008.1 coordinate 341,638, forward strand.
AATTTTGGAATAATTTATTTTTCAAAACTTACATTTACCTTATATTAGGAGTCCAGTCAGATATTTTTATCTTAATAATATTTTAAATAACTACTAAACGAAGGCTTTTAGTTTAAACTTTTTAATTTCCATATCTCAAATAACAAATTACATTGACAGATAATAAATAATTTCCTTAAGGGTTTCCATACTAATGCAAGGTCTAATTGTGTTTCCTACATATACCAGTCGACCAGTTTAAAACTACAAATTTTACATGAATAGTTTTTGGCTTTATTGTAACTTTTTCTTTTTTATAAGGCATCGTTTCGCCATTACAAAAACATCAGTGCACTATACATGGAAAACAATTTAAGATTTTAGCTCTGGGTTTATTGTCTCAACAAAACCTCGAGCTAAAATCTAGAACCTTTTTCCTTGTATAATAAATTACTATTTTTCTTAGAAATTTGTGTCTCTAAAAGGAAGCGTTTCCGGACATACGTTTATATAGACGTAGAATATGCCATTAAAATTTGATGCATGAATTTTGGAACACCCTGTACAGGGTGCTTCGAAATAAATGCGAAAAATTACAGGAGGTGGCGTCTTGTTTAAAATAAAGGGTAGTTTCCTTTATAAACATGGGGTCAAAAGTCAAACGTTAGGGAGATATCGCAAAAAAAAAAATGTCTTTAGTTTTTACCGTAAAAACAAAGAGAGTATTGTGTTTAAACTACCGAGTAATATCAAATAAATAAATATTACAAATTTCTTAATATGTGACAGCAGAAAATAGAATTATTTATAGAATAAATTTCTTCATCCAGACATGTATTGGTTTACACTTTATTTTTTTTATTTGAAATAGGTAGGTTAATTGATTTATAAAAGTTGTTAAATTAATCAGGCTATTTAAATTTATATTTTTCGAAGTCATTACCTAAGTCATTCTTTAAGTTTGGTTACTAAAAGTAATAGGGGTAACCTATTTTGACCACTTCCATTTATCCCAAAAAAGTGCAAAAATATTTTTATAATGACAATAATTTTGTAGAATTTCATTATTCTAGTGCTTTTCGTTTTTAAGATAAAAAATAAAAACGTTTTTTTTGCCATTTTTATACCGCGATATCTCCCTAATGGTTGACTTTTGACCCCATGTTTATAAAGCAAATTAGCCTTTATTTTAAGCTGCTTTTGTTGCTGCTCCGGTGGGGTCGTCCTCGTCGATCACCGGAGTTAAGCATTGAGGAGCGCGGCTATAACTTGGATGGGTGACCGAGTGTTCGCCGGTTTTGGGCGACGGACGGCACGCGGTGTTCTGCTCGGGGGTTAACGAACGGACCGAGCAGCAACCATGCAAGATATGGAATAAATGGTGTGTAAATGGGAAGGAGTAGGGGCCAAGGCACAATAAGCCTCTAAGGCTGCAGCGCACCACCTAGGGGGCGATGGTCGGACCTAGGTGGGAACACCCCAAAAGAGAAAAAAAACGTTTATTTTAAATAAGGAATCAGCTTCTCAAATTTTTTAGTGTAATGAAGAGAATGTATCAATACTTTCTGGCTTTTCCGTTCAGAGCACGGCGAGGGACGGTGAGCCAGTATCGTATTTGGCCGTTGCATTTTAATACGCATGCTCGTAAACCCACTGACTTATTAACTGCGCAAGACCGTAAAAATATCAAAAATGATACTAGCTACTGAATATTTAATGAATATATAAATATTATACGTACTCCATCCGCCCTACTATTTACAACATAACCTGAATGGATTATAAAATAGGTCCAATTGTTTTAAAAATTGTATTTTTCACTTATCCTCATAAACACTTTGATATATTTAACAATTTCCCGAAAAACACAGAGCTCCGTGACAGTGCACTCCCACAGTACAAGTTGTTTTTCGGGTGACAGATATGAGATATAAACATAACCCGCTGAGAAATGAATAGCTACAAGATGTCACAAAATATAACGCGTTCAAGATGGCGGCAGCGGCCGTACAGCTCACTGTAGGAATATGTCCGGAAAATATACGTTTTCCTGGCAGAAAATATGTGGAAAACAAAATAAATTGCCTTTTACCTTAACGGCAACAAAATGATTTCTATTTTATATCCACCCAAAGCGGTTGCTAGACAGAGTAATTTCTCTATGAACACAGGCTTTTTAAGGTTTTGAGGAAACGTAGAAGGTGTAACAAATATCCTTGAGGCCAACCGATTTATTTCAAGACTACGCTCATAAAATAAGAACTAGCAGGTATCTTAAAATCTATACGTTTTACTTAAGGTGAAATTAAACTTGCACCAGTTGTTATTGCTTACATTTATAAAACATTTTGCTTTCTTGGAAAACGTTTAAATAACTTATTTTCTTGTTTATCCCTCGTGCATCGTTTATTAAAGATGTAGAATTTGAGTATTGGGGCTCCTTAACAACGAAAAGGGAGTCTTACAGTAAGAAAATAAAAACACAATATAAAAAAACGTTCAAAGTTAACATTTACTTTTTAACTTTTATAGCCTTTAATTATTGTCTCTGTCATCTTCTTTATTATTTTTATACAGGGTGGTGCGTCGCCTAGCGGAATATAGGATATCCCAAGTAAATTTTAAGGGGGTGAATTATTGCCTCCCTGTACATTTTACAAAAAAAAGTTTTTATTTAAATAGATATAAGTCATTTTGATGTGTTTTTGTCTAATTCGTATTTAGATGGGGTCAAATACTTACATTACTACAATTTAAATTTAGTTGAAAAATGGTTTTCTACTCGGAAGCCCTTAAATAGTCAAAAATCTAACTTTGGAATAAAACACTGATATAGTGCTTTATTTCAAAATGGCTTTAATTCTTTAAAACAAAAGCCGTTCGTTGTACAAACAAATAATAAGAAACCAAATTAACTCTAAAATAAATGAGTATTTAAAAATAAGATTGATTTAAAGAGAAAGCAGTGGCGTACTATTTTTATTAAAGAAAATGTTTTTAGAACGCTAATGGTAAAAAATTTTAAAAACTTCTTCAGTAAAAAATATAATGTAATGATCAAAAGAAATGTGTCAAATTAGTTAGTTGGCATTATAGTTATCATTTAATATACTTCATTTCATAAAAAAATAGTAACAACGTGTTATTTTAAAGCTTTTATTATTGTAGTTCCTCCCATGATATGGGTACCAAATCAGTTAGTTGGCGCTCCTGCTGGTACTGACGTTACATTGGACTGTCATACTGAAGCTCATCCAAAGGCTATAAGCTACTGGGTGCGAGATAATGTAATGCTGTTGCCCACCAAGAAATATGGTGCTGATTTGACAGAAAAATAGTTATATGTAAAGTATAGTATAATTACATTACAAGTGAGGGAAAATGACTAATTTCACACGGTGGGAATATTGTAGCACGAGGCGTTAGCCGAGTGCGATAAAGCCACGAGTGTAGAAAGTCATTTTCACACAGTACTGTACACTATTTTCCTACGACCACCAAATTATTCACCAAAAATAAATAAATTAAAAAAGTTTGTCTGTTCAGAAAAAATAAAAAACAATTGAGAACTTTGCAACACTAGGGTGATATTTACTTTGCAACACTAGTGTGATATATCACTTTCACTCACTGCTATATTATACTGTTTTGACAATATTTTTACATCGAAAATCACCTACCTAGAGCATTATACAACTTTTATCATTTTGGAATTTAAAAAAGGCCCTCTTAATAAAATTGTATGGTTTTGTTAGGTAATAAGGCTAATAGTTTTATACGGTTTTCTGCTATTATAAGTGTTTTTAAAAATTATCGATTTTTACATATTTTAGACACTCTAAATAAAACATTATGTGAATTGCATATCCTAAATATTCCGTTTTTAAAAAATAATCAGTAAATAAACTTACGGGACCGGGGAGTGAAAAGGGATGCTGGGTGGGGTAAAATTGGTAAAACGAGTTAATGAAACTGAACTGTCACATATAAAATTAATGCATGTGAATTTTTCCTCATATTTTTTAAGAAAAATTATAAAAAATATGAAAATTGTAAATGTATAACTGCCTAAAGTCCTAAAAAGTAAGGAAAAAGACTACCAAACGTCAGTTACCATGCAAAATATGGAGAGAAGCATTTGGCAACGTCGGAAGGGTCTGATTCTATTTTATGAATGGATAAAAGAAAGTGGATTCATAAAGTGTGTATTAGCCTTAGGTTTAATTAGGGATTAAAAAAAAGATTTAACTAGTTGTTTAAGTACACGAAGAAAGAGAGGAAGGAATTTGATCTATAGGCTTTTTTCTCTGGCGCTTTAGGTCGAACGGTCAAGCGGCTAGGCTGCCTCTATAAAGTACGTGCTCAAAGGTAGAAGGGAGATTTTTAATTTGATACTTACCTGACAACACTGTGCCAGTCAGTGAAAGTTGTTTTTGTGGTTATGTCTATTTTTTGTTTTTATGTTTTTATTTTTCGTAAATTTTAATAAATATAAAATAAGATGATTTTCGCTAATTTGGGTTCTACCGTTGGATGTTAAATAGTTTTACTATCACTACAATAAATATGTTACTTGCAAAACCAATAGCAGTTTTAGAATGACATCATAATATGTATCACACCAGTGTTGTAAAAAGTACTTTGCACTAGTGCTCATAAAGTACTTTGCAACACTAGTGTGATATAACGCATTTTCTTTGCATGAAATCAGTGTGCTATTTGCTATTTTTCACAAGTGGTCGTAGGAAAATAAATTACCTAACTAACGTAATAAAAACGCCCTATAATAGTCCGGTCAATTTATACTTCCGAGGTTACAAAAATTCGCAACCGGCTGAAAATTAATAGAATCATTTAAAACATTATTATAAATGAAATGTAAAAAGTCCTTAGCGATCCGACCCGAGAAAAAAATACTTAGGATCAAATCTCACAAATACGGGTTTTTGAGGATTTTCAGCAAAACGGTAAGTTTTATTATAAAATTAGCCCCAATAAAAATAGATCAGGTAATTAACTAGAATAATGTCTTAATTTTTTTGTCCTGACAGCCACCCATAACATGCATATTTTCTCACGTCATTTTTAAGGTAGTGTACATGATGCGTTTTTTTACCTCCTCATATTATAATATTTTATATGTGTAAGATACGCTGACGAATAGAACATTATTTTTTGTATTACAGCCTTGGTCCTGGCGCTAGGGGCTGTACTTATACAATATGACGACCACAACTTTTCAACTTTTTGAATCGTTATATCAAAAACGGTGTCTCTTAGGAAAAAGAGTACTAAAACATTTTTGTAGATAATTACCTGATCCACAATTTTTGTTAAAACTTACCGTTTCGCTGAAAATCTTGAAAAACCTGTTTATTTGACCTTTCTCTCCGAGTAAATTTTTTTCTCGGGTCGGACTTTTACATTTTATTTAAAATGGTGTTTTAAACAATCCTTCCAATTTTTAGCCGGCTGTAAATTTTTGTAACTTGACTCCTATTTTTTGGTCTAAATTCCGGAATAATCGTTATTGGGGCTGATTTGTTTACCACTAAAATTTAGTAAAATAAGTTGTTTCTAATGAAACTTTTTTTGCAATAAAACTTTTGATTGAAAAAAAGGTTTTCTAAACTTGTTTTCTGTTTAGACCAGAAACTGTAAAAAAACTAAATTGGTTTAGGAGATAAGCTAAGCTTAAACATATCAGAGTATATACGTAAAGGAAAAAAGCACGATACGTGTGTTCTTCGCTGGCGAAAAATCCAATTTTGACCCATTAATAATTCGTGAATTCTGTTTCAGGGCACACATGAAATTGACTGTCCGAAACCTCCAGACGACCGACTTCGGCAACTATCGGTGTATCTCGAAAAATTCCCTCAGGGAAACCGAAGGCTCTATCAGACTCTACGGTAAATAAAATTCTCCTACAAATAAGTAATTTGTCTAGTCGTTTTCTGTTTTTACTCTTTAATACAGTATTAGAAGGATAGAGCATGCCACTTGCTATTTACGTAATGGTTTCAGCTAAAAATACTTTGACATACGACTGCTCTAATGTTTTTACTTTGGTACGTTTTTTCTGGAAAGTGCTGCAAAAGTTTTGTAAAGAAAACTATAGTGCACAATAACTTCTGCAGCAATCATTTTTCTTTTTAATCGTCACTGCTGTTTTAAGAAAACTAATTAAAAACACTCGTATTATCAACGTTTAAGGCAGACTTTTTTTTAATAATTTAATTGTAAGACAACTTAATATTAAGGCCACTGTTGTTTAAAAAAATCCCTTTACCTAAAAAGAAAAAACGTGTATCGAACATACATAAGTTATGAGACAGTTCATTAAAACTAGAGATAATATCAAACTTAATTATACAATTTTAAAAACTAAATAAAGTAAAGATATTAAGATAAATTGCAAAATATAGCACTACTACCTCTTTTTACAATAGAGGAGAATTAAAAAATAGGGCATTGTTTTTAAATGACCCCGATTTGTAACCATAATTTACTTACACTATACAGGGTGTTTCCTAAGTACGGTACGAAACTTAATGGTGTGATTTCTTATGTATTTCTCTATAAAAAAGTTCCTTTAAACATATGTCCTCAACTTGCTTCATTTCTGAAATGCAGGGCCTTAAAGTTTAAAAAAGTCTATATTTTTTTATATATCTTAAAACCCTTTAACCAATTTAGATAAAATTTGGTACACTTTTTAATGTAAAAAGCGGTTTTAAAGCTTTTTCTAGATTAAGATTATTGGGTTCAGGGCGGCTCAGTGGGCACCACAGCAGGTAATATTGAGAAGAAAAAGTACGCCACTGACTTTAACAAAGTTTTTATATTTTGTTTCGGTTTTGTATTTTATTTTATACTGGTAATGATTACTTTTTAGTATCACATAAAATTTATTACATTTTTTTTCGAAAACAACTAAGATACAAAGAAAATAGAAGAGACTAAAAAGTTGAATTTTCAATTGCTTAATTGGAAAAAATATAAAAACTTTGTAAAAAGTCGGTGGCTTTTTTGCTTAATAATATTGACGGTGGCGCACACTGAGACGCCACTAGACCCAATAATCTTAATCTCTGTAGAGCTTTACAAGCGCCTCAGGTGTACAAAATGTCAAATCGCTTAAAGTGGTTTAAAGATATTAAAAAAAGGACTTTTTTGAAACTTTAACGCCCTGTATCTTAGAAATAAAGCAACATATGTTCATAGAAACTTTTTATTAAAAGACAAAAGAAATCACCTAAGTTTCGTACCTTAGTTAGGAAACACCCTGTATTTTAGGGGTGTTATTTAAAAAAGCCTTATGAAGGGCACTTTAAACGTTAGAAATTATGGAAAGGCAGACATGTTCCGTATTATTGCTTTCTCCCACACAAATCTTTACCATTCGATTTTCAAAAGTTTTCGAGACTCAGTGGTGTTCAAAAGTCTGCACTGTATAGAATAAAAATACCCTTCTCTATAAAACTGTGGGAGTGTAAGTGAAATGTGATACTTGGCTACTTTTAGGTAAATAATAAAAACTAGTAAGCTTTTTCACGACAGAATATATGATTTTGTTCATAGGTAATAAAGTTGTTAGATGAATTACTGTTAGCAGGAAAAAAGTTGCAGCTGTTTAATGTTGACGTACAAGTAAGCTTAAAAGCCTACATTTTACAGCAAACAGTAGATTTAAGGGTTAGTTATTTTAAAACTTTTAAATTTTTAATCTATAAAACAATCCTGGGTATTATTAAGAACAAATAAAAATTCCCAATGTCTTGGTGTAATATACAAAGTGTTTTACGTCCTTTAAAGATTTTTGATAAAAAAACATCCTGTTCTTCTATGTCATCCACCACGACCCTCTGCACAGACCGGTTTCGTCTACCTTAAACGACGACCTGTCAGTGAGGCTAAAACAAGCCGTGGTGAATACCATAGAAACCAATCGTCTACTTATTAGTCAAACATCTTTATCTAGTGGTAGAATATGAGATCCTGTAGACAGGCAAAACCGGTTTGAGGAGAGGGTCATGGTAAATAACATAGAAAATTAGGTTTTCTTTTATTTGTTCTTAAAGGAAGTAAAATAGTTTGTATAATTTTGAGTATTGGGTACAATTTAATGTTTTGAAAGCATTACAATTTTTACAAATAGCACTTAAGTAAAAAAAAATAAAATTGATACTTGTGTTCTAAAACACTATAAACAAAAAAAAACGCCATTTATTATTGGCACAACTTTAAATTTTATGATATGCAGTTATTTGCAAAAATAATTTATCATTTTGCAAGGTAATATAAATACATAAATCCATTTTCTGCTACGTAAAAATATTATTTATGTACTTTTTAAAATTTATTTTTTCTTTAAAATTTCCGCTTTTAAACTTTAAAATGCTAGAGATTTAAACATTAACTGTGGTCTGTAAAAGCAGTAATTTTAAAATAGTAGAAAAATATCTTGTCAAAAAGATAGCGGGTGTGCTAAATCTCTCCATTTATACACCGATTCTCACGGTAAATAAAATACCCTTGCAACCCCAACAAATAAGTAATTTGTCTGGTCGTTTTCTCTTCTTCCGAAACAAAATTGAAATATGGCCGATTCCGCCATGGCAGCGATCAGTCACCCAAGGAGGATTAATCAAAAATTTTGGGTCAGAAGGTACAACACATTGTTTTACTAGAGTTCCACACATTGTTTCACTAGAGTTCCACTTTATTAAAAAGATATTTATATGGATTAATCGTCCTGTAAATAGTCAAACCATCAAATAGATATCTAAAATGTTTCACAAGGAATTGACAAAAACTTGATGTTTTTAAGGGCTTAAAAGGATACAATATTCTAAATTTATTTAACAAGTACATAAAGTAATACTTTACAAATGGGTGGCTAAAAATATACGTTACGCAACTGAGGGGTCTTGGTTTATGGATTAAGACATCGTCAAATTTAAACCTAAACCGGCGTTTCGCCATTGATTGCACGAGGTATTTTCAGGGATCTTTACTTTGCAATATTGGAACACTAAATGTTCAAATCCTAATGATGTCTCGTGCAATTGATTGCGATACGTCGGTAAAATATTTAAATTTGACGCTGTTCAAACCCCAGAAGCAAGATTCCTCAGTTAACCGCTATGCGCATGTGTTACATTCTATATTTTCACTACGACTGTATAAAAATTTCCAATATTAACATTTAATTCATGTTTATTTATTTATACTTTGCATTATTTATGCCTACATTTGTATCCTTTATACAGGGCCATTATATGGCAACTATGTACTTCAGAATTTTTGAAAACTTTTTGTAGAAATAATTTTATAATACATTAATAATACATAGGTACATAAGAATTTATTATTATTTTAACAGTTCTAATAAGCTTTAATAAACTTATTAACATTACTCTTTTTCCTTAAAAAAAAAAAAAAATATTTTTAAGTTTTTATATACGTTATAACGTAGTACTATGGATACCACAAAAGTCAAATGCGTGGTTAGACAAATTCGACTACTCTAGTATTTATATTTGGCAATGCTGCGTAAAAAACAATAAAGATCATGCGCAAAAATATATTTTACAAGCATCTTTTACGGACTCTTTGTTTGACCTCCGAACAGTGCGGACGTGCGTAGAGGACTACAAAGTTCTTCCCGGAGTGGCGGCTAGAGGTGTCGTATGAACGTTTTTTACCTTCGGGGATCAAGGAAAGATTCACACTAAATTGACGGCATCTTTCTTCTGGATCTAAGCGCTGTGAGCGAAGATTCCTATAAGCTGATGGTATCCTGTTTGGTGGTGAACACGAGGTATTTCTCAAATGGCGGAAATAGATAGGCTTGCCACGGGAGCTGTCAGTAGTGAAAGTGAAGGTTATACGTAACACCAGTAGCAGATCTTGGTTTGACAGTCGACAATTTATGCATTGCATCAAACATTGAATTATTTGTTTTCTTTTGGAATTTCTGGGAGCTACGAGCTCGATTATCCAGATTTTCCGCCGACGAAGCCCTGGAAAGCATTGACCGGAAGGGGAGAGTGGTGGATTGGACCTGAAGGGACCAAAACCAAGAAAAAAAAATAGAATAGAATAGAATAGCATCTTTTACCAAGGTATTGGTTTTATATTGTAATGCTTATTTAATGCCAAACTATCTAATTTAAACTTCTTGAGTTGCATTTTTGTACTAAAATTTAATTATAACGCTGATTGCCCCAAATTATGCACTTGATGAATGTTTCAATTTCGTGCGCATCATAACCTTGTGGCAGCATGCTACATGTTACTCACATAGCATATTGCCCTCAAATATTCATTAATTACTTTTATTTAAAGCTTTAAAGGTCGGATTTTAATCAGCCAAAATGTTCAAATCTCTTTTTTTTTTCGTTGATACCATTTTTATTGAATTCCGAAAGGCACTGCGATTTCCCATGAAGATCAATGTTAAAACCAATTGTTTTATTATAATAATAACTTAATAACTTGTTTTAGGTCTCTGTAGACCCTTCAAAATTTAACTGGTTGATATTTGTTATTATAAAGTACCAATATGGTTGGTTTTATAATTTTCTTAATATTTATTCTAACGCTGGTAGTACTTCCTGAAGTACATCAAAGTATATGTAATAATTACTTGGTGACATTGCAAAGATTTAAGAAAAATAAATGAGTAATGAGTCTGAAGGCAACTAGGGAAATAATTAACAATTCAGGTAAAAAGGATGGTTAAGGTGAAAAGTTGGGTGCTTCCTAAAGAGGGTTCGTAGAAAGTAGAAACAATTTAACTATTTTTTAATCCCATTAAAATAATTTTTATTACGTAAAAAGTTTAGAGCCGTTACTTAATAAATTATTTCTACCTTAAAAAGAAATCTTGTCTTGCCTTTTTTCCAAATTCTGATTTACAGCTGTTCATTTCAGATATCGAACTTTTACGATCAGTTATCAATATTCACTCGAAAAAGTTTTCTCAACAGATTAACCATATATTAGGAAGTTTAAAAGTTTGCAAAAGAGGAAAAACTTTGCGATTTATATTTTATGGAGAAGGGCGTTTTTAAACTAAGGACATTTTTATTTCTTTTAGCGATCACAAGATAAACAAAACCTTTTTTGGTTGCCGATGAATGTTTAAACGTTACTTTGACCGACAACTTTTTTGGTAAAAAAGTTATACGCTTGTTGTAAGCCCTTGTAGACATAGGCGTATTCATGAGAGGGCTGCTGTGCTGCAGATAAAGCATGTGTCTGTTTGGCCTGCCTTAAGCTCGGTGTACACGAGCGTATTTTAGGGTACGGTTACGCAAGATAGACGTTAAGGTGACGTTACCGTAATATAAAAAATATGTAAAAATGTAAATAGTGATTACTGTTTTGGTACATAAGTTCTGTTTGTTACCCAAAGAAAATAAATAAATAAATAAATAAATAAATAAATAAATAAATAAATAAATAAATAAATAAATAAATAAATAAATAAAAATACTTGCTTGTGTACGGACACCTTATTGTATGTAAGACGTAATAAAACTTTGTTCAATAATGTGTAGAAATACGTTCCCAGCCGTATAAATATGTTTTGTAAAAAACTATACGGGGTGTCCGGAAAGGTGAGTTCATAAATGATAGGGGTGATAGAGTGCGCCAAAATAATGTAATTTTCATATTAAAAAAAGGTCTATTGCGCTTTGTTAGGAAGATATTGACCATTAAAGTTAGAATTAATAAAACTAATTTTATTTATAACTTTGAAACTTTTGCTACAGTAACAACAATATTTTGGGCAACTAAATAACCTCATACTAGCGCTTCTTTTTATAGTTAAACGGCTGTTTACTAAGTCGAGATTATACAGGGTGAGGCATTTTTTCTATTTCATGTATGCATTTTTCACACAGGTGACAAATTTGACATTTTCCTTTGACCGTTTGATTCCTTTAATTTTTTGCTACCAAAAAGGTATACTTTATTTGAATCTATATCTTTTTCATAAAATCGAATTTTAAAAATAGACATACCAGCATTTTGTAGGTAATGAAAAAATATATTTTTAAAAATCATTTAAATGTAAAATTATTAAAAATAATTTGGGTAAGCCTTTTAAACCTAATAATACTGATAAAGACTCTTTTTTATAATACCCTAAAATGTGTAAAAAATGTATAAACATATAATGAAAAAAAATGTCGAAACTTGTTTAATAAAAGTTATAATTATTTTTTTAATAACAATTCCAAAAATCAATATTTTTTTAATGAAACGCGATAGATTTTTTTTATATACAGTACCATCATTATTATGGCCATCAGCCCTCTCATTTACGACTTAACCTTTTCCAACACCCTGTATCTCATTAATAAAAATAAATAATACATTATTATGTTATGTTTATTTCAGAAATACCTATGCCTACCACGATATCCAGGCCTACTGAAGTTAGAAGTCAGCTTCACAGAGAAAGTAAGTACATATAATAAATAAAAAGTTTACTTTAAAAAATCATTTGTTTTCAGGTTTGTAAAAAAAAACACCTTTAGTTTTTGTTGTTTTTTTAAACTCTTCGTTAAATTTAAAAGTTTTTGTTAGTTTAAAATAATAACGAATAAAACTTATCCTGTTTTATAGAAATAGTTTATTTTTAAATCTGCTAAATATACAAGGTGACTCAAAAATAACATATTTATTTTCAAGTAAATGTTTTAATTAAATTCTACATTAAAAATTTATGATAGGTCAGTTGTTGCCAGTTTTTAAGCTATTAGTAGCATGCCCATGTACTTATTAATAGTAAAAGTAAAAAAACATTTTTTTCTTATAATTTTAAATAATTTTTTAGTGCCGGAATGATAAATAATTTTATAACATGTAAATAAACACATTTCTTTGTAAGAACTACACATAGATAGGTCAACAATTTAGTTTATTTTACATTCATATTTACTAACATGCTCCTATAACCCAGCAATACGTCAAATATTGCTGAATTTTAGGTTTACCTACTTAATAATAAAAATTTTGTTTTTGAGACACCCGGTTTATTTTATTTTTTTGTTTTTGACAAATTCCAGAGAGTCGGGTCATTATATGTTTAACCCCTCTATTCCGTCAACATTTTCCAAGCACTTAAACATGTAAATTTGTACATTTCACAGCACCATTTTTAAATTTATTAATTTAATTAGGTCTGTTTTTGTATCTTGTACAAATTCTTTCGTGTATAGAGTTAGGACACTCTATATATAAGTAAATAACATATTGGTCTTTTATAAATTCTAAGTTACCCATGAGAGATACAAAAAAAGTTTTTACAAAAGTTATAGCTTGATCCGAAGATGTTTTGAACGCATAAAATATATTTATTAAATCGACACTGACAGCAGATATTACTGTTTTTAATTTATTGCCTTATGAAACTTTTACACTTACGTGGTGTTTTAGAAATTCCCTACAAATGATTTAGAGACGCATAAACATATTGTCCTAAAATGCACAATCCCCGAGCTACAGTCATTAGTCTATTTGAGAAGTTAATTTTGTGCAAAAAATAGTTACAATACAAATGATCTATAAATATTTAACTTCGTGAAGCTCTTCTTATTTAGGTACCTAATAAAGTTAGGCAAACATTTTTTTAGTTTATTGTTTTGGTCATAAGATTTTTTAAGTTGACTTTATTTAAACAAAATCTTATTGTTTGGTAATTTAAAAAAAAAATAATTACCGAAATAATAAACTCCCTAATGTGCCAAAGTTTGTAGATCAATTATAATTGATAATTATTTAAACTTTTATACCGCCCTTTATGACAACCGAAACCCGTTAAGCAAACTAATAATAAATAAATAAATAACTTTCTGAAAAATGATAATACAACTTTCATTACGCCGAATCATATTCTTTGAAGTATGTAGATGACACTTGAATTTTTTTAATTTTTAAATTTATATGTAGGTAATTGCATAAATAACTTATTTAAAACATTTGCTGACTATAGCGGCGGATTGCGCATGCCGAAATCGCTGAGCAAAAGCCGATTCTTAACGTTAAGTAAAAATTATAAATATTGGAGCCACAACTTTAATGCTAAAAGGCTATTTTTTTCTCAGTTTTTTATCAATAACTATTGTATGTTTTTTTGCAAAAAAATCCAAAATACGTCTTTTTTAAATGCCATTCTGGATCGTTTAAGCCATCAATCAAATTTTTGAGAGACTTGCCACTATTTTTCGCAAGAAATCAACTTCTCGACTAGACTACGTCGAATAATTTTGATCTTTTGTACTTTTTATTTAAATGAATTAATTACATTAACTTTCTTGTATGAAGTAAAAAGTGCCTTTGGTGTATAAAAGCACTATAATTAGCAATTAAATCGTTAAAGCAACATTTACTTTTTAAATAAAAGAAGTTGAAAGTATAGCAATACGTTGAACAAAGTTACAACTCCAAAAAGTTTTGCTGAAAGTTAAAATTACGCCCCAATGTGCAATATATTTAACTTTGTAAGAAACACTACATGTTTTCTTGAATACGAAATACCTAAATAAATTGTCATGTTGTATTTAAGATGGATTGGTTAAACTTCTATCATCTAGAGGATATGATGTTTCTAGTAGTTAAGGAATACCTTACACCAGGTGCGAACAAAGTGAAGTTATCTAATATTTATTGTGTTTCATTGCGTTGGTATTAATATTTGATATCTTTGAGTATACAGGGTAATAAAGTTGGTAAGATTTGGCTTTAATTTTACTTCACAATTTAAGCGTCCATGACACTAACACTAGTTTTGTAAAAGATTTGCTAGTCACAATTGTTAGAATTTAATAAATTAAAAACAGGCTTTTTCCTGAAAGTTTCCTGGATCCAAAACCGGTATTTTAGATTTTGCTTTTTGTTAAAAGAAATAATTATTTACACGTTATGATATGCCGTAATCTATTTTTTTAGGGAATTCATTTTTTTTAATAATAATTTTTAAACGGATATTAAGTCATACATAACTGTCCAATTTTATTTTTTTACTTGTTGTTTACCACACATTAAATAAAAGACTAGTGTACTGGGTGTTGGTAAATTGGTTCCCGATTAAAAACTGCTCATAAAGCCATTACCATTAATATGTAAATCGGTTCCCAAACCCCAGTTTCTGGTAAAAAATATGTATAAGGCTCGGGCGCCTGTCAGCAGCAGGCAAACACCGATTACCTGGAAGGGTTTATTTATCTTGAGGTTGGTTTAATTTACTTATTAGCAATTTTACATTTTTGCTGTAACTTGTGTGTTGCGTATTTAAATAAACAGTTGTGTTGCATTTTTGCCCTGATTCCCGAATTACTGTGTTAAAGTTTAAAGGTATTTACCAGTCTTAATCCCCCCTTCGCCTATATTTTTTTATGAAAAGCAGACTGCCTTTGATAACAAAATGTGGAAATATGGTAAGTACCCACAGTTCAAAATTATATATTTTTAAGCAACTTACAATGGCTGTAGATCGAAGAGGGTGCATTTTAGGACATATTTTGAGTTTAAAAGTACCTCCTTAAAATATTTGATGTGACTTTTAAAACCCTCTGTATAATAAAATAAATTACGCAAAAGTACACATTTCAAAATTAAAAATATCTACTAAAAGTATTGAATCGGGGGAACTAAATCATTTCTAGTTAAATATTCGGTTTGCATTACATTCTCGCCTGTTGACAGAAAAAATTAAGTAATTTTGATTTATGGACCCAAGCCCAATTTTCATGAAACAAAATGAGTTTTTATTAACTATTTTAAAACAATCCGATTTGCTAAAACTACGTAGTATTGCTCCAACATAAACCGAAATATTTTAAATATATTTTTTTTGCTTTTTGCTTTAAAAACCTATTTTTTCCAGCCACCTGTCAATTTTGTGATTACGCATACACGTGTAAAGTCCTGAAATCTCTTAATATAAATGCGCTCATTTACTTGAAAGTTGTCTTCCAAATAAAGTTTATAGATATATTTTAGATCTATTTATAAAAATATGTTTACATGTACAGGGGGCATCACAACGAAGATATAGACACAAGTTACCTTTTTTAAATGGAATGGTGTATATTTTATTGATTTTTGAATTCCTCCACAAAATTTTAACATGACTTTGTGTAACATATGCTATACCTAAACCTCACTAGTTTAAAAGATACAAGGGTTTAAAAAAGTATTTTATCGATATTTTTTATTTTCACCTGTTACACATTTATCTAGTTACATTTACATAGTAACATTTTTGGGTATGTATGACATGTACAGGTGACGTTTGGTAATTATTGAGCAGTTGTTAGTTAAACTATTTAAACAATTAGTCATGCCACTTTCTGAGAAAGAGAGAATAACGCTTCTTATGATTCGAGGGTTTGGGGATCGCGAGCGGTCTTACCAAGAAACCTTAGGAGATCTTTTTAATACAACCTTTCCAGAGCGTACGCCAATCTCAAAGTTCACAGTAAGCAAACAATTAGAAGATTCCAAACAAACAGGAAATTGCAAAGATCTTCAACGTAACGGGGAGACCAAAGACAGTTTGCAACGAACAAAAGAGTTTAGAAAATATTACAACATTTCATAGAAGATCCAAATTTGTCATTGCGTAAAGTTGCCAACGAATCAGATGTTTGTTCTTCAATAGTCAAAAATGTTCTTTGTGTCAATTCTGTTTTTATTAATAAGTGTTTTCATATTTTAAAAGATAATAAATAATTACATTATATTTTTTAAACCCTTGTATCTTTTAAACTAGTGAGTTTAGGTATAGCATATGTTACACAAAGTCATGTTAAAATTTTGTGGAGAATTCAAAAATCCAATAAAATATACACCATTCCATTTAAAAAAGGTAACTTGTGTCTTCGTCGTGATGCCCCCTGTAAATGTAAACGTATTTTTATAAAATAGATCTAAAATATATCTATAAACTTTATTTGGAAGACTTTTCGATAAATGAGCGCATTTGCGAATTATTAAGGGGTTCCGGAACTTTTTGCACACAGTGTATAAGCCTGTACGACCACGTTGTCTGGGAATAGTTGTCCTCCTAGTACTCCTGTAAGAGCGTTAAAAATAACAAGCTGATAAATTCGGGCCGTTAGGGGATAATAAAATAAAAGTTTTTTTTTGATTTTGAGCATATGGTCGAGATTATGAGTTGTTTCACCAGCCGTGACTGTTTAGACACACAATAATTTTTGTAGTCCTTTCTTTTAAAAATCTTAGATCCCAAAAAACTTTAATAAAATGATTTTTTACGTATAATAATTATTGAACCATTAGTAATATTTTAATTTTATTTTAATATGATGTAATACAAAGAAAAAATCTTTAAACTACTATTAAAGGAAGTAAATTACTCTACTATTTATCCATGTCACTAATCCTAAACGTTAAAAAAACGTAACTTTATTTACAGTGTTAGTTCTACAAGTTCTGTTTAGTTAAAGTTTTAAGTAAAAACTTTGTAAGAGGCTTTAAAATGCCGAACTAACAATCTAGAATGAATTACTGGCTGACAGAACGTTAATAAAAAAATATCTTATAAAATGATTTTTGGTTGTATCAGCATTTATAAAACGTTTTTGCATGACTTTTGTATTATTATTGTGTGCTGTACCATCAAATGTTCTATAAATAAAACATAAAGCGTTTTTTTTTGCTGTACAAAGACAATAACGTTTTCTAGACAGTCAAGCCAAGTTCAAGCGAACCAATTTTGTGCCACTTTTGACCCCTCCATAACTTAAAACCTATTTAACGTAAACACATGAAACTACGTGTGTTTATTTTTAGTTAGCTAAAACGGTTATAACGATATAAAAGTTCAAAAGTCGTCAACTTTTTACTGACTGACTGACATATAGATCAAAAATTTCCAGATGACCTAGAAAGATTAAATTTTGAATTTAGCTCGTTAATTGTGTGTTAACGTAGAAAAAAATCTAAAAATGGCCCAGATTGGGCATATTTAAGAATTAACGGAAATCTTGTTAAATAGGTAGCAAATAATGAATGACAATGCGCTCTGTTATTTCTAACGTTTAAGAAAATGTAGACAATAGAATAAAAAAAGAAACCTTTGCAGCAGAAACTCAAGGAAAAAATATTAAATACAAATACCTGCCTAGTTTTCTTTCCAAAAAGAAATGATATACTACCAAAAACATAGATGTAAAGGGTGTGCCAAATTCAATACTAAAATTATGCTTGGCTGTGTGGACTTCGTCGCAAAAAAATGGAGATCTAAAGGAATGCCAAGTTCTGTACAAAATTCAAATGTGTATGAGATCTTACGGTAGGTTAGATTTGACTTGGCTAGTTTTCATTACATCAGTAATTTTAGAATTAGTAGTTTTAGTCAACTTATTTTAATTTTTTTTTTAATTTTGATAAAAACTGGCCAAGTTAAATTAAACCTATTTTAAGATTTTATACATATTTGGATTTTGTACAGAACTTTGCAGGCATTTAGATCTCCATGCCTTTTGCGGCGAAACCCACAGCCAAGCATAATTTTAGTATGGAACTTGGCTAACCTTTTTCACATTTATGTTTTTGGTTGGATAATTCAAAAGAACAAAGCAAAAATGTTAGTTGGGTGGCATCCTTAAAATCTAATACACTTGTTAGTTAATGGCTAAACTGGATAGAAACAAAGATGTATTTTTTTTAAATACATAATATATTTCCAACCTAAATGGCATTTTTTAAGGCATTTTTAAAAATGCTATGAACACCTCGTATAGAATGGGATGCAGAATTTTTATTTATATACAGGGTGTCTAAAAATATGTGGGTAATTTCTTGGATTCATATAAAATACGTGAAAATAATGTGACTTTTTGCCGTCATTAGTGCGCCAGGGGCGGACTTATGCTTACATCATAGTGTTAATTATTTTTACACCCTGTATAATAAAGCAGTAAATTAGGTATTTTTGGGTGACTTAAATCCTTAGCTAAAAACGGTACTCCTGTTAGATGTCAATAAATTAAAGCTTTTTCGACAAAAACAAGTTTTTGTTTAGTAGGGACATCAAAAACAATAGGTTATTCTGTTGAAACTGGTAGTAAAAAAACACGAAACGAAAGTATAATGTTTCAGCATTGTGAGGGATCCCAAAATCATCGGTAATTAAGGCTAGGAAATGCATAAAATAAGAGGGAGCCTAGTTGAGTCCACAAACAAAATTATTTAATACCACCCTATTTAACTTAATCGATGTCGGACAGAAGTACCTCTTTTTTAGCTAAGGGTTTAAGCTATGTTTAAATAATATTTTTCTTACTTTAGTACACAGGGTGTAAAAATAATTAGTACTATTCGCCCCTGGTGAACTAAGGAAGACAAATGTTTTGCAAGGATACCATTTTAAGGAGCTCTATTTGGTATTTATCATATTAAAAATTATCCTATTATACCAAGTAATATAAAAGTTATTTAGGAAAACCGATTTTCAGTGGCGTCTTTTAAGGACCCATATCTCTGTAAAGAGGGACTTTAGGAAAATATTTTATATAAACTTGTCACATTATTTTTATGTCTTTTATATGAATCCAAGAGATCGCCCACATATTCTTAAACATCCTGAAGAAATATTTAAATATTTTGGCATTATAAAAATATATCTTAAAATAAAACAAATAACCCAATACAAAATCATTGTAAGGTTTAAACTTCGAATCTGCGAGGTAAATGAACAGAAACAATGCCTAGGTCATAAAATAAACCCACAGGGTTAAAAGTGTTTAACCATCAAAACAAATGAGTTCAAATTTGTGTATATCCACAAATTGCCCAACGAAGAAGAAATAAAAAAATAAAAAAGAATAAGAATTATTTAAACTTTTGAGTGACGTTTAGTAAAAGAGTTAAGTATATAAGTATTTTTTTGCAAATTTCTCTAGTTTTCAAAGACATTGTAGTAAAAATGTTATGATAATAGTCCCCAGTGACGTAAAGAGCAATCTGTCCAAAATTTACGTCACAATACTATGAGAAATAAAAATATTTTCCACCAATTTTGGGACACCTAGCAGAACTACCAATACTTGTTAGTTTTGAAAATAAAATATTGGATAATTTTAAATTTAAAAAGAAACACTTATGTTGGCCCCTGTAACAACAAGATGGCTAGCATTTTAAATTAAACATGATCTCATTTACACGGAAACTGGCAAAGTTAAGTCGTTTAGACGTATTTCGCAGGGCGTATGCCCGCCGTTTTGTGAATATGCAAAGATAAATACCTAACTAAGGGAAGCGGGCAATTTCGCACCATACAGTTGCCCCAGAGTTGGATTAAGGGATCCATATCATTATTTTTATTTATAACTATTACCAACAAATACTTTTAATGATTACGCTTTTCTACCTTCCATTTGGATACTTTTTGTTTTAATACAGCTTAAGCTGTATATATTTTTAAGGGATACTAAAAGCTTATACAGGGTAAGTTAAAAAATTTGCATCCCGAATATGAAAATTTAAAGAAACGGTTGTTCATATACCCTTAAATTAAGTCTTTTAATCCCATAAAAAACGATACACAATTTCTTGATTCTAAAAAGTGGGACGGTATGGTGATCCGTACCATGCGCGATAACAAAGATCATATTTCCTAAACTAATAAATATAGATATTTATATATGTATTTTATATTTACAAAATTTAGTAAATCATTCGACGACTCGGGCTGGGGGCAAAATTTAAGATTCTTCATGATCCCATAGAAAAAAACTCTAGTATGCTTTGATCAGGTGACCTGGCGGCCACCCAATTGTCTGATTTTTTAAAACTAGCTCTGAGAAATTTTTTATTTAAAAATTAAAGCACTCGTTGGACAAAATGAAGAAGTGCTATAAATTGTTAAACATTATTATGGGATGATCTTTTTATTTTGCCTACCTTTTAAAGCTACGAAGACAAAATTATGTCTACCTTTAAGAAAAGACAAAATACGCCTGTTACCCATTTACAAAAAAAATCTTAAACCTTATTAAAGATCTATACACGGTGTTTTAGAATTCGGTAGGTAAGGGTGAAAATACCGCCTTTTTTAATAAACATTTTATACACACCTTCGACAGTGCCGGACAAGCTGTTTTTGAAGTGAAGAGAACTATGAATTTTCCGTTCTCTTTGCATTTGGAAACCTAAGATGGTTTTTTTTAGGTTTTTGGCCGAAAAAAGTTGAAGAACAAAAAAGATGCAAGAGACTTAATATTTTAATTTGACATAAAATGTTTTCATCCACTGTGTTAACCCTTTCTTAATTCCCCCTAAAATTGTATTTTTATCTTTTTAAGGCAAACAATAAATACACTTACTGCCTAACAAAAAGAGGATGTAAAAATTTCGTGAGATATTATGCCACCTTTCAAAATATATTTTTTGCAACTTACGATGGCCATAGCTCGGTAGAAGGTGCATTTAAGAACATATATTTATAAAAAAAAAATCCTATTTGACCTTAATAACATTTACAGTTAATTTAAAACCACCCTGTTTATCTATTTGTTCACTCTTAAACGGTTTTGAGGTGATCTACCAAAATCTCTGTAAACAGTCTTCCACTTATTTTTTTTGTTGCATCTCACAAAGGCTTATGCCTACGTACCATGGGTGTTGAGTTATCAGATGTTTACCCCATCTTTTTCCCTGCTCAGATAACGTTTTTCAAGCACTAAAATATTTAGTTTTTGCATTTTACACAACCTTTTAGACAACACAGTAGTGCCACCAAGGACAATATTTTTAAATAACTACTACCTAAAAATGTCTTTTCGACTAAGGATCAAACCCGGCCCATCTGGATTACAGATCAAAGACCCTGTTAATTGCGCTAGCGGGAATTTTTTTCTGTCTGTTCATAAAAGTTGAACCATGTTAGAAAAGTCTTGATGAGTATATTTTATTTTGTCACCATAAGAAACACTTTATTTAAATGGTATATGTTGAAGTTTCGTCCCTTTTGTTGTTGACAGCACCTGCTTTCATTGAAAGCAAAATGAAACTGCAAAAGCGCAACTTTTATCGTATATGAAAATAGCCGCAGGGAGAATATCGTGTTCCGTGTCTTTGCCCAACTTTGCCCATTATAGTAGACGCGTATATACAGGACCGGATTTGTTTCAAAACTTTTTACTGGATAAAAGCTTTAGGTGTAGAAAAATCTGCTTATGTGTATAACTTTATTTTTATTTCGGGCCTATCGAATTTATTTATGACACAGGTAAGAAGGGAGGATTTAAAACTCTTCCATCCAACTATAGGCCTATTTCACTTCTTTCAGTTTTTTGTAAAGTATGAATTTTGTCACAAGAGATCTACAGCAAATCTTTGCTTCGTATCACACAACTAAAACATGTCTCTTTAGATTCTAGGTAAAATAACGATCGTTGCTTTAGATATATCCAAAGTTTTAACCAGGTCTCGCATAACGCGCTCCTCAATAAACTTCCCTCCTGCGGTCTACCAACTAAAGTCTGTTCTTGGCTCTCCAGTTATGTTTCTGATCGTCGTATATTGGTTATTTTAGATGGCCACTTTTCAAACTTTTACCAAGTTCGGTTCGGTAATGGCACCAACTTTGGTGCACCTTTCTCTTTCACAACTAATTCAATTCATAGTTTTGCTGCCCATAAAACTCTTCAGTTTTGAGGTTCTCAAGCTCTAAGCTTGACTTTGAAAGGAACCGCAGACTACACAGATATCTTTTTCACAGGACTTTAATTTAATATTGTATTGGTGCGCCAAAAATGTCGTTTAATTTATTGATTTTAAAACACAACCATGTTCCTTGTCGCGAAAAAGTCACCAAATACTTATCCTTTACTTATGAGCGGCCAACCTTACACAAACATAAACACATTGTAACTATAGCTACGGCACCATAATTATTAATAATGCAAACAGCTTCTTTTTGAATGGAATCAAGAATGCTAAGGATTGTGGGACACGTCATTCCCTAGATATAAAAACAATATTTCAAAAGGGTCGGGTCGTATTTGCAAAACATACAAAGTGATTGATGAATTAGAAGACATAAAATACTTTTTTGCTTAAAAAATCCAAGCTTTTTAAACCTGCCGTGGCTATAGGTACAACGCTCTTATGCCAGTTGGGCGCTTATAAGTAAAAGATGAGTATTTGATGACTTGAGACAAAAACAGTATTGTGTTTCAAAGCATTAAATTAAACAAGATTTTTGGCTCCCAAATCCAATATTAAATTAAGGTGTAAAGAAATCTATCTGCATCTGTTTGCTGTCAAAGTCAGGCTTAGAGATTGGTTTAAGAACATAAAAAGTAAAGTAAAGGGTACTATTAGCAAAAAGTGAATGAAATTAATTGATTGTGAACGAGAAAAGGTAGTTCTTGTAAAAAAACAAATTTGGTGCCGGTACTTGCCTTGAGGCCCCCAGCATTAACTTGGAGAAAGCTCAAAGAGTGGCCATTCACAATAACTTTTTAATGGAAAAGTTAAATTAAATGTATAAAAACTGGTGTTTGTCTGTCAGCAATTCATGAGAACGTTTATTAAATGGCTTATTAAATCTCCAAAATCTGGGTACACTAGAAAAAGGTATACTAAAGGGCCTTTTAATAAGGGTGATATTTTTTAAATAGAGATTTCTCGGTTTCTAATACACATTTTTTTAATTTCTAGGTGTTACTTTATTCACTATAGTGTGCAGTTTTATAATGCAGCGTCTGAGTCCAGTGTGAAAGTGAGTTAGGCCCGCCGCAAATTGAACCTAGTCCACGCAAAGCACACGCGCAGCCCACGAGTGCATAACTTTGTAAAACATGCTTTTAAATGGAGTGGCGCATATTGGACCCAGCCCAAAGCTAACCCCTTCTGCTGCCAGCCACGCGTGGATAGGTTTGTGTTCGCCGCACAGATTTTATGGGTTTTGTGCAGCATGGGTTTGTTTTAAAAATCTGAAATATGGTTGATCCCGAATTGGGTCCAATATGCGGTAAACTGATCAAAAACGTGAACGTGGGAAGGATGGGTTGAGCGTGGGCTGCGCGTGTGCTGTGCGTGGGCTGGGTTTAATTTGCGGCAGGCCTTAACTTTACCTTCAAACTGACTTTTGAAACTTTTCCACAGTGCGGCGTATACCCTGCGCCGAGTACGGATGATGGCGACCTAATTCTCGAGGGAATAAACGTTGAGTAGGCACAACTGAGCTACCGGTAATATTTTTATTACTTCCAACCGATTGAAAGAAGTTAGACGCTGCGTCATAAAACTGCACACTATACCAAATATAGTTACACCCAGAAATTAGAAAAATATGGATTTTGAAACCGAGAACTCTCTTACACTCTTATTGAAAGACCCATTATTTAGTTCGACGTTTTTAGAATTCTGTCGTTTCTTGGGCTAACCTGTGCTAATTGCTTTTTTCTGTAACTTCTAAAAGCATGTCTGACATCTAGTCACAATAACTCACCCTTAATTTAACTAAATTGGCGATAGTTTGAGAAACAACCTTTAAAACTCACTTTGCTGAATTTTAGTCCGTTTGCCTGCCAAATTGCAAATAAGAAACAAATTAAACATTAAAAAGAATATTTAAATTGTACAACTTAAGTTCCTATATATTTTTTTTATTAAATTCATTCATCAATTCATTCATTAAATGCTTTTTCGGATTTTTGCATCTCTTTGTATATTTTTGTCTTTTAAAATTAGAATTTCAAGATGCACGGCAAAAACCCGTACATACATTTTTCAGATAGTATTGCATTATCTATTAACCAGAACGCTGTTGCGGTGACCGCCACCACTTAAAACAGAATAGCTAAAACAAATTTAATTTAGCTTAGCTGACTAAAAGCTTTTTTAGATCTTGGGACAGTGAACGAAGGCTCAGAGCCTAAGTACTAACACACCATGTTTTAAGTAAAGGAAAAGGCAGTATATGATTACAAAACTTAAAGATTTAGAAGTTTGGAGAGCAAGAAAGGCCCTTGCTGCGGCAAGTTGCACACGCAGCACTTAGGGGCATCCATAAATTACGTGAGGCATTTAGGGGGAGGGGTCGACTTAAATCTTACCTAATATCAGGGGTCTGTGCAAATATCACGCAATTTTTTTTCCGCTAGTAACAGGAAAAAGTTAACGAGATTTGGATAGGTCCTCCCAAAAAAACGTATGTTTATTGGGCCATATAAATAGAGGAATGCAAAAGCTTTTGTTTATAAGTATAGGGTGTAAAGGGATTAACTTTAAACGTATTAAAAAAGTCAAGAATTTGCTTACAAGTGCGAGTATTTACTTATTGTAATCGCGCTTGTGGCTGCTCCGGTTGTATCGGCAGCGTCGATCACCGGAGTTAAGCAGTGAGAAGCGCGACCATTACTTGGATGGATGACCGGGCCGTTGTCGGTTTTGGGCAACGGCACGTGGTGTTCTGCTCGGGGGTCAGTGTACGGACCAAGCAGCAACCTTCCAAGTTATGGAATGAATGGTGTGTGAAGGAATGAAAGGAGTAGGAGTCAAGGTACCACGGGCCTTTAGGCTGCATTGCACCACCTAGGGGCGATCGTCGGACCTGGGTGGGATGACCCTGAAAGGACGAAAAAAAATTACTTATAGAAAAGTAAAGCTGCTATTCAGTAGCATCACATTTGTATAAGTAAATACTTGCACTTATAAGCAAGTGCTCGACTTTATTTATACGTGTGAAGTAAATCTTTCTATACCTTATTAAAAACAAAAGCATTTGCTTTTTTTTATTTATATGGCCCAATGTGATGTAGTGTCACTTTTTGGGTCGAGGGCCTTTTTTCTCTTTAAAATTATTTCACGACAAAATTATTTTCGGTTTAAAAATGCTGCCTTTTTACATTCCCATAAATCTTACGTGAGATTGAGGGATGCGAAGGGGGTTGAAGCAAATATCTCATCAAATCTTACCAGGGGAGAGAAGGGCCCTGTTAAGGAATGTATAAGTATAGCACTACGTATTGCTTTGTAAAGTAATAATTATAAAGGCTAAGAGAGAGAAGCCATATTAAGATATATAAAAAAATTAAATATTTTTAATGACTGGTCTGATACAGTTAAAGTTTTCACACAACGCAAAGGTTTATTTTAAGGGTGATGTGATTTATCCTTATATTTTCAAGAATCAATATTTCAAATTTTAATTAACAAGCAATTATTCTAGGATTATGTAGGAGCGGCGTACTTAACCGCAATAAACCTTTTTTATGCAGAAGAGGATATTATAATTTATTTTTAAATTGAAATATAAAGGGTGTTTTAAAATTTACTACAACTATTATAAATTTTATATTTTTTAACTTGTATTAAAAAAATCTTTTATTTTAAACTGTGATTATATTTTCTTATAAAATCTTACCAAAATTTGCACACCCTTGTTGCTTTTGGTATTGTTTTACTGCTTGTCTTAAAGGTAAAAACCCCAATTTTAGAGGGCGATTGAAAGTTCTAAAACTTCAACCAGCCACCTTCTCTTCCCAGGCTACGAACTTATTTCGTCTTTTCGCCCACATGGGAGCGTGTGTGCTTACGTCCGCAACGATCTGGCTTGTGCTCGAGTTTCTAATCTTGAATCGGGTAGGCCCGATGTCCTTTGGCTCAAACTTTCCCTTAGGTCTTCTACTAAATTTATCTGTTGTTTGTACTGATCTCCATCTGACAATTCCTATGTCGAATTCTTTGACTTTCTTTCAACAAAGATCGACAGTATCATTTCTCAGTTTCCAAGGGCCGAAGTAATCGTGCTTGGCGATTTCAATGTCCATAATAAGGATTGGCTGGGCTCTTCAAAAACTGACCCTCAAGGCAGAGCAGCCGAAATCTTCGCAGTCAGTAATTCTCTTACCAACCTTATTATGACTCCTACCTACTTTCCTAGAGTGCCAAATTATAGCTCAAACCCCTTAGATCTTTTTCTTACTTCTAACCCTGAACTTTATGAAGCATCTGTTACTGCCCCTCTAGGTCGGTCAGATCATGGCTTGGTTACTGTATTTTACTCTGTACATCCTGAGGTAAATGAATCCATGCCACCACGCACCGTATGGCACTACCACTGGGATGGCCTTAGGGACTTTTTTCGCCACGTACCCTTGGGACACTATCTGCTTTTCTTCCCAGGATCCTTCCGAAATCTGTAACTAACTGACCGAGTCAATTCTATTGGGCGTTGAAACCTATGTACCTCACACCAAGAAAACCATCAAACCCTCTAATCATAAACCTTGGTTCACTAAAACATGTGACAAAGCTAGAATTTTAAAAATTCAGGCTCACAAGAAGTTTCTACAGGATCCTAGTCCAGAAAACCGACTGGCCAGCATTGAAGCAAGAAACCACTACCACCAAACAATCTCAGACGCCAAGGACTCCTTTGATAACCGTATAAAAACAAAGTACTTTCTTGCTCAAATGGCAGCAAATCCTTCTGGTCCTTTGCCAAAAACATCAACAGAAATTTCTGTATCAGTTCTTTTCCACCATTAACTTTGGAAGATGAAATTATTTCTACATCTAAAGGAAAGGCCGAACTATTTGCTAAACAATTTGCTGCCAATTCAACCCTTCATCCACCTGTCAATCATTCCATTCCAACTGTTCCCCCAGTTCCTCACAAAATGCCCAATATTATTTTTAAGGTAAAACACATTAATCGTATCCTATCTTCTCTTAACACCAAGAAATCGTCTGGGCTAGATGGAATACCAGCAATCGTTTTAAAAAAATGTGCTATTGAACTTGCACCTATTTTAACCAGGCTCTTTCGAATTTCTTATGACACGGGTATATTTCCAGACAGCTGGAGAGCTGCACGTGTCCAGCCTATTCCCAAGAAAGGATCTAAATCTCTTCCATTCAACTATAGGCCCATTTCACTCCTCTTAATGCTTTGTAAAGTAATGGAGAAATCCATTAACTCGCAACTTCTTAGGTACTTAGAAAAACATAAAATTTTACATGACAGGCAATACGGATTTCGTCACAAGAGATCTACAGCAGATCTTCTTTCCTTCGTTTCACACAACTGGAACAAGTCTCTTGAGTTTCTAGGTGAGTCCCAGATCGTTGCTCTTGATATATCTAAAGCTTTCGACCAAGTCTGGTATGACGCATTCCTTAATAAACTTCCCTCCTACGGTCTTCCAACTAAACTCTGCTCTTGGCTCTCCAATTATCTTTCTAATCGACGTATATCAGTCATTGTTGATGGCCACTCTTCAAGCTTTCACGAAATGAATGCTGGAGTGCCTCAGGGTTCAGTACTAGCACCAACTTTGTTTCTTCTTCACATCAACGACCTTCTTTCTTCCACAACCAATCCCATTTATAGTTATGCTGACGATAGCACCTTTCACTCCACTTTTCAGGTTCCCAGCCAATCTCTCAGCCCGACTTGGAGAGCAAACGCAGGGCGATGCAGATATCTCTTTCACAGGATCTCAATTTGATATTGGATTGGGGCGCCAAAAATCTCGTTCAATTTAATGCATCCAAAACACAATCGTGTTCCTTGTCGCGAAAAAATCATCAAACACTCATCCTTTGCTTATGAGTGGGCAGGTTTTGCAGAGCGGGGACACATTTAACCTTGTAGGCATCACATTTGAGAATAACCTTAACTGGCATAAACACATTGTAGCTATAGCCACCGCGGCTTCAAAAAGCTTGGATTTCTTTTCCGAGCCAAAAAGTATTTTTCTTCTTCCAATTTATACACTTTGTATGTGTCCCAAATTCGACCCTCTCTGGAATATTGTTCTCATGTCTGGGGAATGGCATCCCCTACAACCCTCAGCATTCTTGATGCCATTCAAAGAAGGGCTGTTCGTCTTATTAACGATCCTTTACTTACTCAAAGACTTTCTTCTCTTGCCCATCGTCGAGCTGTGGGAGATTTATCGCTCTTCTATAGATACTTTTACGGCTTCTGCTCCGACGAATTGTCCAGTATAGTCCCTCCTCTTGCAGTTCCCAACAGAGAAACTCGTGGTGTCGCGCGTATGCCTCCCCATACATTTCAATTGGACAGGCCCCGAACTTCCCATTTCGTTTGTTCTTTTATCCCTAGAGTTTCTAGACTGTGGAACCTGCTGCCAGCGGAGGTCTTTCCTTCCCCCAAATCTTCAAGTTTCAAGTTTTTAAGTCCCGTGTTAACAAACTTCCTCTTACCCTGCTTAAGACACCCACGGTACGTTAGTATTTAGGCGTGGATTGTCCAAAGATAAAAAAACGGGATAAATATAGATGATGACCAAAATTTAATGTCTAGGCTATTTTTGTAAGGCACAATTATAAGAAAACTCCTGTCCGGCGGTTTTTCTATTAAACACTTATGAAAACCTCCTAATAATAATTAACCTAACCTTACTAATTATTGACTTTGCCATGCCGTAATAGTTTTGTTTTTGTGCTTTTATTGTTATATTTTATATTTTTTTATTAATCAATACACAAAAATGAAACTAAAAGATACATTTGACACCTCGAAGATTTTGGCGAAGCACTTAACAGGTATTCAAAAGAAGAATTATCTTTTTTAAATAGAAGCCATCGCATAAAACAAATAAAAATATTATTTTGTCGGATAAATTCTTTAATAGCCGTATTTGTCATTAAAATTACAGGACACGACAAAAGTGTGATTTTTTTAAATTAAAATTTTTTCGTAATATGTTAAAAGATAATATAAATATATTAAAAATTACAAATATTAAAGAATGAATTTAACAAAACAAACTTAGGGTGTAAGTAAGTAAGTAATACTACATAGGAAATAAAACTACAAACATAACATAATGTAATAAAATAAACTTTTATTTATCATATTTATTATTATTATTTTCTTTTTTGCAGTAAATCCATGGTAATTTATTATCCCCTATATAATTATCGGTAAGGCTAATAAATGGGCCATTCTTCTGGCTTGGATTTTTATCAACAATATTCTTTTCTTTGTAAGTTTTTTTATTTTTTCTGCAAAATTAAAGTTTTTTACACCCTAAATACGTGCATACTTTAATTAATTATACTTTAGTTTTGGTTCTAATAAACGATCAGTTCTTTTCTTTTCGCTTAGATACTCCTGGCATTTCTTTTTTAGAAGAAACATTATTATTTTGAATACCTAATAAGAACTTTGAAAAAATATTTATGGATGTCAAACGTGTCTTTTAGTTTCATTTTTGTTTTTTGATATATAGGGTGTCCGCTAATTAATAGTACACAGAAAAATCGCAGATTTCTGATGTAAAAATAAAAAGTTGATAATAAGAAAGATATAGGGTGTCAAAGTGAAAAAAATATATATATTTTTTTGATCATTTTTGATATGATTTGAATAATTAAGTTAAATTTGGGGTCTAGGGGTTTTTCCACCTGAGCAATTCAGATCTAATAATAATTTTTAAGTGTAAGCTACGAGGGAGGGGGAATAGCTGCACTATTTAATTTTTTCTAAAACGTCCCAACTTTTTTGTGCTACTCTGTGTGTACTATCTATGTAAACCAGTAAACTACCCTATGCTGCACAAAAAAGGTATACTTTGTAAGTTTGGCTCCGAGCAACCGATTTTAAGATATTTTCATTTAAGTATTTTAGTGCAACTAAAAAGTATATGGAAGAATACATTTAATTTTTCGTAATATCATGAGGCAGTTGTAGTTATGGCTAATAATCTATTTTTAAAGGCATGTTTTGGTTGCACTAAACCACTTAAATTCAAATATCTTTAAAAAGGTTGCTCAGAGCCATTCTTACAAAAGTATACCTTTTTTATGTACAAACCATTGCGAAATTTTCTGGTTTACTTAGATAATACATACAGAGTAGCACAAAAAAGTTAGGACGTTTTAGGAAAAAATAAATAATGTAGTCAGCTACCCTTGGTTTACGCAGAAAAATTATTATCGGATGTAAGTAGCTCATGTCAAAAACCCCTAAATACCGAGTTTTATTTAAATATTCTAAACGTATCAAAAGTAATGGAAATAAAGTAATAACATTTTTTTCACTTTGACACCCTGTATCTTCCTTATTAGCAACTTTTGAATATAGGTATGTGTGGTTTATTCTTCATGTTTTGGCATAAGGAATCTGTGAGTTTTCTGTGAACCATTAATAAGTGGATACCCTGTATAAAAAATATAATGGGTAACAATAAAACTACAAGAAAACTACACTCTTAACTATAAATTAGGATAGGTTAACTATGATTCGGCGGTTTTTATTAGTTTTTAAAAGCAAACATTTACCGATAAATTATGGAAAAACCTCCGTTAATAATAACAAATTAATTTAGAGTTTCGGCGGTTCTCATATTGGTAAATAGATAAAACCGTCGAACGGCGGTTTTTTTTAATTCCACCGGCGATTGTTTAGCCAGTGCCTTTTTAATAAGCAACTCCAACAAGTCGGCCATAGATGAATCAAAATATCTAATCTCTTGCATTTTTAATATACAAATAAAACCACTGTTTCTAACCATTAAATGTTCTTTATTTATTTAAAGATTAAGGAAGAGACATGTTTCGATCATAGAGATGGTCATCATCAGCTCAAAAAAAAAAGGAAACAAGCAGGTTTTGAAAAAAATTCCAAAAATGTTGAAAGCATGAAAAATAAAAAGAGGGTTGCATTTACAATTAATCTTACGTTTGGTGGTGGTTACTCAAACAAGACAAGACAAAATTGTTTGGGCCCAAACAATGTTATGGTTACATTAAACTTTAATTGAATTAAATAAAACTACACATGATTTTTAATTATAAATTACTTAATAGTTTAACTTTAAAAAATTATGTATAGTTTTATTTTATTTAATTAAAGTTTAATGTAACTATAGAATTATTTTGACCCAAACAATTTTGTTTTGTTCAAGCCACAGCACTATGGACTAGCAATCTTGCATTTTTGTCATAAAACATAAAGTAGGTCTGTGGCTTCTTATTTTAGTATTGTTTATTTACTTTTAATTAAAAGATTTTGTTTAAATAAGCGTTTTTTTTGCTTTTGCAATACCCACTTTTATATCAAGAAAAGTTTAAATATTTTACTTATATTCATAAAAAGGATTGGAAATAATAATACCTTTTCTTACTCTTATATAAAACTGTCTTCTAAAACTGACTGTTTAAAGGAGACTATAGTAAAAACACAGGGACTTTGTGTAATGATTGGTTTAAACTAATGTTCTGATTTGGCGCATAATTTTAAGTTAAAAACGATCATCTATTCGCGTTTCGCATCGTGTTAATGCTTATTTTTATCTTAATTCTTAAAGCTGTCTAATAAGGAAATTTTGGTAAAACTACTACCACTTACTAAACTAACAAAAACAAACCAGAACTAACGCCAAAGTGAGTAAAATGCGCATCAGCGATTTAAACCAATCAAATTACACGTCTCTGTACTTTTACTATATAGGGACCGTTCGCGAAATATAGAGGCAGCACCATCGCCGAAGTTAGCGCTCCCTAGCGTTTTCTTGTCGATGAAAGTGGGATCAAAACATTCGTTAAAAACAACGTAAAATATATATATAAAAAAAAGAAAAATAATAAAATAGGGATTTCAACCAGTTGTGAATAATATTAAAGGATACAAAAGAAAAAAATTATTCAGCTCGAAACATGTCTATGGAGTACTTAATATAAAAAAAATAGGTTTGAAAATGTCATAACGGGCAAAATCGTGCCTTTAAAGGAGTGTATGTCTATGATGAAACATATTGGTACGTACATCTCCAAATTAAAATAATAAAAAACTAGGTAGAGCGATGCAGATATCTCTTTCGCAGGATCTTAATTTAATATTGGATTGGGGCGCTAAAAATCTCGTCCATTTTAATGCATCCAAAACACAATCATGTTCCTTGTCGCGAAAAGAGTCATCAAATACTCATCCTCTACTTATGAGCGGCCAAGTTTTACAGAGCAAAGACACCTTTAATCTTGTTGGCGTCACATTTGAAAGTAACCTTAACTGGCATAAACACATTGTATCTATAGCCACGGCAGCTTCAAAAGCTTGGATTTCTCTTTCGAGCCAAAAAATATTTTTCCCCTTCTAATTTATACACTTTGTATGTGTCCCAAATCCGACCTCCCTTGGAGTATTGTTCTCATATCTGGGGCATGGCGTCCCCCACAACCCTAAGCATTCTTGATTCTATTCAAAGAAGAGCTGTTCGTCTTATTAATGATCCTTCACTTACAGAAAGGCTTCCCTCTCTTGCACATCGTCGGGCTGTGGGGGATTTATCGCTTTTTTATAGGTACTTCCATGGCTTCTGCTCTGAAGAATTGTCCAGTATTGTTCCTCCACTTACGGTTCCCAACAGAGAAACCCGTGGTTCCGCGCGTATGCATCCCTATACGGTCCAACTGGACAGGCCCCGAACTTCCCACTTTGTTCGTTCTTTTATCCCTAGAGTTTCTAGGTTGTGGAACCTGCTGCCCGCGGAGGTTTTTCCTTCTCCCCCAAATCTTCAAGTATTTAAGTCCCGTGTCAATAAACTCCCTCTTACATCGCTTAAGACACCCACGGTACGTTAGTATTTAGGCTTTTAGCCTTCGTGGTTTGTCCAAAGATAAAAAAAAAAAAAAAAAAAAAAAAGGGTATAATTATTAATTCTGGTAAAAAGAGCAGTCTCTATGCTGTAATTTAAAATTATTATTAAACAATAATAATTTTGTCAAATTTTGAAGGTTCGGTTTTGAAATCAATTTTAAATTTACAAGTATTATTAAAATGAGTTTTTTTGTGCTTTAAGTTAAATTCAAAAAATAATTTTTAATATGTAATGATCTTGTTACTATATTAAACTTACACGCAATTTTTCACGGCTTGAATCCACTGTTTACATTTTGCATGCGGCTCCAAAACTAGTCTCTAGGAATTTATAAAAAATCACTTTTACATCAGCTCTACGTTTCCGACGTGATGTATTATTACAGCCACTGAGGCAGCAATTTTTTCCAAAAGTCAGCATAATTCAAATATTCTCAATGAATTTTATTAATAATTAATAAAAGATAAATTACTGTTAACATTAAATGAAAAATGTTAACTAATTAAGATGACAGTCACTAGAGGCGTAAAGATCTAGACGCACGAACCCTATAGTGTTTAAAGGAGGTAAACACATAGGTTTTAAAAAATTAAAACGTTAGCATTGAGCGTAAGTGATGTAAACATAGTATATTACATTACAAGGGTGAAAAAGGACTTATTTCACACGAGTGGGAATACAAACCCACGAGTGTAAGAAAGTCATATTCACACGAGTACTGTAAACTATTTTTCGTACGACCAGAAGTTATTCACCAAAAAAACAATAAAAGTTGTTTGTCTTCATGGAAAAAATAAGAAAACAATTGAAAACTTTGCATCACTAGGGTGATATATACTTTTCCTTACTGAGCTATATATTATACTGTTTAACAATATTTTTATATCAAAAATCACCTACCTAGTCGCTTTTTAATATTTAAAAATTAAGAAAGATCCTCATTAAAAAAATATTTCATGGCTTTTTCAGTGTAAATCCCATTAACAGCCTGATAACTCCAAATTTATTTGAAATAACAATGACAGCCATGACAGCTTTATATTATACTTTGCAACACTAGTGTTGTAAAGTACTTTACAACACTAGTGTGATATAAGGCATTTTCTATGCATGAAAACAGTGTGCTATTTATTATTTTCACATGTGGTCGTAGGAAAAATCATATTAATAGATCTAAGTAAATATTTTTTAAAATTCTAATCCTCAAACTTTCAATATCAGATTATTGACGTAGCATTTTTACTAACAAAATTAAAATTTATTAAACGTTGCCATCAAGATATGTTAAAAATTTAAGTGCACACCAATGTTTTCTTTTATTGCAAACTTATGACATTTATTAACCTTAAACAAAAATTTGTCAAAAAGTCAGTTTTACTCAAAAATAAAAAGGCTACCTCTCTTTTTAGTAACTGTACGAATTTTTTATGAATATAATTAGTACATCATTCTTTTGAAAAAAAAAAACACAATTTAAACTGACTTGCTTTCCGAAAAAAAATACAATTTAACATTTCTATTTTCCTGTAACCCTTGAGTAATACATGTTTTTAAATAAAATAAATTTTGGAGAAACTAGAGATGTTGGTAATATGGGTATTTGTTGGCACTTTTAACAAAATAAATACAGCGCGAAAGGCATATCCTAAGGGAGGAGATTTGCGTGAGACAAACACGTTACAAATGATAATAATGACATTATAAACACAGAATATGTTGTGTCTCGCAGAGTATTTTAATTTTAGCGAGCAAATAGTGAAATTAGAAACTACACCAATTTTTTTGCAAATTTTACCCAACTCATTTGATCAAGTATAACGGTTGGTGTATCGCCATAGAAAATTATATTTAAATTTTAATACCATTAAATTTGGCTTCCCTATTGATTTTGCAAAAAAATTAAATTGGACTGTATTAAGGGCATTAACAAGACAAGCTTACAGAATAATTTTGTGTTATTTTATAATAAGTCAATTAAGAGTTATTAAAAAAGCTTTTGTAAAATCATTGCATACCTAATACATACTGTAATGAATCCACCAGTAATGAGTAAATGATAATAAATAGCTTATAAGAAGTAAACTGTGAATTAAAAATTTGACAAGACATTTTATTCATTACTAGTGGATTCATTGCGGTATGTCTCAGGTATGCAACGATTTTACAAATAGTTTTTATTAAATGACATTTAATCGGCTTATTAGAAAATAACAAAATTTGGTATCCAAGTTGATCCTTTCAATCTTTTCAAAATAGTTGAATACAATTTTGTTGTAAAATCAATAGGGAAGTCAATATTTAAAGGTATCAAAATTCACATAGGATTTCCTATGGCCAGTCTGGCGATGCACCACCAAGTATTGTCCACTTTAAACGGTAAAAGCTGTTGTTATGTTTGATGTTGCGGCTAAAATATGATTATATTGATCTCTTGCTTACAAGCGGTCAAGTTCTGTATATTTTAAATGTATCGTAAAATATTTGGGAATATATTTATTTTCCAAGACTTTCAGCATCCTTGTATTGGTTAGTTCTGGTTACAACTCTTTATACTAAAAAGATATCCAATAAAATTTCTTGCCAAAACAAAATGTCACTGTTATGTATCCATTTAGAAACATCTGTAAAAGCCCCTTACTTTTCACTTTCTTTACTTTTTTATCCCTAGATAAAGTAAACGCTAAAGTTCTTTACTTTACTTAACTAGAAAAAATACCATTTTAAGGATTTAAATATGTATTTGGTAGAAAAATATAATTTCTTTAGTGCAAAAAGAAAGAATACATTATTTGCAAGTTGCAGAAGGAGGAAATTGACACTGACTTGGACAAGTTATTTTACCTACTCCTTTTGTTCCGAAAAAATAGCTTATAAAACTCCTTTCTGCTAAGCCTTTAAAAGCAACACAAAATGCCACAGCACTATGGACTAGCAATCTTGCATTTTTGTCACGAAACATAAAGTAGGGCTGTGACTTCTTATTTTAGTTTTGTTTATTTACTACTAATTAAATATAATTTTGCTTAAATATGCGATTTATTTGCTTTTGCAAATCCACTTTTATATTAAGAAAGTTTAAATATATTTATATTTATAAAAAAAAGGATTAAAAAGGATAATACCTTTCCTTACGTTTATGTAAAACTGGCTGTATAAAGGGGACTACAGTAACGGACGTTTTGTAAAGATTGGTTAAAACTAATGTCATGAGTTGGCGCTTAATTCAAAGTTGAAAAAGATCATCTATTTGCGTTTCGCAACGTATCTAACCTAACTTTTTAATGCCTATTTTTATTTTAATTCTAAAGGCTGCGAAATAAGGGAGTTTTTATTACAATTGTAATATCCGTATTACTTATAAAATAAAAGAGTTAATTTCTAAAGACATTTTATTAATATTCTAGTTACATTATAACATCATCATGGCGGAAGCCTACACGGGCGCTACGCGGAATCGTCGTTAAGTAGCGGGTACGTGGTAGCTTGGTGTCCAGTAAAATGCGCATCAGCGCTTTAAACCAATCAAATTACACGTCTCTGTCTCTTTTTACTATATAGGGACCGTGAGCAAAATATAGAGGCAGCACCATCGCCAAAGTTAGCGCTCCCTAGCGTTCTCTTGACGAGAAGAGTGGGATCAAAACATTTATGAAAAACAACATAAAAATATATAGAAAATGGAAAAATATTAAAATACGAATTTTAACCAGTTGTGAATAATATAATAGGTGGCAGAATGAATGCTGAGGGTTGTGGGGGACGACATTTCCCAGACATGAGAACAATATTTCAACGAGGGTGGAATTTGGGACACATACAAAGTGTATAAATTGGAAGGGAAAAAACTTTTTGGCTTGGAAAAGAAACCCAAGCTTTTTGGAAGCCGCCTTTGCTATATATACGATGTGTTTATGCCAGTTGAGGTTGTTTTCAAATGAGATGCCCACAAGGTTGAATGTGTCCTTGCTCTGCAAAACCTGGCCACTCATAAGCAAAGGATGAGTGTTTGATGATTTTTTCCGCGACAAGGAAAATGATTGAGTTTTGGATGCATTAAATTAAACGAGATTTTTGGCGTCCCAATCCAATATTAAGTTGGGGTCCTGTGAAAGACATATCTGCATCGCCCTGCGTTTGCTTTTCAAGTCGGGTTGAGAGATTGGTTTGAGAACCTGAAAACTGGCGTAAAGGGTACTATCGTCAGCAAAACTATGAATGATATTGGTTGTGGAAGAAAGAAGGTCGTTGATGTGAAGAAGAAACAAAGTTGGTGCCAGTACTGAACTCTGAGGCACTTCAGCAATAATTTCGTGAAAGCTGGAAGAGTGGCAATCTACAATGACTGATATACGTCGATAAGAAAGATAACTGGAGAGCCAAAAGCAGAGTTTAGTTGGAAGACTGTAGGAGGGAAGTTTATTGAGAAGTGCGTCATGCCAGACCTGGTCGAAAGCCTTAGATATATCAAGAGCAATTATCTGGGACTCACCTAGAAACTCAAGAGACTTGTTTCAGTTGTGTGATACGAAGGAAAGAAGATCTGCTGTAGATCTCTTGTGACGAAATCCGTACTGCCTGTCATGTAAAATTTTATATTTTTCTAGATATTTAAGAATTTGCGAGTTTATGAATTTCTCCATAGCTTTACAAAGCTCTGAGAGGAGTGAAATAGGTCTATAGTTGGATGGAAGAGATTTAGATTCTTTCTTGGGGATGGGTTGGACACGTGCAGCTTTCCAGCTATCAGGAAAAATACCCGTGTCATAAGAAATTCGAAAGAGCCGAGTTAAAATAGGTGCAAGTTCAGGAGAACATTTTTTTAAAACGATTGCTGGTATGCCATCTAGCCCAGACGATTTTCTGGTGTTAAGAGAAGAAAGGATTCGCTTAATGTGTTTTACCTTAAAATAATATTGGGCATTGTATAAGAAACAGGGGAAATGGTTGGAATTGGATGATTGACAGGTGGGTGAAGGGTTGAATTGGCAGCAAATTGTTTGGCAAATAGTTATGCCTTTCCTTTAGATGTAAAAATAATTTTATCTTTCA
This sequence comes from Listronotus bonariensis, assembly GCA_014170235.1. Lineage (NCBI taxonomy): Eukaryota > Metazoa > Arthropoda > Insecta > Coleoptera > Curculionidae > Listronotus > Listronotus bonariensis. The sequence continues at coordinate 380,301 of JACEGR010000008.1, forward strand.
AAGTTAGTGGTGAAAAAGAACATACAGAAATTTCTACTGATGTTTTTGGCAAAGGACCTAAATGATTTGCTGCAATTTGAGCAAGAAATTACTTTGTTTTTCATGCGGTTGTCAAAGAAGTCTTTGGCTTCAGAGATTGTTTGATGGTAGTGGTTTCTTGCTTCAATGCTAGCTTGTTGATTTTCTGGACTAGGATTCTAAAGAAACTTTTTGTGAGCTTGAATTTTTAAAAGCCTAGCTTTGTTACATGATTTAGTAAACTAAGGTTTATGATTGGAGGGTTTGGTGGTTTTCTTGGTGTAAGGTACATAGGTTTCAATACCCAATAGAATTGACTTGGTCAGTTGCTTACAGATTTCGGAAGGATCGTAAGAAGAAAAGCAGATGGTGTCCCAAGGGTACATGCCAAAAAGTTCCTAAGGCCATCCCAGGCGGCTGAGTTGTAATGCCATACGTTTCGTGGTGGCATTCATTCATTTACCTCAGGATGTGAAAAGTAAGATACAGTAATCAAGCCATGATCTGAGCGACCCAGGGGGTAGTAACAGATGCTTTATAAAGTTCAGGTTTAGAGGTAAGAAAGAGATCTAAGGGGTTTGAACTATAATTCGGGACTCTAGGAAAGAAGGTGGGTTCCATAATAAGGGCTGGTAAGAGAGTTACTGACTGCGAAGATTTCGGCTGCTCTACCTTGGGGGTCAGTTTTTGAAGAGCCTAGCCAGTCCTTATTATGGACATTAAAATCGCCAAGCACGATTACTTCGGCCATTGGAAATTGGGAAATGATACTGTCAATCTTTGTTGAAAGAAAGTCAAAGAATTCGACATAGGAATTGTCAGGCGGGACCGGTACAAATACCAGATAAATTTAGTAGATGACTTAAGGGAGAGTTTGAGCCAAAGGACATCGAGTCTACCCGATTCAAGATTAGAAACTCGAGCACAAGCCAGATCGTTGCGAACGTAAGCACATACGCCGCCATGTGGGCGAAAAGACGAGATAAGTTCGTAGCCTAAAAAAGAAGGTGGCTGGTTGAAGTTTTAGAACTTATTTGGGTCTCCGTTAGAAACAGTATGTGTGGCTTAGATGAGGTGATGATGAACGGAGTTTACATTGGTGTTAAGCCCACATATATTGGCAACGGAAATGAAACCTTTCGATGATGAAAGAAGGAAAACTGACTTACTTACGCAGAACCCGAAACGTCCGTTAAGACTTCACGGGTCTTTTAAAGGGTGAGTGGGATGGTAACGCCGAGGAAAGCTTCTCTACCACCTACCACTTACTTAACCGAATAAAACACCATTTTGAGGTTTTAAAGTGTAATTTATTAGAATATGTATTTAGTATTTATAAACTAAAAAAAATAAAAAAATATTTTTCTTTAGGGCAAAAAGAGGAAATACATTTGGAAGTTGCAGAAGGAAAAAATTGACACTGACTTGAACAACTTTTGTTTCGAAAAAATAGCTCATAAAACTCCTATCTCCTAAGCCTTTAAAAGCAACACAAAATGCCACTGTCATGTATTCCTTTAGAGTACATCTGGAAAAGCCCCGTATTTCTCACTTAATCCGCTCTTTTAGGATGACTAGACCGTAAAAAATATTTCCTGTATATACCTTTATAAAATAACATTTTTAGGTTTTAAAATCTGTTTTATGTATTTAGTAGTAATAAACTTTCACAATTAAAAAAAATGCTATTTTTTTAGTGGAGAAAACAAGACTGCATTTGCAGGTTGCAAAATAATAAAATTTACACCGACAAATGGACAAATTCTCATACGACTATTGCTCCGAAAAAATAGCTAATGAATGGTTTTCCTAGCTAGCAGCATTTAAAAGCTACTCACCCTGTCATGTATCCCTTTGAAGTACATCTGAAAAACCCCGTATATGCCACCTAATCCGCTCTTTTGGAATAACTAGACCGTAAAATTCTTTCCTGTATTTAGCTGGATAAAATAACATTTTGAGGTTTTGAAGTTTGTTTTATTAAAGTATTTACTTAGTAGAAATAAAATTAGGGTAACATCACTTGGTAAATTGGAAAATACCATTTCTGTAGTGAAGAGAGAGAATACATTTGCAAGTTGTAGCAAAATGAAATTGATACCGACTTGGATAAACTATTACGCAACTTTTGCTCTGAAAAAATAGCCAATAATTTTTTTTTCAGCGGCGTTTGGATTAGATTAGATTAGGAGGTGGATTGCATATCCTCCAACACTGCAACCTGCTTAGGTTTATTGTTTCTCCTCCGTCTATAGGTTAGAGCACGCTATCCATCCGGTTTTTTTAATCAGACTCCACAAGCTCCCAAACCGTCTCCTTGGTAAATCTTGCCGCTTTAGGTTTTTCTTTACCCAGCCTTGCAAACCGCAGACGACAAAGGGCTTCACAGTAGCACCATACGTGTTTTGCGGTTTGTTCCTTCTCCTGGCAGAACCTACATAGTTTTTCTTCTGCCGGGCCCATGGTTTTAAGGTGTGTATTTAGTCTGCAACGACCTGTTGCCAGGTTCTTGATCGGAGCTCACTTTTGTCATGATCCTGTGCACTCTAGTGCACACGAAAGTTTCTAAAATTTTCTCGCAGAATTGTTACCAGGACTTTCTTTTGCCCTGCGAATCTTCTTGTTATACTGCGTAAGTTTCGCTTTGTACGAGTTCTAATCATGGTTGACTTTGGCCTTGTTAAATAGCCTTCTCACCTCGGCTCTAGGGTCCTGGAGGTGATTATTTCACCATGCTGTCTTTTTTTTTTTTTTAGTTGTCTTACTGTTTCTGGTCAGTTTGCTTCATAAACAGCCTGGATTTCGAAAACATGTCAATTAGTTTTTTTATCTTATCTATGGCAACAGACTGTAATGTCAAGGACTGTATGCCCAGTTGATGTAACAAAAGTTGATTTGAAGCCTATGTTGGCTATATCTAACCCTTTACCTAAAATGAATTTTAAAAGAGACTCACCTCCGTTATTACCATTGGTGCTTCCCCAGATTTAAAAACAACACCAATTACCGCTATCATGTATCCCTTTAAAGTACATCTGAAAGGCCCCGTATATACGACTAAATCCGCTGTTTTAGAATAACTAGACTGTGAAATTCTTTCCTTTATTAAGCTGAATAAAATAACATTTTGAGGTTTTAAAGTCTGTTTTATCAGAGAATGTATTTAGTAGCAATAAAATTAGGGTAACAGCACTTGGAAAATTAGAAAATACCATTTCTGTAGTGGAGAGAGAGAATGCATTTGCAAGTTGCAGAAGGATGAAATTGACACCGACTTGGACAAACTATTGTCCCAGCTTTTAATTTAATTTAATAACTGACATGCATTGCATTCCAGCTGTTTATTAACTTCAAAGGAGGAACAATTAAATTTCTGACGAAGCGACAATGACTATTGGAAATAATTGCTTATTATGTTTTGCCCCACATTCATTGGAAGTAATTATACATAGATGCTACTGAAATAATTTAATAATTAATTAAAAACCGAATGGACATTGTGCAGCATAATGGTAAATTAATTAGATTTTCTTGTATGAAATTTTGAATTTATATTGTGAGATTGGAACTTATCTTTTTAAATTAAGACCATCTATATCTAGACACGCGGCAGCGTGTTAAGCCAAGTTCAAGCAGAGGAACTGGCTACAGCGCTAAGTGTAATATTGCACGACCCACTTGGTATCACTTTTGACCCCTTCATAACTCAAAATACATATATTTAACGTAAACACATAAAACTACGTGTGTTTATTTAAACCCATAAGGACAACTAGAAGTCCAAAGTTCATGAAGCTAGCTGGTATAAAGATATGAAGGTCCCAATGTCGTCAATTTTTCACTGACTGACTGACATATAGATCAAAAACCTAACCAACTTCCAGATGACCCAGAAAGATAAAATTTGGAATCCAGCTTAATCATTGTGTGGAAGCGTAAAAAAAATAAAAATAAGGAGAAGTTAACAAATAATAAGGAGTTTTTATTTAATTGGTTTATATCTATGGATATGAAAACCGCCCAAAATTATAATTAATTTGGTATTACTGGCGGTTTTTACTTATTTTATCAATAGAAGCCGCCGTCCGGCGGATTAGCTTAAAAGAGTATTGAAAACCGTCAAATAATATTTAAGGTTAACCTAACTTTAATAACACAGCCCCACAAAAAAATAAAAATTGGTGGTCCGAAAGACTACACCATGATATCTTTATGTTTTTTGGGGTCGCTGAATCCGAATCTGGGGTCGGTTTGACCCTATCAAGTCTGGGTCAAGGTCATTTTAGGGTCAATCAAGGCCCAACAAGGAAAGCATGTAAAAAGTCCGAAAGACCAGACTATATTATCTTTTTGTTTTTGGGGTCGCTAAATCCCAATCTGGGGTCGGTTTGACCCTATCAGTTCAGGGTCAAGGTTTTTTCAAGGTCAAATCATCAAAATGTATCAAGAAAGACAAAAATCATAATATTTTTATGTTTTTGAAATCGCTGGATCCGAATCCGGGGTCAGTTTGATCCCATCAGGTTATGGCCAGGGTCATTTCAAGGTCAAATCATTAAATTTTAAGAAAAATAGACCAGAACCATGGTATATTTATGTTTTTGGGGTCGCTGAATCAAAATCCGTGGTCAAATTTACCCTATGAGGTTAAGATCAAGGTCATACCCAAGGTCAAATCATCAGAAGTTATTGCAAATGCACCAAAATCATGATATCTTTGGGTTTTTTGGGTCGCCTAATCCAAATTTGTAGTCAAATTGACTCTCTTGGATTCGGATTAAGCGACCCCAAAAACATAAAGATACCACGTTTGTGGTCTATTTTCGATGAATTTCGAGGATTTGACCTTGAAATAACCTTGACTGTGACCTGATGGGATCAACCAAGATTTGGATTTACCGACCCCAATAACATGAAGAAACCATGGTCTAGTCGTTCGGACCACCAACTTTTTTTTTTTTTTTTTTGGTGGGGCTATGTAATAATTTGTTTTATTGTTTAATATGATATTTAATATTGATCAACAAACATAAATGAAAGACACGTTTGATAGCTACAAAGATTTTGTCAAAGCTCTTTAAGTTAAAGAATATGTATGTACATCTTTTCGGAAAAGAAAAGCCAGAGTATTTTAGCAGCAAGAAAGAAACTGATCGTTTCATAGAACTAAAACTAAAGTATTGCCAATTAACGTATGCATTTATTAAGGGTGAAACGAACTTTAAAATGCTTGGGAATATTATAAAAGTTGAAAAAATGTATTCAATATTCAAGTTTTCCCATAGCGGAAGGGGTGTTCACCCGTTAGCGACAGGGCCCGAGTTTGATTCCGGATAGTAGATAGACTTTTTTTTCTTAATAATTTTTTTATGTATTTTTTTTTTAATTTTAATTTTTTATTGCTGATAATTGAATTTTCAGACAAACAATTTTTTACTTTTTAAGAATTTTAAGTTATATCTAATTGCTGACCTTAATGCTGACGATGACGTCATGATAAGTTATTTCTTTGCCTTTCCTGTCTGACTACCTGATATTTTTTAAAGTGTTTTTAGTGTTGTAAATTATTGGGCCCATGTGACGAAAAAGTGTTGTAATGTGTCTTTTTTAATTATAGGCCCTTGATTAACTGGCAATCCAGCCACGAAACGTTAGGATAAATACAACAGTGGTTTTATTTGCCTGTGTCCATCCCTGTAGTGCTATCAACTAAACGTCAATATTAAACAATAAATCCACAAAAAGTAAACGCTTACGACACGCAAAATAAATAATTTTTAAGGTTAGATTAACTTGGACTATTTTTTTGTGGTTTTTAATAGTTTTTATAAACAAAACGCCGGACGGCGGTTTTCTTCTCATAATTGAGCAAAACCGCCAGTTGTCGTTTAGATATTGCCTTTTTTAACCCAACTATATCATAAGCAAATAAAACAGATATAGCGCAAACCATTATCAAGTATAATTAAAACAATTAAATATTTCATACGAACAATAATTCTATCCTTACAATAAACATCAGTAAGCGGCAGCTGTTTAATTTAACCATTTAAAATGGCTCTTACTAGAAATCAAGAGCCAACCCAGCATGTAATGAAAATACCTTTTTATATTAGAGAGATGCTATGCTTTTTCGTTATTTGTTTTTTAGCTTCTTAATATAATTTTTATTAAAGTAGTATAAGCATTTATAGGAAAAGAAATTTAAGGACAAAATAAATTTCTAAGATGGTCATTAAAACGCCTCAGAAAACAATAATTTTATTGTTCAGGCTTAATATTTCATGTTCAACTGACTAACTATTTTATTAATATTTGCAGTGCCATAACTCATGAAAGTCGGGTGATGGCCTGGTCTCGCGCTGAGTCGTTGGGCGCACAACGGACGTGACTGGGTTCGAATCCTGGTCCGGCAAAAATACCTATTTATAAGTTTGGTCAAAAATTTAGTGGTTAGCTCAACAACAGATGGATAAAGTGCAAACTGTATCGACGCTAATAGCCAGCAAGGACTATTGCGCCGAAACACACTTTGCCATGTTCTACGCAACCGTAGACATGCGGACCCTATCCAGCTGGAAGGGTCGGATATCCCCATGGGCGTGGACGTGGTCTTAAGTGGTTGTGAATAGAACCGTGGTTAGGAACCCACATTATGCTGTACATCTGGCTGACATCACCCACACGTAAAAAGACAGGTCGCCCAATAAGCCGAGCGGCTTCAGTGCATGGGTTATCCCGGTCGTCACTAAGAGCGTAGGTGCTTTTTGTGTTGCGTACACCCTGTTTTTACACAAATATAATGATTAACCGACTTAGCGTGCCTTCCGACGCACAAAGTTGGAGGGCAGAATACAAAGACGTAGTTGCGGGTAGAGGACCATTATACGTCATCGGCGACTATTACCTTATGAAACTATTTTAGTATTTAAGGAACTATTTTTAGTATGTGCGAATAAGATACAGCAACCAACTTAACTTCTTACGGGCTTAGGGTTAGCCCGTACCGGCTAAACTAGATCTTTAACTCTTTACTTAACGTCACTCAAAAGTCCTAATCATGCTCTACCTTTAATTCTTAATTTTTCTTTTTTTTTTTTTCTTGAGTCAATTTTTGTATATACAAACTTAAACTCGTTTATTTCAATGTCTAAACATGTACTCTTGACCCTGGGCGTTTATTTTATGACCAAGAAATTGTTATTGTATATTTACCTTGCAGGTTCGAAGTTTAACCCTAAAATTATTTGTTTTAATTTAAAATGTGTTTTCTTTAATACCAAAATAATTTTAATATTATTGAGATTAATAAATTTTACATACCTCCCTATACAGGGTGTTCACAACACTACACGTTTGCCATTGCCTTCTGTAAGGCGACGAGCGATTAAAAATCTCAAGGCCGGAAATCGAGCCCGGATTTTTGGAGAGTGAGAGGTTGGTATGCTAGCCGTTCTCTCTATTATATTAAATAGACCTTGGACCCTAGACCTTAGAATTGGGCCGGGATGCATTTTCATATGTTACCGACGGAAAAAAGCGCTCGAGTCGCCGAATGCCTATCTGTAAGTTGCCGACGTATTTTTGTTTACGTCTGTAACATAAATGAGATGATCCAGACATTTTATTCTTTAGCATGTCAAACAGTTGCAGTAAATATTCGTTACTGATCGTTGATTAAATTCGATATTTCTGTAAGGAAAAATGAGTGAAATTAGCATAAACAATTTCCCTTTCTTAATTACAGTAAAACAAACTGTTATATTTTTTCCATGTTAATATGCTTTATCAGTTGGGCTATTTTATTCTGTCTATGTTACAGACGTAAACTAGGAATACGTCGGCAACTTAATGAGACGTATTCGGCAAACCGAACGCCTGTTTTTGTCGGTAACATATGAAAATGCGGCCGGGATAACCCATGCACTGAAGCCGCTCAGCTTATTGTCTTATGTCTTTTTTCGTCTGGGTGCTTAACGTGGGTATAAGCGACAACTGAAGACCTCGTCCCCACCCAGAGGGCAATGCTGACCCTACCAACTGAGTGGGATCCGCATGTCTACGGTCGCGCAGGACACGGCAAAGTGTGTTCCAGCGCCTTAGTCCTTGCTGGCTATTAGCGTCGATAAATTTTGCACTTTGTCCGTCTGTTGAGCTAACCACTAAATTTCTGACCTTAGCCGCCGGTAGGCTTCGAACCCACCCCACGTCGGTTGTGCGTTTCACGACCTTACGCTTTAACACGCTAGGCCACCACCCGACATTATATAACATACATATTTCTAAATGTTCTTTCTAAAATATCAACTATTTATCTTTAGTTATATCATTTTGCATATTATAATCACGAATTTTTGTGTTTGTTTAACATATTAGCAAATTTGGTAAATCCGGTTTTAAATAGGATCAAACCTAAGGCATTATCTAAAATTCGGTTAAATATTGCTTTTCACACCATTAAGCCAAAAACCGGCGCCCAAATAAAAAATCAATGGGCTTTTAAAGTTTCCTAACGCTTTACACTTTTGGAATTTGACACGGGCTATTTGTAATACGTAGTGTATTTTTTAGATTTGGCTAAACGTAATGTAAGTAAAATAGGTCAAGAGGACCGATTCAAAAGTAAGATGACGTCTTCGGTCGAGAGCGATGAAGTGCATTTACAAAAGAAGTCGAAACCCGACAAGAGTTTGGAGTTGGTTACCATACACCATCAAGTCCTCAGTTATCGGGTATGTATACATTTATATGTCCTAATAATTACTATTTAATTTTAAATAATAAAAAATATACGTGGTGTTTCTAAATAATTGCGAAATATTTTAAAAGGTGATTTTTCATTAAAAAATAAGAAAAAAACTTTTTATGAACATATGTTCTAAACGTCTTGGTTTTTGAGATACAGGGTGTTAAAATTTTCAAAAAAAAAAAACAAAAATTTTGAAAACACTCATTTAAGTAAAAACTGTTATACTGGATATAAATCTTATTTAAAAGGGCTTTTAATATATTTATAAAACCTAATTTAAAAAAAATCCCGAAATGCTTCTTTTATGGTGTAAAAATATGCAATTAATTATATTTTATTTTTTTCTCTTAAACTAAACAAGATACGGCAAAAACAATTGGAGACATAAAAGTAGTATTCTTATTTGCTCAATCTAAAGAAAGATCAGAAATTTTACACACATTTACACAGTCAGTGGCGTACCGTTTTTGTTGTAAATATTCCTTCAGTGGCTTCTCGAGACGCCTCTGGACTAATTGTAATTCAGTTAGTGTTAAATTAACCCCTTAATGTCATTAATAATATTGCCAAATTAAAACAAAATTGGGTAAAGAATAGTTGGGCTATTTACAAATATAGTTTTTTTTTTTTTAATTTTAACACCCTGTAGTTCAAAAACTAAGACGTTTAGGACATATGATCATATGAAGTTTTTTCTTATTTTTGATTAAAAATCACCTCCTAGAATTTCTCGCAGAAATACCCTGTATATCTTATTATACTAAGGTATTTAGTGTGGTTACCTATTTAAAATATACAGGGTGTCCCAACTCTGTTTATACACGAAATATCTTTGTCGCTGTGTAAGATACAAAAATGAACTTTGGGTAAAAAAAAAATTATTTGGATATACCTATTTTATTGACAGTATTACCAATTATACAAGGTTTTTCAAAAACAGAATTTTGATTGTCTAGTAGGTTTTTTTTTAAATGAAACATTTTGCATACTTTTAAAATATTTGTCTCATTATTAAATTCTTCATCAAAAATGTATAACACACGATACGTGAAAAGTTAAGTAAGAAAATAATATTTTGGTTCTAATTATTTTTAAATAATTTCGCCAGTGTCAGAGTAACAAATAGTATGGTTATATCGCCGGTTTAAGGGTAAAAGTCACTAAGCACATTTTGTTAGAAAAAATGTTCGAACATTTTTAAATTATTTATAGTAAAGGTTTTTGCAGAAATAATTTATTAGTTACATTTATGGGATCCATAAATCTTCATTAAAATATTATACATAAAAAGATGGTTTATCTTTTCTTTTCCATTACAAATTTTGTATAAAATTGTTGTTATTTTCTGAATTATAAAAATGTCACTTAGTGAGTTTTACCTTTAAACCGACGATAGGTAATTTATTACCTTCTATTGTAAAAACTACTTATAAAAATGTCAGCAATTTAGTGTATTGTAGACACATGCCACTTACTTACTTGTCTCAAAAAACAGCAATACGTCAATTATGGCTAGTTTTTGGGTTAAGTAATTAAATACGTAACTAAAATAAACCTTGTATCTGATCTACCCGTTGGTGGTTTTTACAATGAAAAGTAATTGAAACTACTTACTACGAAAAACGAACTACTACTTCATAAGCTTATATTCCACGTAGTGATGTAATTGAACTAAAATTTTTATAATTACAATGTATTGACTTTAACCTTACTGGTACAGCTCAAAATTTTTTGTGTGGGTATTCTAAAAAAATGTAAATATTGTAATGTTAAGAATTCCTTCACGCATATTAAACTTGGAGTGCCTCGTTTATCAGCAGAGCAGCGAAGAGCTCTAAGAATTTTGCCGTGCACATCGTCATTGGACAATACATAGAGTAATGTTTTGTTTACGGATGACTCCAAATTCTATTTACATCACAACGGTGGACGAGTTCGGGTGAGGCGACACACAGGTGAGCGGTGTTTGGACTCAGCTGTGCAAGAACCTGTTCGGTATGCCGGAGAGAATGGGCTGATATAGGCTTAAATAGACGCACCGACTTAGTGGTAATTACACTGCAACGGTTTCTTAACAGCACTACATTACTTAAAAGAAATTTTAATACCATAGTAATTTCTTTTGCGGATAATATGGGTGCAAATTTCATTTTACAGCACGATAATGCCAGGCCACACGTGGCTAGGATAATAAAAACTTTTTAAAATTACCATAATATTGGAGTTATGGAATAGCCGGCTAACAGTCCAGATCTCAATCCCATCGAACATCTGTCGGACACATTGAGACAAAACAACTTAAAAACTTTTTATTTAAAAATGGAAACAACTACCTCAGGAGTTAATCAGAAACTTGAATGAGAGTTGCCCAGTCATTGTGCTTAAGTTTTGAGAGCCAAAGAAGGGCATTCTTGCTACTAAGAATAGTTTTAAGTTACTTCCTTGTTTAAAAATGACAAAATAAATGTATTATTTATTGACTTACTGAAATTTAATTTTTTTATTCCTAAATAACACATCTAATAGATTTACGACATATACAATTTTAACAGTATTTTTTCACAAATAAAGAAGAAAATAATAACTTTTTAAAAAAGTATTTTACAAAAATTTATTTAATTTTTTTTAAGTTGCTGCTTTTTTGTTTTAAGTAGTTTATTTTATGTTAAAATATTATTTGTTACTCGTTTTACATTGTTTATGTAAAATAATTTAATAAAGAGGTAAAATTTGTTAAAAAATATAAGGTGTTCATTAAAAAAAAACTACTTGATATAATTATTTATTATCTAAGGTTTATTTTTGTATCTTGTACAGGGACAATGATATTTATTGTATAAATAGAGTTAGAACACCCTGTATACACGTTTAGCTAAATCAATAGAGGCACAGGCAATATGTGGAAAGGCGACGGTCTAACGCGTGTGAACAACGAACAGGTAAAGATAACACAAAGAACGCCGACATGTAAACGTTTCCACATTGTTGTTGCTTTATTTGCCTATGCACCTTTTAAATTAGCTGAACGTGTATATTTTTAAAATAACCCTCTACATTTCTTAGATTACCAACATAAATCAGGTTAATGTATTATTACTGCAACTTCTTAGCTCTCTGTAAATTTTACTTAGAATAAACATCTGCTAAACAAAATATAGGTTAAGTCTTTTAGTGGATAGTAAATTAAATCCATTGAGAATTGAAATTTAAAATGTTACATTGCTGTTGCTTTTTCTTTAAGGTGATTGTTACATAAATAAAATATAAATAGCAGGGCTTTTGACCCAAGTGTAACACTGTAACTTCCAATAAAAACCTAGTTGATCCAGTTTCTTTCGAATAAAATATCCTCAGGAGTGGAGAACTGAAACAAAAGCATGCATATTTAAAGGATCAAGGATAAAATGTCCAGATCGTGCAAAATATCACGGTTTCAATCGATTTCTTCGAAATGGTGCAGAGAAATGCTTTTATAGTTTTTCTCTTTCTGGATTTTTATTGGGTCGTTTCAAATAATTTAGTAATAAATTTGTTCCCAGTTTGGATTGTGATGCTACTGGTATGTTTTATTCATACGAATACACTATCAGTATTAGCTAAAAGTTATTTAAATCCAGCTGACAGATGCTAGTTAAACTATCTTTAATTTCAGAAAACCTGTATTTGCTTTTATAAAAAAATTTAACAAACGTATATCATATACAAAAATATGAGAGTAAATTCTTAATCATTATTTATATTAACAAATATTTTGTATTACAGACACATTACGCTTTATGATGATGATATTTAGTTTATTTTTAATTTGCAAGAATATTGATTTGCTCTTTTAAGATTTCAAATTATAAAAATGTGTATCATACTCTTTAATGTTAATTTTTTTGCCGTATAAAAGTTAAACCTGATAATTACAGTTCTTTATTTACTATGAAATAAGTATTTAAACTGGTAATACTTTTTTAGGATCTGTATTAAATAAAAATATGTTTTTCTAAACCAAGAAATATTTCAGTTTAATATATTTTTTAAATTTGTGCTAGTGATTTTGATTTACACATTATCCGACACCATAAACACAATATACAAATATATATTTATTGAGTTTGTTAAATCGACAAACACGATTGTAAATATTTTATATTTTATCTCTTGCAAATAAATTTAAATGACTGAGCTGGAAAATCAAACTCGATCCAATTTATTAATTTCCCTTATTTAACGGCAGAAAAAAATTCAACGCGAAGTCTTTTTAATTAAAACGGTTTAATTTATTTAACAAACAGAGCAGGTTATATAACCTCCATTAAAACCACTCTTGTTCTAACTTTGCTTTTTATTCTACCAATTATAAATAATTTAGTAAATTTGATGAGTTTTTAAACCTAATAGTGCAAACTTTACAAAAAAAATAAATTTTTAATATTTTGCTTTAAAAAATTAAAGTTTTCTTTATAAATTACTTTTGCACCTGTCCGTCTGTCTTTCACAAAATTTGGGAATACTTATACATTATTTTTATTAAGTACTGCATGTTATTAATCGGACAAGCAATATTTATGTAAAATTTATTAGGATATACAGTGTGTCTAAAAAAGTCTGAAAACGCTTAAATAGCTCAGCGATTTTTGAACCAAATTGGACAAAATTTGGTACTCCAGGAGTAAAAATCATACTCTAAATTTAGTGTTGATATTGGCGTTATTGCCAGATTTTCAGTTTTGCAGAAATGAAATGAAAGTATTTAAATGAGATACCTTTTTTTTATGAGATTTAAGCTGTTTCTTACCATACAATGGTATAGAAGTCCAATTTTTCTCTTTAAATATTAATAGCAACAAATATGTTTAATTTAGTAATAATAATAGGCCTAAATTGCGTAGGTATTACCTACCGTTTATACCTTTGCAACTTTTAAACTGGTCCCTCGTCAGTTTTTACATAAGTAATACCTAGATAAATTTAGGTTTTTGAATATCAAAATGCACCATTTAAATAAAAAGGAAACATTCAGTGTAGGATTATTTTTGTTTACATCTTGTCTTTTAAATTATTTTAATAATTATCTAGTAATTCGATTAACATAAGATCTGTCAAGCCACCAGTTTAATATTTGGAAGGTGTAAACGGTAACACCTACGCACTTAACCCCTATTTTAACGAATTTTAAAAAATTCTCTGCTATTAATACTTAAGGAGAAAAATTGGACTTCCATACTATTGTATAAGAAAAAAACGGCGGGAATCAATAATAAAATAAAAAAAATAGGTATATCATTTAAACTTAAAAACTTTAAATTTATTTTTACAAAGCCGTAGATCTAGCAACATCTTCGATATCAATACTAAATTCAGAGTATGGTTTTACCCTGGAGTACCTGAGTTTCGTCCAATTTGGTTCAAATTTCTTCAAGATATTTAAGTTTTTCCCAGACTTTTGGACACACTGTATTGGGTTTTGATACTAGTTTATTTTGTTGATTTTATCTTGCAGCAGACTCACATGTTAACTTAATTTTTTTAAAAACAAGTGGCGCAAAATTGCTTATCCTATCGTAATATGATTCTGTTTTTATAAATGACGTCGTATGTCATCGCGACTTTATCATTTGTAAACTAATCAAAAGTAGAACATTGAAAAATTAATCAAAAATCGTTATACTCCGCAAGACTGTCGAATACTTGTGACAATGTTTTCTAAACAAAAATTATCCATTTGTGATTTCTAGCTTAGACAACATTTCGTCTTTAATTTTCTGGTCGTCTGGCATCCACTTTGGACAAACACTGCGGCATTTAGCCACTCCCGCAAAAAAGAGTGATTCAGTTTAAGCATAAAATAAAAGTGGTCTGCCTCAAAGTAGCTGTTTGGCCGCGAAAATCGCTTCTGTGGCTGCAAATGTCGAAAAAACCCCTCGCACATAAACCAGAAGACGTGCCCCGCAACAAGGCCTCAGTAGGTCTAAATAAATTTTGATAAAAGACTTGATGATGTTTTGGTACAAAGTTCACACACGGCACATAGCACCAACGACAGTGTACAATCTAAGGCTGTGTTGGAGCGGTTTTAGGCGAGGTTAGCAGCTCTGCTCGACCGAAGCAGCCTTATATTACTGTAACATAAAGGTGATTTTGTCAGGCCGCGCTACCAGCCTTGCTCAAAACCGCCGTTTAAATAAAAATAGCCGAAGGCAAGCGTTTTCCAGCTCCTTAATCTCTTGTTTTGGTGATTTGTAATGGCCTGCTATGCCGGTTAATTTGACTGTTCCTGGCCACTTTCTTGAGGATTTTTAATGTCACGGGTCTCCCAGATCAAGCCACAGACCCTGGTGGCCCTAAAGGAGGATATCCGATAAGAAGTAGATAATTTAACGAAAGAAGTTTTAAGAATATTCATGAAAAATGCTGTAAAACTTGCGCTAGGTTTGACTATATATATATATATATATATATATATATATATATATATATATATATATATATATATATATATATATATATATATATACGGGGTGTTATTTAATAAGTGTCCGATATTTCAGAGAGTGATTTTTCAAGTATTTTTAAGGTAAAAAGTTCCTATGAACGTGTGGTCTAAGATGCTTCGCTTTCAAGATACAGGGTGTCAAAGTTTTATTTTTATTTATGTTTTTCTGCATAATTTCTAAATAATGCCGATTTCCGAACGAAAATTGGTACCTGGGGGTTTTTGACATGAGAAATTTGAATTTGTTCTTAATTTAGCTCTTACTTGTAGAGGGCGCTAGCCACATGTATATTCTCACTTTCAAAGGCTCATGACTTTTTGTACAACCCTGTATTTACATTTTTGTTAAAAGAAATGGATTCCTTAGTCATTTTTACGTAAAAAGGTACTCTTATTAGATATAGATATATATATATATATATATATATATATATATATATATATATATATATATATATATATATATATATATATATATATATATATATATATATATATATATATATATATACAGGGTGTTATTTAATAAGTGTCCGATATTTCAGAGAGTGATTTTCAAGTATTTTTAAGGTAAAAGTTCCTATGAACGTGTGGTCTAAGATGCTTCGCTTTCAAGATACAGGGTGTCAAAGTTTTATTTTTATTTATGTTTTTTCTGCATAATTTCCTAAATAATGCCGATTTCCGAACGAAAATTGGTACCTGGGGGTTTTTGACATGAGAAATTTGAATTTGTTCTTAATTTAGCTCTTACTTGTAGAGGGCGCTAGCCACATGTATATTCTCACTTTCAAAGGCTCATGACTTTTGTACAACCCTGTATTTACATTTTTGTTAAAAGAAATGGATTCCTTAGTCATTTTTACGTAAAAAAGGTACTCTTATTAGATGACGCTAGGAGCAACCGTTTTCGAAATATTTTAGTTTAAAATAATCGATGCATACGCTTAGTAATAAATATGCTAAGTAAAGACCGCTACTTGATAAAACCGTCATTTCGGCGGTCTTTACTTAGCATATTTATTACTAAGCGTATCATCGATTATTTTAAACTAAAATATTTCGAAAACGGTTGCTCTAGCGTCATCTAATAAGAGTACTTTTTACGTAAAATGACTAAGGAATCCATTTCTTTAACAAAAATGTAAATACAGGGTTGTACAAAAAGTCATGAGCCTTTGAGATGAGAATATACGTATGACTAGCGCCCTCTACAAGTAGAGCTAAATTAAGAACAAATTCAAATTCTCATGTCAAAAACCCCCAGGTACCAAGTTTCGTTCGGAAATCGGCATTATTTAGAAAATTATGCAGAAAAAACATAAATAAAAATAAAACTTTGACACCCTGTATCTTGAAAGCGAAGCATCTTAGACCACACGTTCATAGGAACTTTTACCTTAAAAATACTTGAAAAATCACTTTCTGAAATATCGGACACTTATTAAATAACACCCTGTATATATATTATTAAAGGTAAAGTTCTTTGGGCATATGGCTCATCAATGACTATAAAAATTAATAAATAAAAAAAACCCTGTAAGAATTCGGCTACCATGGTTGGTTGTTTAAAAATTACGGAGTCTCCAAAACAAAATGGAATACCCCGGGCCCGACCAAGACGGTGACACGTGTTTCGTCTTCGTTAAGACTTGTCAAACCGCTTCAGGTCGCTAGACGCCTTGATGAAGACCCGACTGACTGTAAATATTCTTTCCGTCGATCAGAACTAATAAATACAGACAGCAGTGCCATCTCACCAAGAAATTCAAAACAACCAGCCATAGCATCGAGAGGTTAAAGGTGGTAGGTAAAAAGTGCGCCATCTAGTTGTATATGGCGAAAGTTAAAAATGCAAAACATACTGTCATGCCAACAAACCATATGGAAACTGGCCGCCCATCAGTCTGCGGGTTTGCAGAATTCGGATGAGTAGTTTTGCCAAATCCAGGTAGGTGGCGTACAGCAGTGACTTTTTTATTTATTAATTTTTATAGTCATTGATGAGCCATATGCCCAAAGAACTTTACCTTTTAATAATGTATTTATATCAAGGCTCATGAACCTTTCACTTATATATATATATATATATATATATATATATATATATATATATATATATATATATATATATATATATATATATATATATATATATATATATTTATATACAAGGTGTCCCAAATCTATTTATACACAAAATAACTTTGCCCTCGTACAAGATACAAAAATATACTTAATATAAACAATGTTTATTTGGATACACTCTTTTTATTGACAGTACAAGTTCGTATACAGGGTGTCTCAAAATCATAGTTTTCATTATCAAGTAGGTTTTTTTAAATGGAACACCCTGTATATTTTTACAAATTTTTACTTTGCATTAAATTCTACATTAAAAATGTATAACACACTATACGTCAATTATTGCTGGTTTTTGAGATATCAGCAGTATGCCAATATACTCATTAACAATTAAAAGTAAAGGAAGAAAACTTTATTTTGGTTCTAATTATTTTTAAATAATTTTGTCACTGTCTGAGTGACAAATAATATAATAACATTAATTTAATTTCCTTTCATTTTAAGAACTACTTATAGGTATGTCAGCAATTTAGTTTATTTTAGACACTTATTTACCTAATTGCAC
Source organism: Listronotus bonariensis (assembly GCA_014170235.1). NCBI lineage: Eukaryota > Metazoa > Arthropoda > Insecta > Coleoptera > Curculionidae > Listronotus > Listronotus bonariensis. The sequence continues at coordinate 398,202 of JACEGR010000008.1, forward strand.
TAAAAAAACAGCAATACGTCATTCATGGCTAAAATAAACTGAATAGCTGACTTATCATCATTGATTTTTACAATAAAAGGTTTAAAAACTGCATGATATTATATTATTGGTCACTCTGACAGTGACAGAATTATTTAAAAATAATTGGAATCAAAATATTTTTTCTCCGCTCTCAATTGTTATTAAGTATATCAGCATACTGCTAATATTTAAAAAACCAGCAGTAATTGGCGTATAGTGTGTTATACATTTTCATGTAGAATTTAATGCAGTGTAAAATTTGTTAAAATATACAGGATGCTCCATTTAAAAAACCTACTTGATAATGAAAACTATGTTCTTAAGACACCCTGTATACTAACTAGAACTGTCAATAAAAGAATGTATCCAAATAAACATTTTTTATGTTATGTTTATTTTTGTATCTTGTACAGGGGCGAAGTAATTTTGTGTATAAATAGAGTTGGGACACCCTGTATATATATATTGGTTTTAAATTTGTTAAAACTGCAGATAAAATTTAAGTGTTTTTAAATATTTTATCTCTCGGTAATAAATTTAATATAAATGAGTGGGCCGAAAAATTAAATCCAATCGAATTATTAATTTCTCTTATTTAACTGCAAAACGCTTTTAAAAATGCACTTTTTATTTTTAACACGGTTTTTTAACATGAATAAAGCAAATTATTTCTATTCTATTAAAAATTTTAATTTACCAGTTTATCTAAGAAGCTTTAATATATTAAAATATTGCTTTAATATAACGTAATACTCTGCTTGGGAGTATTTCAATGCATTAAAAATTTTACGATTATCCCAGGCGTACCATATAGATTAAAAATTAAGTTAAATTCATATGATTTATATAAAATATTAACCTGCTAAATACGAACAGACGTGTTTTATTTTGGGAATGATTACACCGCTGTAGGTCGTAGAGACCCTTAAACATGCTGCTCTAAATGCGTAAAGGCAAACTAGTACATTGTCGTTAAGAAACATCAATACGTCCCAATATTCAGCAACTGCATTTATAAAATTATATACATTGACAAAGATAAAACTCCAGCAATTCCTCGCAAATTGTATAAAGAAATAGAAAAAGAGCGCTTTAAAGCGCATTGTTCATAGAAGTCATGGATAAGATGGTTACTTAAACCAATGTACCTTTGTTAATTTGGCTCCGATTCGTCTCAAAGTCTTACAAAATTTTCTTAAAATATTCTTTATTTAGAAAATGCAGAAAAAAACTTATGTACAGATACGCTAAAACAACAAAGATAGTTTTAAATGTATAAACAAAATCCGATAAGCAACCTATCCAGCCATCCTAAACTATTTTCAATTTCATACAGCTTATATATTTTTAAACAAACATGTATCATATACAAGCATATAAGGTAATTCCTAATCCTTAAAATGTTATAAATTATATTCACAAAAATTTAGTGTTTCGCACACGCTAACAGTTTATAATAAAGAGTAATTGGGGACATTTGGCTAATTTTAATTTGCAAGAATACTAATTTGCTATTTAAATTTTTTTAAACTTAAAAAAAGTGTATAATACTTTTTATTATTTTTACAAATAAATTTACAGTGTGGACGTAAATAGTCCCTTTCCTACCCGGCTTACTTTTATACCCTTAAGTTCTTCTTTATTAAATTTGGGTATGACTAATGAAATGATATAAAATACTATTTGACGTAAAAATAATAATTTCAACAATCAAGATGGCGGATGGGCACCATCTTATAAAAAAACAAAGAAATGGAAAGAGGGGCCTTTTAGCATATCATTTTAAAGCTCCTGACTAGTACCTTAACCATAACTTTAAAATATAAAAGCAATACCTTCACCTACTACATATATATTTTTTTAAATTAAATTTTTTTATTACATACAAAATGGGGGTATGTCTGGATGTATAAAAAACGGTTCAGGATATCGATATAAATACCTTTTTGTACAAAAATATGAAGGAATTAAACGGCCAAACCAAAATGTTAAATTTTTCACCTCTGTAAAAAATGCATACAACAAACAAAAAAACATTGTCCCATCCTGTACAATTATAACTTACTAAGCATTATTTGCCTATGTAAAATGCATTGGTTTGGGTTAATTCTAACGCCCAAATATCATTGTTATTGTGGCAACCATTTAAAAATTTTAAATGAAATACATTTCTATTACATACAACTTTAAAGGTCAATAACTCCCTAAGGAAGCGCTATAGAACTTTTTTTTTTATATAAAGTAGTAACATTATTTTGGCTCACTTTATCACCCCTATCATTTTTGACCTTACCTTTCCGGACACCCTGTATATTAGAGAACCACTGATAATTTTAAGATTTTTAATGTAAAGTCGTAACAAAACACTTTTTTGCGCTTACATTGCAAACGCAGAGGGAAAAGGGAATTGTTTTGGTTAGTTCTGGTTAAATTTAAATATGGTTAAATAAAATTTAAGGCATGCAAAGCTGCGAGCAAAAGCAGATGGTTTATAAGTTAAAAGACGAATAAAAATTTCTTGAAGAGCGCCTATGTACGGACATATAACCTATAAAAATAAAGAGAGTAACAAATGTTTTACATAAAATCCGATGAGCAACCTATCCATCCGTCCATTTTTGCACTACATGCTGAATGTACTAACTGATGTAAAAATAATGTTTTTGTTTCAGGATGCGTCAGCACGGCCAGATGGACGTTTCCCAGTTTGCAGCTGTGATCCTCAACTGTTTTTTCTATCAGCGCCGTGTTTAACCTTTTGTTAGATCAATGTTGGCTTTAGCGATTCTTTTTGGTGTTAACTATATTTTATTCTTCCAAGCTCAATTCTGTAATATGTTTAATTAATTAATAATTATGCATATCTATAAAGATACAGGTTGCAAAAAAAACTCTGAAACGACAAAGAATTTGGTGGTAAAGTCTAACAAGGTCTTATAAATTACATTTTGTAAACAATTAACGGTCGCGCAACCAGGATTTTAAAGGTATTATATTTACTTGGGACATAGGACTTTTACCAAAAATTTACCAGGTGCCCACGAAATTACTAGCAAGCCAGTTATTTTCTTGAGAAGTGTTACACGATTTTCAAACTTTGGTCGGATATATGACACTTTCGGTAAAACCAAAAATTGTATTTAGGTTAGGGTAGGATAAAGGGTTTATGTTGTAAACAATGGCATTACACCTTTTCTTTCATCAATTGTTTTTAACAAATTTCGGTTCCCGTTACATTTTTGGACGCCATTTTCTTAAAAACCTATTAGGATAGGAATAAAACGTGAAACATGTATTTTCTTGAAATAGCCTGTGGCATTGATTTTAGAAAAATATTTAGGTTGTTCCATTTAAAATCGTAAAGTTGAGAGTACTTCCAGGTAAATCAGACGTGCCACATAAAATCTGAAACATCAGAATTCTGCATCCTATCCAACTATACATCCGACCAAATTTTAAAAATCGTGTAACCTTTCTCAAGAAAACATGAGGCTTGCTGGTAATCCCATGGGCACCCGGTTCGTAGATGCCATTGACATTGGCCAGAAAAACTTTGATGAAGAAAATTTTTATTTTGAAAGTTGGGAAAATAAGTTCACTTTCTGGTTCTGGTTCTTTCGCCCTTTAGCAAACTTCTTTAAGGCAGTTGCTTTTGAAACTATTTTTGGGGGGCAGGAGGCTAACCAAAAATAAACTGCTTTTAGCAAATTCTAAAATATTTTTTGGTGGGGGTGCCTTGTCTGAATTTTTTAGATTAAAAAAATAAAAATTCTTATTGCGCGCCCGATAATTAAATATTTTAAGGCTCAATAAAGTTTCAGATTTTTTTCTGTTTTCTGTTCATACATATCAAAAGAATCATTTTTTTAACCTAGAAGCACACAAAATGGTAGATCCCAAAGAAGGAATGCATACGTCCTTCAAACCCCACAATTACTAGAATGTAACACCTGCTGCCTGCCGAGGTCTTCCTTTCGTCTCCAAAACTTCAAGTATTTAAGTCCCGTGTTAACAAACTTTCTACCTTGCAGCTAAGTCTACCTTATATAAGTATCTTATTTTCCAGTTATAATCATAACTAAAATCAATACAAATATAAATTAGGATGGGGGCGGTATCCAACAGTTTTGCTCCCATCTAATTGTTCTTATAATTTTGAAGAATATTTTTAAGAAAATATTGTAAAAGCTATTTTGGATTATTTGTTAATATCTTACCCTAATGTGTGCATCTGGGTTTAAAATATTATCAATATCAACTATAAGCAAAAATATTTTTAAATGGAATAAAAAAGATTGAGCATAAAACTAGTATTTAATGAAATATTTACATAAGTTACTAATGGTGGCCAAAAATACCAATATTTTACTACCTAAACCAAATTAAAAAAATAAGTAAATGCCGTCGTTACCCAATTATAGCTAAAATGTGTTTTAGTTCTAATACAAATTTAAAATACCTGCACCAGCCAAAAATTTTAAAAAATATATATAGTTTTTTTATTTTGATATTATTATAACTAAATAAAAACTGACATTACTGAAAGATGACTGATAATGTAAGTCTATTTTCTTTCACTTGTATATTTATTCTAGCTGTTTATATAGGGTGATTTTTAACCTTTACGCATAAACTTGGAAAATATTTTTAAGGACAAACAACCACTAATATTAAAAAAGTTAGTAAAACATTTTTAGAACTTAAATTTTGAGGACAAATAATAACTATTAATAAAAACCAAGTTATTTATCTACTTTTTGTGTCAAAAATATTTTGGTTTAATAATTATAAGCCATTATTTTAATCCTAATAGCATAAGCATAACTGAGCACAACTGATAGAAGATTACTAACAGGAATATCAAACATCATTATAGTTTGTTTTCTGTAGCAAAACAATAGTTTACTATCTTTTTTTGTAGTTTTGATTTGTAGCGTAAGTATTTACATTTTTTTAATTTAAAATAATTGATTATGTTCCCAAAGAAAAATATTTTAGTTTTTTTTTTATTATTATGCATGGGTTTGTCCGTAGCAATTTTACAAGTTTGTGCGTATAGGTTAAGAATCACTTTATATTTTCTTTAACTTTGCTGCTTTAATTTAAAAGCAGCGACGGTTTTTTGACTGTTTTAAAATTTTAAAATAAATATTTTATTCTTTAGATTTAGGGTGTTTTTGTAGAAGTTAAACGAATAAAAAAAATAAAAAAAAACAATATGTAAAACAGAACAATTTACAGACCCTTCCAATTTAAATATTTCGCATGTAAAATATCTCTTAAGTCAAATATTCTGGACGATTTGGCGAAGTTCCATAAAAACAAAAACAACGAAATATTCTATTTAGTTACATACATTTTAATCATCTAACCTATCATTCCTCTTACCGTCAAATCAGGAACAAAAAAATATGTAATTCAAGTTTCTGACCTAATAGCATTTTTTTCTTTTAAACTGTTGGACATTCTTGGCATCTTGCAAATCCAAACCGATAAAAAAAATTAAACAAGGGAACATTTTTATTTAAGGAAACAACAAATAATAGAATATAGTGTTCCTACAGCAATTTCCGAAATAGTAAGAAATTATTTGGTTTTTCATAATGTCAGTTGTTATGACCCGTTTTTTATTATTTATTTATGCAAGTGTGACATACAGTTATTTGTAAAACTGTTTCTATGTTTACTCAAAACTTTTGCTTTTTAATAAAAGATTAAGTTGTAAATTAGGGTTAAAATTAGATAATAGGAAAAACAATAAATAAAAAGAAAAAAATATTAATTATAAAACAACCCAATAATGACATTTTGATAAGTTTCCGTAAGTGTGCGATTATTTGGGGGTGTCAGTAAATTACAGGGTGTCACGTCAATATGACCCGGCAAATTCAAAGCCTGAAACTTCGACGCGTGACAATTCGACGCGGTAAATTCGACGTACAACAATCCGTCGCATCGCAATTCAACGCAGGAGAATTCGCCGCTCACAATGAGAAATATGGTTGTAATATTCAGTATTTAATATTTGACGTAAGATTACATCTACGGTTATATCTAGGGAATTCGTTAAAGTCACGAAAATGTTTAACAATCCCAACCTCTATTTCCGTTTCTGTATTGTATGCACGAATGCACATTGTTTTTTTCGTGCCTGTTACTCAACCCACGGATATATGTGGAATAGGACTAAACAAAAAAATCACAGTCATGTTTAATCAGAACTAACTTTTCTCTTTTGTGCGTGTAATTTCATTGATTTGAAGCGCTACAGACGGTCATGCAAAACTATCACATTGGGACACATGGCTAGTCCTGGTTAGTTTTTTTTTAATTTCGTAATAAAGTCAATTAAAGAATTGTAAGCCAGGTGCAACATCCGTGTCTCTATTATAGTCACGGATGAAACGACAGATTTCGGTCATGATATAATGATTATTTTATTCTTTAAAAAATATGTTATTTTATTTTCTTTGTTAATTTCTGCGACCAATTGAGTCTGCGTCGAATTCCAAATGCGTCGTATTGGACCGCGTCAGATTGTCTCTGCGACGAATTTTCGTCGCGCCATATTTGCCCCGTCAATTTGTCGCTCGACCAATCGTCCTCGCCGAATTGTCGTAGATCCAAATTACAGTTAAATAGATTAAATTCTTTTACGAAATTTAAAATTTAATGTTAGTTTTTTTTAAATTTATACTTAGTTAGTTTTTAAATCTGACATCAAATAACTTTAATATATTTAATATAAAGTTTTTTCTTTAATTATTTTATATTGAAAAATAAATCTCTTATACACTAGTTGTAAAAATGTCAGTTTTAATTTAAAAACTTTGTCTAAAAGCTTTTTCTTTGGTGCTATTTTAAATTTTTAAAAATCTATTGTTATGCTAAGTTCTGTAGTAACTGTAAATGTTACGTAGTCATAAGCAAGTGTTGTTTTTAGTTAAAATGTATGAAAAAATTGCTAAAAATGTAAATATCTATACCTATAAGTCTATTCATATCATAGAAGGATACCCAGTAAATCCGATTAAGTATTTTTAAAAATTATATTTTTTTAATCATTTAATGAAGCATAAAATAATTTTGACAAAGTTTGGCGATTTAGTATGTTTTAATTTATTAAAGTACAATTCCAATATTGCCTCAACTGATTGAAACATAAAAGCATATAAAAAGGAAAAAAACAGGTAAATTCAATATTATAAATTAAATTTAATTTTTAAATTTAAATCAAATCTTTATACACCTGGAAATGATATTTCTAATTTTACTTGTAGAATGTCACACAAATGTCAAAGATATAAAAGTCTGCATAAGAAAAATGGTTATTAAGCATTTGTAAAAAAATATCTGTAAATTCTAAGAAATATAATAAAAATAAGCAATGAAAAATTGGCAAACTGGATTTTGGTTTTATTACATACATATATGATTTTGGTTTTATCACATACATACATATATAGTTTTTGTTAAAAAATTATTTAAAAAATAGAAACCATTTGCATTTAACCATTGGGTACAACCAAATCATAAAGGTGTAATTATTGCTTTTTAAAATATTTTATTTCCTAATGTCGTAGTACATTGTTTACCTGTAGAAGTGTATTAAATAAATTATATATTTTTTGCAAATTTTATAAATTTATTGCTCAAAAATTATTCAACGAAAATTTTAATTACTGTAAAAATAAAATATATTGTGTAAATAATTGTAAAAATATTTATCCTGAAAATAAATAAGTAAGTAAATTATTTGTTTTGCTTTCTTTAATGGGGAAGATACCTGTTAATGCCTAAATTTTCATAGATTTTTATAATTCTTTTTTATAAAGAAGTCATTAATACTTTTAAAAATTGTATGTTAGTTTATTCAAATGTTAAAATAATATATATTTTTTTATTTTAATTATTTAAAATGGCGGCTGTACGCTAAATTCTTCGAGGAAGGTCTGAACGAGACTTCTTAATCGGCGGGCACTCTTGCATCTGTTCTAGGGATTTGAAAATCAAAAATTCAATTTTTTGTGTTTATTAATACCATAAATTATTAGTCAACATAAAAAAAAATTTAAAAAAAATCCGCGGAATACAATGCTTGAAAAAATAAAATAAATTCTTGGCTTAATTTTTCCATCAATAATGCTTTAAACAAAATATGTTTTTAAAAAAGTTTCAGAATTTTGTAGGTACACTGTTGTTCAAAAGATGTATACAAAATTTCAGAAAGATCGGTCAATAACTTATTGAGTTATCTTGTCCGCCAATTTAAAAAATGTTATTTTGAGAAAACACGTTTAAAGTATGAATACATACGTAAAAATTTAATGATTATAGTGACTTACCGACTCTGTAATATAAGAAATATTGAAAATTATGTCTTAAAATTTTGGTGTCATATTCTAACATGACTATATTAACATATTATTAAAAAAATATATATAAAAAATCATCATTTTACAGGTATCTCCCCTTAATACTATATCTATATTCTGTATCCAGCCAAAAATGGGACACCATTTTTTTATGCCAGCGGTATTTTATTTTAATAGAGTTATTTTAATCGTACCTCAAAAAAAGCAAAAATGCCCAAAAGATCTGGAGCTAGTCTTCTGATTCTTCACCGCGCACTATAGGAGAGGAGAGAGGTTTTAGGCTGTCATAGTGCGTAGTTGATACAATTTGAATCATTTTTTAGCGTCTTTTAACTCATCTTGTCTTATTTTATTTAAATGACCAGACACTCATTCAATCAGTACTTTCTAGAAATATGTTTTGCCATTAAGGCATAAAAAACTATTTAAACATAAACAAAAAAAATACGGGCACATTCAAGTTCTTGGAAGTGAATAACGATAAAGTTAGTACTTTCAGGTGGCAGGATTAGTACCCCTTTGGTACAAGGGCCGCGGGAGGGGTGTGCAAGAGGGTGCAGTTGCACCCCTGACTTTTGGATACTGTCATAAAATGTATAAAAAAGTAGTTCAAAGTTTTCATAGGGATAAATCAAGTTTTCTTGACTTTTGAAAGGATTTTGCACCTTCCGACTTTTGTATGTGCGCGGCGCAATATAGGATTTATGAAAAAGGTACCTTTGTGAAGGTGCTGACCTTTTTTTTGCTCTTTAAATGTTTCTGGGCTCTGAATAGGAAAGTAGACAAAAAATGTTTATTAGATAAGGACCTTTTTTTCTCTTTAATTTTTTTTTCCTTGGTCCTTAAAATTTCTTATTTTTTGCACCCCCAGAATTTATTCTGGCAGCGGCCATGTACAAAAAGGCAGACAAAAACTTGATTACCGCGCCTTTATCAGTCGTCCTTAAAAAAACTATCCATATTCCAAAATGCCTGTGGACTTTTATAGGCCGAGCAGTTATCTCCAAATTCTTATACACAGAATATTTAGGAGCATAAATAATGTAGTATTTCAGAATACTGTGAACTAGACGGTTGTTGGTTGGTTGCTTGGTTTAGGCGGGGTTGAACATGCATCATGTTAATACCGCAGCCTGTGGGCCTACTGCGCTGCCCTCTCTAGGTCTAGCAGATGTCTGTCAAGATGATCATGCCGAGAAAGACTTCCGCTAGGTATATTTTCAAACACCCTATGTCTTTTGCATGTAAGAACATTGAAGTCGTATATTATGTGTAAGATACCCCGAGATGTGGTGGGATCATTGTATATTCCCATTTTCTGAAAGTGTTTTTTTTTTAACAGTAGCCCATTCAAGTTCCTTGCTACGCTTTAAGTAAGTGCTCTCCAAAAAGAAACTAAGCTGGTAATTTATTGATATGGTCGCCTAGCGTTTCCTTTGCATCTCTTTGACTAGATAGCGTGTGCCAACATTCTGGTGGTAATAAATGGTATCTATATCTATCTATTTTCTAAATGTTATTTTCTATACCTTTTGGTTATTGTTGCTTTCATCATCTGTTTTAACAATTCTAGGACAAGCTCTGGACCTTATAGATGACTTAGCTCTTTCTAGGTTACAATTTTTTCCCATTGCCCTCTATATCCGAGTAGTTCAGGAACCCAGGATAGTTCTATCCTGTTGTTCTTAGATAGTTGTATAAATACCGACAGTTCCACTGTAGTAAAAACATAGGCAACACTTGGGCGAATTGACTTACATTCGCCTGACTCGGGCAAGTGTAAACAAAACTGAAATCTTATTCAGTTAATCATGCGGATACGTTTATCAATCGAAGCGAAGAGTAGATAGTAAATTCATTAGTTTTCTGCCTATGTTTTTAGTAGTGTGGACCTGTCTGTATTTGATTAATTTGCATTAACTAAGGGTTTTAAATTCCAGAAAGATAAGAATCGCTGTAATCGCAAGTAAAGACTCCTTTACGCTTTTGGGTTTAATACCATATGTATCAAGTATTGTTAGAATTTTATTAAAAATTGTAATAATTAGGTTTTAAAGAGAGTAAAGATAATAAAACACTGTTATGTTGATAATATATTTATTTTTACACTGATTACACAGCTAGGTGGAGCTAGATTTTAAAATACCAGTGCTTACTAAAAGCAGAAAAATTGAAAATAACTCATATTCCTATTAAATATATTTGCTATAATCATCAAATACATCATATATATTCTTTCGTATTAAAATCCGCCTTTTCTACAATGCGGCCATTTACATTGTGTTTAAATAAATATCACATTTATTTGTTTTAACTTGCAGTATATATTTAAGCTATATAAACATATATAAAAACGGATAAAAGCGTTTTAGTCCAGTTAGATAATGTAAAACACAAATTTGAATATAACTTAAAAAATGCCTATACATCAGATTAAAAGCAAGGTATAGATACTGATTGTTTTACTTAAACTCTCCGACGCCACTGTTCTATAAGATAAATGTTGTTTTTATCGCGAGAAACTAGTGTGTTGACCCCACTTCTTTATCTAGCTATGTTGGTTTTATATCATAATAGCTACACACTGCTCTTTGATCTGAAGCTTATACATATTAACACCAATAATTTTTTAGTTACAGTCAATGCCCCCTGTAATATTTCTAAAATTTAAGATATTTCTTAATTAATATTATTTCAAAAAATAGTTTTTAACAAAATTAATTTGTATATTAAGCGGTCTTAAAATAAATTTATAGCTTAGTTACTTTTTTTCTTTATCGATTTTTTTGTAATATTTAGTATTTTAATAGCATATAAGTAAGGGCAAAAATAGATAAAAAGTACAATTCCCAACATGGCGGCAGACTGCAAATCACCGACGGTAGCGGCACAGCGACAGCAGCACTACTAATTACTACTTCCATGTCCTAAAGAGATAAATTTGCGAAAATACTAATTTTAGATTAAAAACCAAATACTTTTGTTTTGTAAAATTGTTACCTTAAAATACACCCTTAGACATTAAATAAATATCATTAATATGAAAGGTACCCATTCACATACAATTCGCCTGCAGTCTAGAACTGTCGATTTTAATATCATCAGGTAAAATTTGGTAATACACATGCAGGCCGCCAACAGTTCTGAGCCTGATCACATAATTGCCACGGTAGCCTGACGTGTATGGAGTAAAAACAATAGTTCCAATTTGTAGATCCAACTTTAATACTGTTGGACCCTTTTTCCAAAAAAGTGACAGAGTCGAGCAAAAGTACTTAGTTTAAGATCCAAATAGAAAGCGACCTGCACAGATCTGTTTACCAGATAAAAACTATTTTATAATAAATTCATTATTTAAATATAGGCCAAGGTTATATTTAAATTTAAAAAATACTTTTAAATTTTTGACACACCCGGTATAATGGCAATTTTTGTTTATTTTTTTACTCTTCATAATAGTACTAATATATTACTAATATTTTATCTTTCAGTTTTGTAACTAAAGCTATGGGAAATTTTTGGTCATTCTGTATTATCTAAAAATACATATTTTATTAACTAGCCTTAGAATGTAACTATACATGGTGCGCCAAAAATTTAAATGGTATTTTTTTTTAAATTTAAATATGGCCTTGACACAATCGTTGTTTAGTTGTAATTTCTTTCCTGATTTTTCTATTTTTCTTTTTTATTATTGACCATTGATAAAACTTTATTAAAGCACATACCATTCATTCTGAGATAGTCATTAAGATCTTATAAAATAATGTATTGCGCTGGAACAACCAATCTTTTACTCAAAAACATCTTTTTGCCTTTGTTATTGGTTTTTAGTAATAAAAGTAAAAAAGGTGCTACACGCTTTTTTTAACGACTTTGTAAAAAACATTGTTTTTTATCGACAGATCAGAACTGACCAAATGCTTGTGTGCGTGGAGAAATCACAGTTTGCCTGCAGTTCCGAATTTGTCAGTCCAAAAACTAAAGGCCGCGTTGTTTCACTTAACTGAATAGTGTGTGGCTTAAGACAGTTGACACCTTTAGTTCAGTTTGTACAGTCCTAGAACTGCAGACGAACTGTATGTGAATAGGTACCTTAATAAGAAAATCCGTAAAAAAATATTACTCAAAATGTGGGGCAGTGTCAGAAAATACTAGGAAAAACAATGAAAGCCTACCATAGACTAGACACGGTAAGGCATGCAAGTCTGAAAGTAAAGGTCGGCCCACACATAACCGCACTGAGCCCCATTTCACGGTGATAGTGGGAAAAATTAATACAGAAAAATTCAAAAGAACTTTTTATGCCCTTAAAAATAAACAGAGCATTTTTTCAAGTTAAGTCTTTTTTTATGTATGTACATATTATCTCTTTGTTTAAATAAAACAGATTCTCCTACTTATCTCTGCTTCCTTTTTTCCAAACTTTAGGTGTAGTATAAGTGTCTGGTCACACATAACCACACCGATGTCCAACAAGACCCACATCATAGCACAACCGTGTCTCGTACGGTCTAAAACATGGCCAGCAAATGAAATCATACGTGGATCGGCTAGCGCCGATGTTCCCCGAAGCAAGCTTTGTGTTTACGGGCGTCACCTATTAATACAGTTCATTACGAATAAAAATTAAAAGTTTGTGGTTAAGGATAGTTGTTGTAAAGAAACAATACAAGAAAAAGTGATTTAATAAGTAAATAAAAGTGTAAAATAATAATTATTATTACATCTTGTAAATAATATGTGAGTAAGACTTACAAATACATTGTTATTTTTTGTTATAAAAGTTTTTTAAAATTTATATTTCGAGAAATCAATTAAACTAATGTTGGTTTACTTGTTAAAATGCGGTGTGAGATATGTTGTCGGGCACGGAGCGGTGACAATAAGCCTAAGGCATTTGTTCATAACGGTACATTTCAAAACCGAGACACGGCCGTGTTATGGTGCAGGATTCGGTATAGTTATATGTGGCCAAAGCTTAAAGCTGTGTTACCTCATTTCTAATGTTTAATTAATGTTTAGGTGTTATTTAAAGCGTGGAATAATTGACTTATATTACTGCAGTTTGATTGAATACAAAAGTTTTGCACCGCATCCCTCTACATTTCACCAGGGAACGCACGGCCATGGGCTCGTTGCGGTTATGTGAGGTCCAACCTTAAGACTGATACTATGAATTTGCGTAGTAGCGCTCTGTCAGTTCAGCATACACACGGTTGCAGTTAAGGCCATTTTAGAGGTCATATCCGTTCTTAGTTTAGTTTTAATTCAGTTTCACTCAAACTGTCAGTTTTCCTTAAATAATAAAATGGCAGCAAAACTAAAACGAAGACTGAGAACTGACGAGATGAAAATAACTATTTGTTTTGTTTTATTTCCTATTTTTAGGCCATCCTTACACGTAATTTTAGCACTTTTTGCTTGAGCGATGAGGATAACAAAATATAGGTGTAAACATAGCTATATTTTCTACCATTATTGATCTTGGAATATGATTTCTGTGCGAAGAAAAATATTAAATTAGCAAGGTAGAAAATAAATAAAGTAGACAGTTTTCTTCTTAGAACCTTCAACTTTTAATTTAATTGGTTTGGAGGGGATTGTCGGAGCGCCAAAAGTTTGGAGGGGTAAGTCGGAGGCATACGCATCTCTGGCTTACTCTCCATCAGAAAATAGAAAAGTTACACTGCCTGTGTTCATGTTTCTCAAACATAGAACACACTCCGTACTTGATAAAGTAGCATTTTACAGAAAGGGGGAAACTTCTTTCTCTTCTTTAGGATTTTTTTTTAGTAAAGCAATTGTGAATATTTTTAATATGACTTAAGAAATATCTTTAATTTAAGATACATTAAATCCTATTCATTTAAACCATGGTATATTAAAACAATTAAATATATAAGTATCACTAAAGGGTATGTGATAATTTTCTACCTAAACGTTATATGTATACTGTTGATATGTACACCTAATAATATAAGAACATCACATTTCGAATTAAAGTAGAATATTAAAATTAACTTCAAAGGTATAAATATACTTTACATAAGGAAACCTATTTATTATAAATTATATCTTATATTTAAATGCAACAATTATTGTTTATTCTATTTTTTTATTATACACCATACATATCTTTAAAATAATCTTTTTTTTCTTCTTAGGTATTTGCTGAATAAAATGTATAATGATAATGGTAAATATTTTAGTTAAAAAGAAACTGTCCCAGGTGTACCAGTATGAAATTCAGACATCAAAATGTGTACCAATTCAGTTTGGGCTATGATGATTTGATACTGCACTATTTTGTTGTATCATTAACAAGTTTCAGACTCGCACTAGTAATGACAACATCACTAAGCAGTGGTTTAGTTCATACAGAGACAAAAAATGTCTTAATGAATTCGCGGAAAAAGAGAAGGATATCTACTGGAATAGTATTCACAAATTGACCAAAAAAAAACAATAAGTGATGAAGCATAATTTAAATAAAGTACTTTTTTATCATTTTATCCAATGTATTTTTTCCTAAAAAATCCGCATTTTATACTAGTACGCCTACGTCATGTGCTTAGTTGTTTTAATTTTATTCTGTATTTGAAAATAAAAAGTGTATTCGATTCCAAAATTAGGCAACTGTAATTGTCAAAGATACAAATAATTTTAATACTTTCTCTTTGATAACTATTTAATCGTGGATGATTACTTCAGAGTTTACTTTTAAAAATAATTATGCTATATCAGGCATACTTCTCAGTCTCTCAAAATTTATTTTTTTCAGATCCAAACAATCATTTTTTTCATTCTTAAAAAGATTTCCTATATATTTAAGAAGTTAAAAAGCTATAGTTTTACATGTACATTAAAAAATTTACACTGTAGTCACTGACAATAAACCAACTAGTTTTCCATTAGTTTGAGATGCCTTTTGTCCATGTACCATCACTTCTTGTACAATGTCTTGTCCATCTTTGTCTTTATGTGTTCTTGACTTTGTAGTCCTGTGTTTTTTCGCTGTGTTGTCAATGTTGTTCGCAGTTTTTCTCGATGATGATTTTATATGATCCTCGTTTATTTCTTCAATGTTTCTTGAAGCTGTCAATATTTCTTGTCTTTGTTTGCGTTCTCGAGATTTTTCAAGATGTTTTTTTCTTTCTTCTTTTGTCCAGTAACGCCCAATCTATTAATAAGATAATATTTCTTATTTATAAATACATACAGGGTTTCCGAAAGGTATGGTCACAAATGCTAGGGGTGATAGTGTGAGTCAAAATAATGTTTTTGGTAATGTACTTCATATAAAACAGTTTGACCATCAAAGTTGTAATAAAGAAACTTATTTTTATTATTACTTTCAAACTGTTGCCTCAGTACCAATGATACTTGGGCAACTAAATAACCTCAAAGTAATACTTACTGTTCAGTAAGTCGGGATTATACAGGGTGAGACTATTTGTTTTTCATTTCATGTATATATTTTTAGCAGAGGTGACAAATTTGACATTTTGCTTTGACCGATTCCTTCATCTTTTCTTTCATAAAAAAGGTATTTATTTGAATCAATATCTTGTACTGATTTTCATAAAACCGCATTTTAAATACAGACAAACCAGCATTTTAAGTATATGTAATAAAAAGTACATTTAATAAAGAAAATTAATTAAATATGATAAAACTATTATAAACAGTTTTTGTTTATATCATAGAATTTAAGCAGCTTGCAAACACCATTTCCAATAATTGTATTATATTTTAATGGTTTTCTGATATATCTGTATTAAAATTGCAATTTTATAAAAAAAAACGGTATTGAATATCGAATCAAGTAAGGTATACCTTTTTAGTAGTAAGAAGATTACCAAGTCAAATAGTCAAAGCAAAATGTCAATTTTGACATCTTCGCAAAAATACACCCATAAGATGAAAAAATCGTCGCCTCCCTGCATAATACGGACTTACTAATCAGCCGTTTACCTGTGGAAAGAAGCATTACTTTGAGGTTATTAATTTAGTTCTCTAATAATATTGGTACTGTGGCAACAATTCAAAGGTTATATTGAAATACGTTTTTTCTTCTAACTTCAAGGGTAATAACTCCCATTTTTTTTTTGTAAATAATATTTTCCATCCTTTTGTCCTTTAAATTAATGGAACTTATGTTTCTTAAACACAGCAAAAAATCTACGCCGTGAAACTATACAGAAAATTTTAAGATAGTGGGTCTTTAACTTACGAAAAGGTTGTCCAAAAGTGCATAAACACTAGAAATTATAAGAAAAATACACAACATATACGGTTTTTAAAAAGTATGCATTTATCAAGAGAGATTTAGTAAAATCCTCAAGTACTTTATTAGGTAGTGTGGTAGTGTGAGCAATATGACTAAAGTTTTAGGAATTAAAAAGCTGTGTGCATAATGGACGCCCCATATGCTAACAATGAAACTAAAACCCTTTCGAATGCTTAATATTTTGAGATTGTAGAGTTTTAAAAAAGATGACATAAGACTTTTGGGTGACATTGTATAACCATTAATAAGAGGCTAAGGAGAGGTGTGAACTCTATTCTACAGTTATGAAACAAGTTAGTGTACATTTACAACCAATTTGGAAATTTCAAATTGACATTTAAACAATTGGTTAAACTTCACTTGTCAAATCCAAATTTAATAAGTGAAGTTTAATCCATTGTTTAAATGTCAATTTGAAATTTTAGAATTGGTTGTAAATGTAGCATAAGAATTCAGGAATTTGTCAAAAAGGTGTTTTTAGGTCCTATTGCTTAAACAAAATTGAAGCAAGGGGTTTATTGGAATAATCTAAATTCTACTGTTTGCCTTAGCAAATATACCTTAAGTTCTGAAATAGTATCATCCTCAGTGGTTAAACCTGCCCGTTCCTCAGATATTTTAATTTCCCTATTTTTTAATATTCTATTTCTAACTGGTCGCCTAGCAATATATCTGGTGCCGTCAGGCCGTCTTTTGACCTTCCATTCCATTTTTGTTTCAACTGTATTTTTTCTTGATGGGTAGTGGTATAACCCTAAAAACAAAGAGAATATTTTAATATAAAAACCCATATAAAAGTGGCTAAATATTTTTAAATTTGGTATGTACGATATATTTTATTGAAATCTAGTAGACAATGAGTTGGTAATAACTCTAAAAAATTTCGGACTTCCACGGTCTCTATTTTAATCATTACATACGTTTCGAGTAGTCATATCTCCAATTATTTTTAGGTGTACAAGTTTACATTAATGGTCCCAAAAGTCAGTAATCTTTTGTTGGTTAAAAAAGCAATTAAACAATGGGAAGACCATATACTATTTTCTGCTACAATGTCAAACTAAAATAACTAGGTTAGTTTTTCTAAGTAATAACGTACTGGTTATTATTTAAAGTATTAAATATATAAATTATAATTATTATTGAAAGTTAAGGATTTTTGTTTGGTCCGTCCGTAGGTTTTTTGGTATTATAGTTTTTTAAATATTATTTCGGGTATATTTTGTTTTTTATTTTTCTACAACCTAAGAAATCATTCTTGCTTCCTGTAAAGTTCGATATCTATGTACTATCGCGAGGTGGCAGCACCCACTGGCTACCCAAGTCTTGTGATTTAATGGCGTTTCATTTTTCAATGGACATTTAGTCGTAAAATATTACCCTATTCTGCATAAATCCCTTACAAAGTTAAAAAGATTTTTACCTGAGTTCCACTGACAAATTGATATTGACTAAGACTTGGTGATGTAAAACTCGTGGTGGGCCGGGTATTAGCCATTTCCGGATTTTGAGCAACCAAAGCTTGTCTAAACAGTTGTTGCTGCAGCAGCATTGTTTGCTGCAGGTTAGCAACATTAGTATACATGGTGTCTGACAAAATGTGAGCTGGACTTAAGCCCACTCTTCTGGTTGGAGAAGATGGACTAACAATTTTGGAACTAGACTTTGATTTTTTAGTTTTAGCTGCTTGTCTCTTACATGATTCACAAGATGATTTTGATTCTTTTTCCTTAACTGAGTCTTCTTTTTCTTCTAATGGGCACAAAATAAGTGTTGATCTAAAAAAAACACTTTATAGTAGTTATCACCAAATAACCTAAATATTTAGTGTTTTCCAACATAAACTTAACAAAAACTAAAAAACCACTCCATTTAGATGGTACAGATGATCCTAAGTGATATTATTTAGTTTGTATAGTAACAAAATGGTAACTAAATTAGTATTTCTATGTCAGTTATTCAAATTTGTATACACCTAGGTCCAGCCCGATGCTAGGAAATAAATTTCAGTTCAGAGTTCAACACTAGCAAATAGAGATTTGGCAGAGAACGCATGCATTTAAATATTTCATGATACCATAACTCGGTGAAAGAAAAGGCAAATGTAGTCTCGCTTTAAACTGTCCTTTCCACACATTTGCAAAGACTGTGCTTTTCACACAATGACAAAAATTGTGTAATGTAATATCAAACTAAGACAAAGTATATAAGTGTTCTAAATAAAATCCTACCTATAAACATTCTTTTGTTTGGCATCTTGTGTTGCAGCAAGCTCAAATGTCAAAGGATTGCTATTTGAAGATCCTCCTGTATTGTAAGCGCTTGAACTATTTTCATGTTCCTCACCACTACTGTTACTCTTTGGTGGTTTAGACTTGGTTTTGCTGACTTCTTTTTTCTCTTCCTTATTCTCTTCCGCATCGTTTAATACTTCTTTACCGTTAGGTCCAACCCAAACCTCGTCTTGGTGAACTTTGAGCCATTGCTCTATCATATTATCATCACCAGGCTCATAAGGACATGAATATATTGGTTCTATTTCCCCGTCAATAACTGAGTCTTCTGGAATAGTTTCGTAAATGTGCTCTGTGTCAGATTCTGGGGGTGGAATATGGGGTAACTGGGGGGCTTTGCGTTTATCGCTTTTAAAAGATATATTTTGCATTCGAAAATCAAGCTGGGATATTTCTTGATTAATGGAATCAATTTTGGATCTAACCAAGGAGTTAGTAAGATTAAGTTTATCAGGAACGAAGTGCGAAGGAATTTTAGGTGCAGAAAAATCATTTTTAGGGGAATGTTGTAACTCTGATTGTTGTTGTACTAATTGCTCTATTAGGCTATTTTGGTACGC
The DNA here is from genome assembly GCA_014170235.1 of Listronotus bonariensis. NCBI lineage: Eukaryota > Metazoa > Arthropoda > Insecta > Coleoptera > Curculionidae > Listronotus > Listronotus bonariensis. Next base: position 417,745 of record JACEGR010000008.1, read on the forward strand.
TGCACTTTTACCGTTTGGTGAGGTTAAGGAATCAATTGGTTCTACATCCAAATATTCTTCACTCTAAAATAATAAAAACAGTTTAAGTATCGAGAAAACATGTGCTTATTATCGAAAAAGAGGGTTTCTGGATAAAGTAAAAACTGTTTTAAAGATGTTTTTGTCTAAAAATGACAATAGTTGAGATAAGTTGTTTAAATCGTCTCGTCTGCAAATAAATGATTTAGTTTTAACAAATCGATTATGCATTTATTATCGATTTCTGGAAGTTTTACCTCGCAGAGAACTTTTTAAATGTCTAAAAGTTCCAAAATATATAAAAAGCGTAAACCAAAATAACGTAGTGTGCTACGAGCTCTATATACGTTCGATCAATATAAAAGTGTATTTTGATTGGAAGACTAGAGGGCGTTGGACATAATCTTGTAGTTTTCACAAACTTTTTATGCATATAAGGTGTTTCCTTATTGCGATGAAGAAATTTAAGGGCTTATTTATGACCGAATTTTATGGAAAGAAAAATATGTAAACATGGATCCGCAAATTTTTTGTTCTTAAGATACAGGTTGTTAACCTTTTCTAAAAACTTTAAAAGCTTAAAAGCACCTATTTTAGTAATAAGTAATAATTTGTTAGCCTAGATATAAACGTAATTTTATTAAGTATTTGTTGTTGTTGTTACATAATTGCTAATAAGAAATTAAAATATTTAATTTTTAAACGAAAAAATTTCCCTATTTCTGTTGGGTCCAGAAAAAAGTTAGCGTTTTTTTTCTGAAAAACTAAGCAAGCTACGTAAAAATATTGAAAAATTAAAAAGGATTATTTTAATTTGCCCAATTTAAATAAAATATAAAATTGGCACATAAGTCAGTGGCATACATTTTTTTTGTTTAATTATTTGTTCAGATGCTCCTCGGGGAGCTACTGGACTGTATAAATTATATGAAGGTAGTGCTAAATAAGCCCACAACTGTTGTAAAAAATACTGCCAAATTTCGTCAAAATCGGATAAAAAGTGTTTAGGTTATTAATAAAAAAAAGGTTTAAAAAATCTTACTACCCTGTATCTTGGAAATAAGACAATTCCGGACCTCTGTTTATATGAACATTTTACGCAGCAAATTACGCTGGTAAGTCTTTGATATTTTAAAAGAATAATACAAAGAACACCCCTCCTTCTACAATTTTATAAAATAAAATATTAAAAAATAAATTAATTAAAACAAATAATTTTGGTACTTTTGGGAAAGTTTTAAATAAACTAGACTTTAAAAATTTTAGAAATAAAAAATAAATAAAAATATACACACCCTATTATAGCATCTGCTGACGAGCAACGTAACAGCTTTTCTATTTTCTGCGAAAAGGGATTCAGTCTCCTCCTTATTTGCGACGTCTTTACCATTTACCTGTAAGAACCAGATAAAAAAAGTTTAAACCTGTTATTCCACTACACTGCTCAAAACTTTGATAAGAATCTTTCCTGAGACGATATATCTTTTATGGGATACAAATTGACATTTTCTCACTTTTCACCGGATTTTAGGCAAAAATTACTTAAATTTTAGCAAAATAAATTACCCTATTTTTACCTTAAGCTAAGATTTCTGATTATTTTTTAAAAGGCTTATCTCTTGTTATTATTTAACCCTTTAATATTCTGCCGCAAGAGATCTGTTTCTTTTCTGTAGTTTTGCTGTTAAAAAAAAATATAATTGCCAATAACAAGTACTTTGATGTATCCATATTCAGACTACCCAGAGTAGAACCACACTTTTAACTTTGTTTTCTTTTTTTATTCTTTTACCCCTTCTAAAAAGGTAGTTCTCCAGATTTTTACATCCGGTAATAATAAACGTGGTAATATACGTAATTACTCTAAGCCTTCTTAGACTATTTCAAATAAAAAAATACAGTCCTGTATAGAAATATTTACGCATAGGCATTTTTACCAGTCTTTAAACAATGAAAAACTAAAGAAGACTACAGAACTATGCGGATTACCAATATCTTACAAAATAACATTTTTAGGGTTACAGCTACAAATAGAATCCCATACTTTTAGCATACATCTTGTTTTTAAAAAAGAAAATAAAAATATAAGTGCAAGCTTTTCCATAACACCTTTCTAGGAATATTGAGTAAAACTTTAAAAGTTCTCGCGCAAAGCTGCATATTTTGTGGAGATATTTTTATAACAGGGAGTCAATGAAATACAAGTATACGTCAAACTTTTATGCACATTTTTTAAGATCTATAATGTTTTAAGGATTTTGGAAAAGCCTTGTTATTTGTTTACATCCATTCGTCTGTCTGGTAATCGGACAAACAGTAACTGTTGTTCTATTTCTTAGATTAAAGATGTATATATTAATAAAATAAAAGTAAAATTTAATTTTGTAATACAGATAAAAAATTATTTTCATCACATCTTGAAAGAAAGTCACATAATTGTCATTGTTATACCTATCATTTTGATTATAAAAGCATAAACCACATTAAAAATGGACCATATAAAATTTCATAGTATGATTGCTTTGTTGTAATCCTATAAGAAGCTTATTTAGAAAATTATTTACCTCGTACATTGATCCTTTGCCTTATGCTTTCTTGTTTTTATTATTTCTTTAGTTTTTTGTCTCAAAGGATTTAATGCAAAACTCAATTAATTAATAGACCCTCAGCCCACCAAGGACTTAATGTTGTTTAGTTTAGACAGCAGATGGCTCTGTTGGAAGCCGCAAGAGGAGAAATTGTACTGGCTAATTATTTAAACCAGAAGCCAAGGACTTGAGTGACCATAACACGACGGTCAGTAAGATATGAAAGCTTTTTGCAAGTTTGAGTTTATTATTAGGGCTTCTTCAAATAAATCCTATAATGCTAAGAGTTGTGGGTGACGCCAATCCACGGAGATACCTGTTAGTAATTCCTTTAAAATTAAAGTTTAGCTGTAAGATTTTTGTCTTGACTAAGGACTATTTATCCAGGTACCTTAGAAAAACAAAGCTTGCAATGCAATGCTAGAAAATTACACGCAGTAAGGAGTATTTTTTTCTTTTATTTTTGTAGAATGATTTCGACTGCTTGTTAAAAATACTTATTTTGGTAAAGTATTGGTTTTACGGATCTAGGTTCACCTTTTCACTGTTGACAGAGGGTGTGGTGGATAATAAGTTACTACGTTAATTCGACATTACTACTTTGTAAGGACATTTTTCGAGGTTTCGTTATCCTTTAAACGGTACTGATGGGAACAAAATGGTTAGAAACCCGTCTGCGGTTCGTGATATCAATTAGCTCTGAAAGAAAAACCTTTGGCTAGTGTGAAAATCTGCATCTCCAGATCTGACAGTGTTCGACAGATACAACCTTGCAGTGCAAGTTTTAAGAAGTATTTTCTTCCTTTATTTTTGTATTTATTTTTCATGATTGCTTGTTAATAATACTTATTTTCATAACGTATTGGTTTAACCGACCTAGGTTTACTTAGTCTTTTACGCTGTCGACAGAGGGCTACTACGTTTATTCGACATTTCTACCACGATTTCTTGTTATCGCCTACACCGTACTGACGTAAACAAAATAGTTTAAACCGGTTTGCGATTAGCTTAATTAGCTTTGAAAAAAAACCTGTGTGAAAATCTGCATCCCTAGATCTTGACCTTGCAGTGCAAGAAAACTACAAACTGTAATAGTAGGGGAGCACACGATGTAAATTGGAAATTTCCTCGAGCTTTATAGATACCTATTGGGTTGCAAAGCTTAAATGATTAAAAGAAAAAAATGTTATATAATGTATACCTTTTCGTCGGTGGGGGAAGTGGCTATAGACTTTTAAATATGTCAAAAAATACTATTATTATTTCGGCTTGTGGAAATCGTTCGGGTCATATCGGATTTTATATTTTTCGTTATCCCAAAATTATTTTCTTTAAAATAAAAAAATAGCCACGCTAAAAAATGTTAAACTGACTTCTTTTTGTAGCCCTGTTTAGCATGTAATTAACTTATTCTATCTTTGTCTGACGCGCTCGACAATTTCTGATCGATAAATTTTTCTTTTTTATGATCGGCCCTGTATACGGGGCTCATATTGGGTGGAGGTACTTAACCGGGTACAAGGTATTCTCCGGTATATCCGTCGCTCTGTAGTGAATCCCGAAATCTCCTTTGGGCTCCCCTACTTTAAGGAGTTTTTTCATTTTTCATTTTTGTAGCCTTATTATTATTTTCATTCTTAGAGAAAAGCTTCCTTTTCTTTTCTACTGATGAGCAATAATGAATCTGTCGCTTCTGAAAAGATAATTAACGGCTTCTGTTTTAAAGAATTATCCAATATATTTATTTTTCAGCAGCTTCCAATAGATCAACACAAAGTGCTTTTTTACAATTTAATTGGAGAAACTTCAAATGTCCCAATATGTTTATTACTTCAGTCCTTAAATTTCAAGACTGTGAAACACAACCACTAGTCAAATTAATTTGCTATCCATGCATATTAACTTTCATTGCTCAGTCAACACATTCTATTTTTGTTTTAGACTTTTTTAAATTTTTACTTTAATATTTTTCAGATTTTAAAAACCACGAATTGCAAAAACCAAGAAATGTTAAATTCTTTAAGCATTTTTCGCCATTCAAATTACGAATCCTAATGTGAAAAATCCTGTATAATAAAACGCTGTCTCTGACAAAGAAAAATATTCTACATATTTTGCATATCTTTTTCACTCTAGAAGAAGCCTAAAATGCATATAAATAAAATACAGTGCAGGCTGAGAGCTTCAATATGTTGCATTTTTGTTGCCAATATCGAAAAGTTTCTTTAAAAGAATCAATGGGATTATTCATGGCCGTATTTGCTGAAATAGGATATCTGCTAAAAAGCTGTAAAAGTTTTACTCAATTTTTCTAGATAAGTGTTATTGAAAAGTACATACACTTACATTCTTGTTTTATTTTGAGTAGAAAATAAAGACCAAATTAAGTAGTCTTAGCACATTTTTGCTGGTGTAGAAAAAAACATTTTATTATTATGCGCAACATTTTTAAAATTATTTATATTTTTTTATTTACTTGCCAAGAAATATACTACTTTGGATCAGTGTGTAGAAAAAAATTTAAGAAAGAAGATCCATATGGCGTAGACAAAATTCTTGGCTAATGAATATAAGAGATTGATACAATTGCAAACACATAACTCTGATGATAACCAACCTTTGAAACGAAGACCGCATATAAAGCAGAAGAAAAAGCTAATAAGCCGATCATAGGGTAGACATTTTTACTCCTAAAGAAGCAAATTGGTACACGGATGGGGCGAAATATAGAAGTGAAAAGACTGGAGCTGAAGTAAAAAGTGACAATTGAACAATGGAGCTAGCCTTCACCCTTGTAGATCATTCACCAGTGGTGGAGGTTATTACAAGCAATACAAAGTAAAAACCTGTATATTTGCAGTGATTTTATAACCGCCCCTCAACTGTTTTATAGGGTAACAATTAAGTCCAAGGTAGTTAAAGACTGTATGAAGAATTTCAACAAATTACCAGAGTCCAATTTCGTGAATTTGGTGTGGGTACCAGGACACACTGGTATTATAGGCAATGAGGCAGTGAATATACTGGCGGTATAGCGGGTAGTAATAACCCAAACTTAACTGTACCCCGGGTATGTCCGGTGCTGCGCGATGGGCCAAAGATTGGACCAAAAGAAAGTTTGAGGAACTATGGTTAGCCGAATCGAAGATAATGCATACCAGGGCGACCTCCTCAGGACCTTGCAGCCAGACTACTGGGCATAGATAGCATGAAAACTATTACAGGCCTGATATCTGGACACTGGTTTTCTAAATAGCACCTGTTTAAACTATTCTTTATCCGTAGGTGGTACGGAAATGAGAATGAAACACTGCTTTGGATGAAATTGCCATGTTATCACCTGCGCGATACAAAAGTTACGTGTCGTGGGCGAAAAAATTTGTTTGTTCTCTTGGGTGTCAATTATTATCCATCGTCACCGAATTACCACGCGGGAGCGCCGAACGGACTGTCAGCATTATTGGGCATAATTTATTAACGTGTTGTCTGGGTGTCCCTTTCAAAGTAAGGGAAACGCACTGGCTTTTTGTCTGGAAGAAACCCCTTCTCAAGTAACTTAAGGAGCATATGAGTAAACAAGAGGACAACTACGGTACAAATCTATATTAGTAAATCTGTCGAAAATGGACCTACGCCGAATGCTACATGCAAAAACTGATGTATTGGTACATTTCCGTGATTATAGCGATTTTTAGGAAAGCGGCGGAAAATGATATTAAAGGTTAATACATACCTGTAAAATTTGATCACCCTGTTTAAGCCTTCCATCCCTGTCTGCGACACTTTGTGGAGCAATATCCCGAATATATACTTCAGTACAAGTGTCTACTTCGGAACCGGAACTGTAACAAACGGTGAGCCCTAGTTTTTCATCGCTACTGCATTTTCTTAAAGTTACTTCCTGTAACAAAACGGTTTACAAAAAAATAAAATAAAATCAAACGGCTTACAGTAAGCTACAAAGGGAACGAATAGAGTACAATGCATGAAAAGAAGAAGCATGGGAAATTTCGAAACGTTCAAGTGTAAGGAAAAGTAGATACTGGATTACTGCGTATGCCTTTTAGAGTTGAGGTTTTGAATTGGGATTTTAAATTTGATTTTAATCTCTTAGATTCTAAAATCATCAGATAAAAAGATTTTTTACATTTTAATGAACAGTGGCTCCCAAAAATATTTGGACACAATATTTATATTGATTTGGATTTTAAAAAGCACAAAAACTTTTAATTAAAAACTAATAATTTTTTGAAAAAAAACAATTATATTTTTTAGTTAGTTAAGTTAATAACTAAGCATTTGAATGATTAATAAAAACCAGTATGGTTAATATAAAATAGTCAATGGCCAAACACATATTTTTTAGGCAGAAAATATTCGAACGTGAAAAAAATTTAATATATCGTTTTGCAACAACTATTATTTAGTATGACCCCTTCCTTTTTTAACCACTACTTGTAAACGTCTACGCATAGAAAACTAACTGAATATATTGTTTAATAATTATGGTCAATTTTATTGCATTTCCTTTGCCACTTATTTTTTACTATTTCTGTATTAAATATTTTATGTTTCTTTCTTTTTTTTAATTTGCAGTTCGATATAATGCCAGGCGTTCCAGTAGGTTGTGTTCTGGGGACTAAGAAGGGATTTAAATCACTTTTGGGCAATTATAAAATGACTATTCGCGACCAATACCTGTACAATACTGGGGTCATTGTATTTATATAATTTAAACAAAGCCAAAATGTCCATATTCGCCCCCTTTTTTAAAATTTTGTCTTGAGATGTATAAATAAATATCTATTATTCCGTCAATAAAAACCAATTGACGTACACTTGTTGACGAAATACACTCCTAATTATGACAGGGCCACCTTAGTGTTTAGCAGTTGGACAGACATTTTGTCGCTTCAGCTTCTCGTTTTCTCTTCCCCACGCCATTTGACGTCTATCTGGATAAAAACTGTTAAGTTTTAATTTTTCTTAAAAAAGGGTCATTCCAATAATTTTTGATCATGTTAAGATATTATTTGTCAAAAATAAAACAATCTAGCTTCTTAGATATTATATCTATTCTTTTTAATGTAGTTTTTAAAAAGTTATGAGTTTCAAACCACTAATTCTAAAGTTTTAATAAGCTTCTTTTATAATTATTTGACCAGGTCTCTTTCATTAAACAATTTTGGACAGCCGAGCTGATTTGTTTTTTTTACGATCATTTATTTACTTATATAACGCTACTCTAAGTCGTCAAGTGTATTTTTAAGCCGCGGGTACTACATAATCAACCCTACAAAACAGTTATTTTATACGTTAAAAACTAAAAAAGTTAGAAAATAAATTATTCTTCAGATTTGGATGACCATATAACTAATTATGATAGACATATCAAATGTGGTATTTTTTAAAGATTTCTAAAAGATATCTTCAGTGGTGATATAATATATAAGGTGTTCAATTTAAAAAATCATACTCGTTGTCGTATCCTGTATATCGTATGAGATAATAAAAATCCGATTACTGATTAGAAAACTACAGAATTAACCAAACAAGCTGATATTTTTGTTTAATTTGTACAATAAAAAATTAAAGAGTTAAGGGGGAAGGTAAATTTAAAACATGACACCGGGTACATATGGATTCAGTTTTCGTACAACAAAATCTGCTATAAGGCAAAATATTTTTTCACTAAGGAGCACCTAATTTTAAGTTAGATTGGTAAGTTTCAGAATGTTAGCCAAAAAAAGTTATTTCTATCCCATAGTGCAATGTTGTCGACCAATTTTAATGTAAATAATGGCATCTGAGCGTTTTTTTTCCCACTTTAATTTTTGTTTTAAATTTAGCAATAAAATATATTACTGCAAAGGCACACGAGAGTACAAACAATAAAAATCAAATCAGGAGACCAAAGAGATAATCAAAATACGTTTGTTGCAACAAGTCGTGAATACTTGATAACGAAGTTGCATTACAAACGTGACGTGTCATATGAAACGGAGTCTTTTGCTATCAATTCCCTGTCAATGTCGGCGCCATTTGATTTCCCGAAGGATGCCAAACGAAAATTACGTCCAGATTCCTGTTTAGTTTACAAATCTCGCGCATAACAGTTTGTTAATTTAATAGTAAACGAGAATCATATTGCAAATTTGTATATAGGTTTAAAAAAGCATTATATGATTGATGTGGCTTGACAGGACACAAGTTTGTTTATAGCAAAAATAATCTTATTTTAACCTTAAAAACACAACATTATCGCATATGTTTTTTCCCATAAACTTTATTATATAATGTAAGTGGCCATATCTCTTTTAATAAATAAGTTATCATGACAATAAAAAAATTAAGGAAAAGTAAAGTTTTTACTTTGGCGTAACCGTTGTAAATTATTGTTAAAAAATCATCTTATAGGGTGAAGTTTAAAAAAATATATATAATTTTTATTTGCCCTGTTAAAAAGAAGTAAGCATAATAAGCAAGGTAATAATTATTATTAGAAGTGACCAAGGGAATAATTTATTGCTACATGAGATTACTTCTTTTTAACAGCACATTGCAAAGGGCGATTAAAATAATTTCGTTTACTTTAAAAACATTTAATCACCCTGTAGAATGTATTGATAACAGTAAATAAATATATTTGCGTTAAAGTTATAGCTTTTCTTTTTTTCAACATTTTATTTAAAGTATTTTTGTATGAAAGCTTATAAAAATCGAGCTTATGCGATAATTTTTGGAAGAAGCGTATTTTAATGTCGTGTTTTTGAGGTTAATATAAGACTTTTTTCCTATAATCATGTTTCCTGTTACGCACCCCGTTTAAGCTACATTCATCATAAAATGTGTATTTTTTTATTACTGTTGTTGCAAAGCTCATTTAAGATGTTAATTAATTTTGTATTAAATATTCTGTCGTGTTATATAGTTTTGTATGTTGATTTTGTTGTGAGGGGGCACAAATTACGCTTGTTTCGAGATTTACCTGTGCAGTAAATTTATTAAATAACTTGATCTAATTGTTTTGGTTTTTAACTTTTTAAATTAAATAAATACTAAATATTAGGAATGGTTTATTTTAATTCTTTTAGTTCATTATAATAAAAGCTTGTTTCAAAAATAGTCTTTTTTACTTTAATACGTTTTTTTGGTTACTAATAAAAAAACCCGTAATATTACAATCTTACATGTTATTTTTAAAATTCAAATGTAAAATGACTGCATAAAAGATATTAAATGTTTGACCTTCCGTTCTTATCCGCCAACTGATATAGGCTTAATAGATTGATTTCGGCCTTAGGGGGTCTGCTCGGACAGATTAGAAGTAGATCAAAGTGATTTTCATGTTTACCCCAATGTCTAAAATCTCGCCTAAGGATTTACAAATAAAGAAATTCTTCATTTAAGCTTTTAGGCAGATATTTCATTGTTTAATTAGGAATATAGTCGTTTGGTCATTATTTAATGATATTTGCCAAAGATTAAATCCTCTTTAAATACAAGAGTTTAACATGTCTTTATAAACCAATGGATAGAGTCGCTATCGAGCTCTATCTTTGATTTTTTAAAACATGGTTTAAAGACGTGGCTTGTCCATAATGTAACTTGGTCAATGTCCTAGTTACACAGTTAATTTTTTAAGTCAAAACAAAACAGTATTTAATTTAAAAAAAAAAAGCTACAAATCTATTGCTATGCGAAACCTTTCCTAATACAGAATCAAGCTAATCCACTTCGCCGCATTTTTAATTACCTTTATGGGTTTATATGCGAGATGCATTAGAACTAAAGAAAAAAGCACATATTCACCTTAAGAAAGTTTTTTTAATATATTGCGGACAAACATTATGAGCTATTGAATATCCCGCAGCGCTTTCTTGGGGTAAAAATTTGCAAAAGAATTTGCGAATGGGTTAGAGTTTTATTTTCTACTTTTAAATATTTCTAAATGAAGCCCTCTGATAAATTTTGGTGGTCAAAAATTTTGTATAATACGTTTTAGAGATACAAAGTGTTTTTAAATTTTGTCAATATGGCCTGGCACTTGATATTAGAGACAGAAAAAAGTGTAAATAGAAAAAATTGAGGGATTTTAACATAAAATTCAGTGGCGTACCTGTATTTTTTTCATTGGCTTTTATTTAAAAGTTATACCACAAAGTTAGGCTTTTTTAAATGAAACACCCAGTATATTTTATTATCAGTTAAGGTCTCCCTAAAAGCTATAAGAAATACCACACTTAATACATCTATTTTTAATAGTTTCGGAAATATGGCCATCATCAGGATTTTTTTAAAACATCCTGTATATTATATTACCGTTGCATAGATATTTTAAAGAGAATTGACAAAACAGCACATTTAATATATTTATCTCCAATAGTCTTGGAAATATGACCATATAAATATATATAATAATAATATAATAATATTTATTTACCAATAAATGATACATGCGAAGAATAAAAACTAATTTTAAATGATCAGTGGTAAATAAATATAATAACCCACTAAGAAATATTTCGCGCGTGGGTACTCCATTAATCCACCACCCATCATCAAAAAGAAAAAAGGAGTAACTAAAAACATAACAGATAAGGGAGATACAACGTATCTAAATGAAAAAATACATATTAACAAATCTAAATAATACTTATACATAAACCTCAATAGATATGTCTAAAATTAAATACAAAACCATATAAACACTTATTCTCAATAGAGCCATTCATGTATAAATCAACATTCTACAAATCTAAAAATATTAGATATACGCATACAGAATTAGTAGCTTATATTTCCGAAATTGTTGGAGAAAATTATTTTAAATGTAGTAAATTCTTAAAGGTCTTTAAAATGTCTTTTTGAAGGAAGTAAAATATACAGGGTGTTTTATTTAAAAATGCCATTTTATAATCGAAATTCTGATGATGGTTATATTTCCCAAACAATGACAAACTAAATATATCAAATGATGTTTCTTTAATAACCTTAAAGGGGATTTTTTATTGGTGATAAAATATACAGGGAGTTCCATTAAAAAATAAACTACCCAGAACTAACCAAAACAACTTTGTGTTGTAACTTTAAAATAAAAGTAAAAAAATGTATAGGTACGCAACTGAATTATACGTAAAAATCCCTAAAACTTTTCTAATTACATTCTTTTTCTATCTCTAATATTAAGCGAGGTTAAATTGACAAACTTTGAGAAACACTCTGTATTTCCAAAACAAATCCAGTTAGCCATGTTTTTAAAAAAATTAAATCGAGGTTGCTCAATCAGATTTGTTTTATCTCTTTTAGTTTTCGCTATACCCTGCAAGGTCAACGAAAAGGCGCCACCCTATATTTTTTCAGTTTATCTCTTATCAACTATTTCGCAAATTGCTTAGATATCAGATTTAATAGTTTTCACCAACGCCAACGCCAAAAAAAATTCGTGCCCCTTAGAGACCTACTGTTTTTCGTTCCTGGGTAGGAATGTCAAAATTAAACAAAACATCGGTATATCGATATCGATAATTATCGTTTTGAATAATTAACAATTTTATTTATTCATGTTAACTTGTAAAATAAAAACGAGCTTTTGCGGTACCGCATAAATATTGCAGCATAATTTTATGTTGTTTTTTGTATAAAAAAGCTGACTGACCCTTTTCCCATTTATGCTTAAAATTGTGAAGTGTGGATGCCATAATCTCAAGTGTCAAGTGAACTTAAAAATTCGTCCCTTCCGTAAAAAAAGTAAATGAAATTACCCGTTGAATTCCGGGGCCTAAAGTAAGGATCAAATTTTTTACCGAAGCCGAAATTTTATCATAAATGGGTAGTTCTAAAAAACATGAGTAGTTTTATTCCAGATCTTGTTTAAAGAAACAAATAAATTAACACTCAGAGTCAACTATTTACTTTTTGTTTATTTTTTAAAAATAGGGCTGTTTATTTTTATTTAAGAACACAATAAAATAAATATTTGGACTTTAAAGTTACATAATAGAAACATTATTAGAAATTCATACAGTGTGTCTTGGGAAGTTCTTACTAAATGGGAAACTTTTTAATTATTAACTTTATGAAAAAAAATGTGCCTCTTGATGAGAAAATACATTTCCACAAAAAATAATTAAATGTTAGATGTACAGGGTGGCTTAAAAAATACTTTTTACCATATTATTATGTGAGCTATTTCCTAACTACGGCACGAAACTTTAAAGGGTAATTTGTTATGTCAGTTTATAAGGAAAAGTTCCCATAAACAAATGTCCGAGTTGCTTCGTTTCAAAGATACAGGGTGTTATTTATTTATTAATTATATTTTTAAAGTCTGTATTTTTTAATATCTTAAATACGAACTCAAATACAAAAAAAATACAACACTAAAAAGTTGTACTTTTAGTTGCTTTATAGAAAAAAAATATAAAAACTACATAAAAAGCCCGTGGCGGACATTTTCTCTTAATGAGATTGACTGTTGTGCCCACTGTATATTACTGACTGTCTAGTTAAAAAGGCCTAACAAAGGGAAGCCAGCATAAGCTTATACAGTGTATTCAAAGAGTCGGGAAACGCACATATATCGCGGAGGGTTTTAAACCAAATTGAAAGAAACTCGGTACTTGAGGGTAAAACCATACTCTGAATTCAGTGTTGATATCGGCGATATTGCCAGATTTTTAGTTTTGCAGAAATTTGAGCGTTTCCAGACTTTTGGACACACTGTATAACCTTGGTTTAAGCTGTTATTCAATTTTAAAGCAAGTGTAAAATTCCAGAAGGGGCAAAACTTTAAAGAAAGAGAATTTTTGATATACCTTGGTCGAAAAGGATTTTTATTCTTTTGCAGGAAAAAATAAAATAATTACTTAATATTTTTTGTAATGGACTTAAAAACTAAGAAAAATTGGTGACAAAAACTTTTAAATATTTAAAACCGTGGTTCGCTAGCAACGATTTATTTTTTTTACTTTAAAACCAAATTTGGGTTACATAAAAATTGTCTAAATCAGATATTAGGTAATCAGGGACAACCAATTTCTCACAATTTTTGGAACTACCCAAATAGGCAGTTTCAGTTTAATTCCCTTGTCACCATCCATCCGACGTGTATAAAGTGTTTTTAAAAAGCGTTTTCATTTACATAACAATGACACTACCGTATCGGTAACAGCTTGGTATCATTATATTATATTAAAATTGGGGAACATCAGCTGCAGCTACATTTAAAATTTCGGCAGCTTTAATTCGTGGCTAGTGGTGTTAAATAAATACAAATAAATTGTTATGTTTTTGTGTATGCGGTTTTAACGCTATCCATATTTTTCGTAATAAAATATTTTTATTTGACTTATACAGGGTGTTCGGAAAGGTAAGGTTAAAAATGATAGGGGTGACAGAGTGGGCCCAAATAATGTTATTACTTTATATAAAAAAAGTTCACTCTCGCTTTGTTAGAAAGATATTGACCTTCAAAGTTAGAATGAAAAAGAATATTTCAAATATAACTTTGGAACTGTTGCCACAGTACCAATAATATTTGAGCAACTAAATAACCCTATACTAATGCTTTTTTCGTGGGTAAGGGGCTGTCTAGTAAGTCGGGATTATACAGAGTAAGACAATTTTTTTCATTTTTTGTATGTATTTTTCGCACAGGTAACACATTTTACATTCTGCTTTGACCGTTTGATTTCTTTATCTTTTTTCTACAAAAAAGGTATACTTTATTTAAATCGATATCTTGGACCGCTTTTCATAAAATTGCATTTTAAATTCAGACTTACCAGTATTTTGTATGTAACAAAGTATTCCAATTAAAAAATATATATTAAAATGTGATAAAATTATTAAAAATGGTGTTTTTACGCCTCTATAGCTTTATTATACAGATAGAAACTGTTTTTATTAATTTTAACATATTTTAATAATTTTCCCAATGTATGGATTTAAAATGCGATTATATAAAAAGGGTCAAAACAAAATGTCAAAATTTGCTGCCAAGTCAAAAATACATAAAAACAAAAAATACAAAAAAATGTCTCACCTTGTATAATCCTAACTTACTGAACAGTCGTTTTCCTATGAAAAGAAGAACTAGTATATGGTAATTTAGTTGCCCAAATATTATTGGTACTGTGGCAACAGTTTAAAAGTTATAACTGAAATAAGTGTTTTTAATTCTATCTTTGAAGGTCAATATCTTCCTAACGAAGCGAGATTTTTTTGTAGGAAATACTAAGATTATTTTGGCTCACTTCTATCATTTTTGACCTCACCTTTTCGGACACCCTGTAAACACGAGTGCCGGTGGAAGGTTTTGACCAGGTCTGCCATAATGCGCTTTTTAATAAACTTCCTATCTAAGATTTTTCGCCTAATGTTGCTGAAAGGCCTCGGGGAACTCAAGGAACTGGTAGGACGCAAGAATATAAGGTTGATGTGGATGCCAGGGCATTGTGGAGGGGGCTAACCACGACATAATAGCTTTGTTCGCGGGTCTAGTAATGAACTGATTCTGAACCAGAACCGAACTGGTTTAGAATTGTTTTAAAGCGCATGTCTAGTTATTTATTAGTTCGGAATTTTTATTTACCGCGAACGATTTTCTATACAGCTGAGGATGTATTCTAACCTAGCGTTTTGGTTAGGATTTTTCATGGTTAAATTGGATACTACACAAAAAAAAATTAAATTCAAACAAAAAGGTAAATTGTTATACTGTCGAAAGCCACTCGAGGTCTCTCGGCGGAAGACGGATTCCCTGCCTCCTCTCGTTTTTTACATAAGTATGTGTATTTAACTAAAGATAAAATTCAAACAACAAGAATTGGTAAAATCTTGTAATATTTTCTATATTTTTTAATTAAATCTTTATTTATTTTATTGCATACATACATTCATACGGAATACAATTAAAAATCCTTTGTTTATATACGCTCAGAATCACAAAAATATAAAAAATATTCTACAGGTATATTAACCCGCATAAAAAGTGGCAGAAACAAATAAACTGTAATACAACGGTATATTTCTGTACCACAAAAACAGAAAACAGCTGACCATGTCGACAATGCGCATGAAATTCCGAACTGAACTTTTAGTTCCAACAAAAATTCCAGGACTGCTAATCAGGTTACGAACCGATAACGAATTGATTCAATTGTAACCTGCGAACACAGAACTGTTACTAAAAATTCAGGATTTTACTAACCGCGAACGCTGGTTTTTTCACTGCGCATGCGAATAGTCCCAGAACCGGTTCAGAATCGAACCCGCGAACAAAGCTAATATGTCGGGCCAGAACCAGTCCTTGGAGTGCCGAAAACACCTTCCAAAGTGCGGTGCAAAACTGGGTAAAGGAACAACAAAGACTGCATTGCGACAGGCATCCTCAACATATGCATGAAGAAACATACAAAAAAACCAAAGACCTACTTAAAATAAGTAGAAATCAGCTAGGAATAATCACCGGACATGCTCAAGTAAAAGAACATCTGAACTGAAATGGAATTATACAACAGAGATATTTTTGAATTTTTTTAGCCACAGCAAGGAAAAACTGATACAGATAAATCGACAGGCTATTTTTTTAAACCACCGCAGACACAAATATCTTTTTTAAAATATTATATTTAGTCAAATAGCTTTTCTATTTATGTAATTTTTGGTTTTCAACCCCGACAGAAATAATTTAACTGCCGTAAGTTATTGACCCAAACGTATGTAGGTACGTTCAATTAAGAACTATTTGCTTTAACACCTATAAAACATAGACATAACAAGAATGTCAACAACACTACACTAACTTTGTATGCAAATTTGTGTTATCTTTCATCACAATTGTGTATAAACCTGTTAAGCTCAAACAATACCCAAGTTGCCATAGAAAACTTCATGCAAATTTAACGTCTAAATTTCAAAAATATCTTCACGAAAATGTTTCAGATATCAGAAAAGCAAGGAGTTAAAATACACTGAATTTTATTAAAACGGAGCTTATACTATGTTTTACTTTACTTAACGAATACACAGATATCTGCTACACTAAAGAATAGTAGTATTGTCGAGAAAGGAAGAATATTTGATATATTATTTAGACAGTAGAGATATAATTTAATTTGTCCCTCAATCATATTTATTTGTTTGTATCCGATCATTTTCTATTTATAATAAAGTTTTCCTATTTTCTGTAACATATTTTTTATTGGAGTAAATAAAAATAAAGCAAATCACCAACAACTGAAATTTTTATATCTTCTCGATTGTATATGACCACGGTGTTGAAAAATAATGTGGCGAAAATCCAATAAAAACATGAGATTCCTACTACATATTAATGAAGTAGAAATACAGGGAACTATTTTAGGGAAAATACATTTCGAAAACAGCTGATAAATATTGAGCTAAAGGGCTGGGAGCCATCTTGCTCCTCTAACCTGTACATAGCCACAATTTTGTGTATAATTACTTCAATAATAGCTAAATTAGAAAATCGATATTTAGCGGGGTTTGACACCATTGCAGAACAGTTTTATCTGGCATTAAACTTTTATTTTTTTTTCTTGAAAATTTATGATAGTTTTATACAAATTTTTCTATTACAGAAAAACTAATAAAGCTAAAATTTTTAAAATGATTTTAGCCTGATAGTGTGGTAATATTATTTATTATTAAAGCTATTTATAACTGCTATTTTTTTTCTTTTTATACAGGGTGTAAAATTAATTAGTACTAGCCGCGCTCGTTGCTGCTTCGGTGGGATCGACAGCGTCGATCACCGGAGTTAAGCGTTGTGGAGCGCGGCCATAATTTGAATGGATGATTGCGATCGCCAGCGGGCGACGCAACACGGTGTTCTGCTCAGGGGTCAGAGGACCGACTGAGCAACAACCATCCAAGTTATGAAATAAATGGCATATGAATGGGAAGCAGTTGGGTCAAGGCACAATAAGTCTCTAGGATGCAGCGCACCACCTAGGGGGTGGTGGTCGGACCTAGATAGGAAGACCCAAAAGGGCGAAAAAAATAATTAGTTGGCCCCTGGAGAACTAATGGAGGCAAATGTTTTACAAGCACACCATTTTAAGGAGTCCCATTATATTATAGCAAGTAGGTGCTATCAAAGGTATTCATGAAAAACAATTTCCAGTGGCGTCCTTTAGGGGTACATATCCCTGGAAAAAGAGACTTTAGGAAAATATTTTATAGGAACTTGTCACAATTTTTTATGTGCGTATTATACATTGTTAATGTAATAGTTAGTAAATGGTTAAAATACATATATGGGGTAGGGTATTCCATTTAAAAATACTTACTTAAAAATGAAAATGTATGTTTAGGAATACTGCTAATAAAATTAGTGTATGTAATAACAAAAATGTTTTATCTTAAGTTTCTTTTTTATCTTGTAGAGGTGGGTTCGAATCCTGCCGGCGGCCAAGCTCAGAAATTTAGTGGTTAGCTCAACAAGACGGCTGACATCACCCAGTCGTAAAAGACAGGGCGCACAATAAGCCGAGCGGCTTCAGTGCATAAGTTATCCCAGCCCTATTGTAAACTCTAAGATTTGAAAAAGTACCGTTACCAAATTTGTAAAAAAATATTAGTATTTAAGCACCAAACACAAATTTAAAAAGCATGCTTATACAATTTGCCATGGTTACTTTGCTTTAAAAATATTATATTTGGCACCACTGGTGTTGTTCAATTAAGGTTTAGTGTATTGAACACTAGCAAGTAGAGATAAGACAAAGAATGCTTGATTCAGACACTTACACCATAGGATGACGCGTCAGGCTCGCTTTGTTATTGTTTTAGACCGTCTCCTTTTCACGCATTGGTATTAATTTTCTATGAACGTCTTGAAGTGGCACGACGTTTATATATAAACTAGCCGACCTGTCACACTACTTTTATTTTTTTAAATCTGCATTGGCCGGGAATCGAATCTGGGCCATCCCTGTGATAGGCAAGCATTCTACCACTTCCACCGAACCACCGTTTAGTTATGGAAGGTAGTCGTTTAGTGCCATTATTATACAGGGTGTTTTAAAATTGACGCCCGTGCTGTAAGGATTTGATTTAGGGGTCTATTACAAGTCGAAAAGTCCGATTCTCCTTCGTTCTCGAGTTATTAAAAAACAATAAATTTTATTAATGCAATATTTTATTAACAATAACCTAAGATTATTAACCAAGACCAACTGGTCTTATAAAATGTGCATAAATAAGTCGCGTCGTACTTCAAGACTAACACATGCGAGATAAATCATGGAAGCACGAACGTTCTATATCTTATTTTCACCTATTAATGCCACAGCAGCATGAATTCAAGCTACATTTACAGGATATACAACGGGCTCGATAAATACTTTTCCCTTGAGATAGCCCCAGAAAAAGAAATCCAAGGGACATCTTTCAATCTACCTGATAAAAAAATATTACTTAAAAAAATTATTTGAAAATATCTTAATTTACCTATAAGAAAATGTTTCGTTCAAGTATCTTCTCACTTGTAGGCCATAATGTGCAACTGGATAATGAAGAAGAGTCGAACATTTTTTCACTCTTACTTTTGACTTGTAATAGCCCCTGAATCGAGTCCCAAAAGCACGGGCGTTAATTTTGAGACACTGTATATTTCCGCTGACTTGACATACATATGCCATTTGTTTTCTATAAACATGTTTTTTAATCATAATAAAATATAGCATTTAACACTCCTGAATAGCGTAGCTTTCTGATTGTAAAATAATTTTCATGATCGGTTCAGTATATCCGAACATTAGCCCCTAGAAACTAACAAACAAAAAAGTTACAAATTTTACCTATTTATAACATTAGTATACAATATGAGCAACGCTGTTTGGTTCATCGGCAAGCAATAAAATAACAAAAACAAGCACTATTAGTCACGCATGTTTACATGCCGGGATTTAGTTAGATTGTCTTTTTTCCTCACATTGCCTATATGTTCTGTTATTGAACTGAACCTGTAGATTAAACATATTTTACCTCTATGTATCCGTCTTCGGCCTAATAACCGTATCAATAATATCAATTTAACCTTAAAAACTTTCCCACTCTATTCTTAAAAACTGTACCCTCAGCCAAGTACCTAACGGTAATTAAATCAATATGAAAAACTTCATTAATCGTTTATTATATTACACAATTGGTTGTTAGAAAGACTCTTTACTTCCGGCATGTTGTAAGGCAATTGTCTTTTATCGTAGTTTTAAGTTACAGGAATAATAATTACCGCTTTGCCTGTTTTGTATTAAGTCGTATTTAATAGAATAATTTAAATATCTACAGATTACTTTTCGCTATTTCTCCATTTATTTTAAAATTTTACCATGTATAGTTCTTTTCACGATATAAGAAATTGACTTAGGCTTGGGATGCAATAAAACCATAAAACTTTTCGGATTAATTGTGCAGAGCCGCACTATATCTGATGTAAAAGATGTGTCAAGTTGGTTGGAAATTAAATAAACAAAGCAATGTTTCCAGCAATACTATATTTTAACAGTATATATTACTTACATTTAGGAACAAAAATAAAACACACCATATCTTACTTTAAATCAAATTCGCCATTACTAGTATCTTCCAAATTAATAATAATCCATATTACAGGTTCTAGGCTATTTACATTTATATACATAAAGAGATAAGAGTTTTTAATTTTTTAGCGTGTTTAGTATAGGTTCTCCAGTTTTTAACGGTTACATGTTTGACTTCTGTCTTTATCGGTACAATTATTACACTAGAGTCAATTTTTTTGCTAACCGTATTCGTCGGAGTGGTTCAAACCGTATTCGAAAATGACATTAAAAATATAGGAATCGAGAAAATGTAGGTTTTTAAACCGTTGTGTCATAGCCCAATAAGCTGTTAGGTTATGATTAGGATTTTAATTTTTCAAGGCATTACATACTTTAGTTTACGCCAAATATAATGTTTTTTTACTTGCCATTTACATCCATGGTAAAAGTTTACAAAAAATTACCACAAAAAGTTTTTGATGAGATGCATACGACCGCCCGACAAAGATAGCTATGTTGTTTTCAAACCATTGTCCGGGTTGTATTCAAACATGGTTTATTACGTGACCTATACGACGTCACTGTTTAGCAAGAAAATGAAATGTTTTTAAAATGTTTTGAGCCGTATTAACAACAAAAAATGGCTTAGGATTTAAAGTTGGTGTATTATTGTGTGTGCGTATATTAGATTAGACTAGAGAGCGATAATAATATGGAAACTTTCTGCTCTTCGTACATTTGATAAATTTTTCGACGGATTAAATCTTTATTGCATAAATCAACAGATTTGGGTGCACATTTGCCTGTTTTTACTTTTCTAGGTTTTACAGTATTATTTACAATTTTCCACAATGTACTTAAAGTTGATTTGCTTTAACAGGTAAACATTTTCGGCTACTGTCTGAAACGGCTTTTGCACTGGACATCTTTAAACACACTTTTACTGCAGAACCTAATAACTGACAGTATTTCAGAATGTGTCGAAATAAAATTTCTTTTGTACTTATAAGTTACCATCAGGTATAAATTGCCATTATTGTCAGTTTTTTTAACATCTGCAAATAATACATTGCAATAAAATAAAGTAATGAGAAATTACCCCAAAAGTCTTAAGAGTTTTCAGGTAAAAATTTATTATTCACCAACAACAAAATAAATACGGGTAATACTTTTATGACTTTATTGCATGTCATTATACCATCTCAGGTCAAGTCACTTTCTTGGATCGTGAAAAACTATACACTGTAGCCAATGTCCGTCTAATACTTGTTTCTTCTGGTCATCTAGAGAGGGCCAAACATCTCATTTCGGTCGTTCCTCTCCTAAACTATCTAGACTCCAAAACTTGGTGCCTGAAGGCATTGATGTAGCCAAAATTTCAGTATGAAAAGGAGCGGGGGCGAAATAAAAAAACAATTGTTAAATATGCATTGTTTTATTATGCCTTTATTTCATGCATTAGGAGAAATGCAGGGTGCCAATACTTTTGTGAGGTAGTATATAATCTATAATTATATTGTGGTTTTGCCACAATTTTTTATCTTTCATCTGACCAACTTACCTTTTACATATAGATTAATTGATATTGGGATAGTATTCTTTCTGTATTTTTCTTGCTGGTCTGCCTTGTGATTTTTGTATCATCAATTTAATTATCAAGTCAACCGTGTATCGGGCAAACTTTCGTTCGTGAAATAAATAAATTGAATTTGGGTTTCTTTTGCTTTTAGTGGAAAAGTGCAGAGAGGATTTACCGGGTAGGTAGAAAAGAACAATGCACCTATTTTATTTCTTATGACTTTCTTTATAAGTTTCGTCGTCGCATAAAAAATGGTAGAACTTTTTTGAATACGTGCGCAGTTTCGTTCTATTTGTCAACTTGCTCGAATATTTACATTGTTGTATTATTCAAAAATTTGTATTTTTGGTAGGTGTCGTACCAAAAAGTATGATATAGAATAATGGTGAGTTAAACACAGAGGTATTAGTACACATATAGACATTTTACGAACTTTTCCGATGTTTAGTCTATTGTGACACAGAGTACCAAAAACTGCAATTATCAACTTCTCGAGTAAAAATCTACGATAGAAAGCGAGTGTGTAAAATTCTATAGAGCACGGAGTCCCGCTGCATGCTCGGTGCCAGTTTACTTTTTGCAAGAGCAAGAGCGAACCAAGAAAATGCGCATTGTCATCGAGCTCGTTCAGTTCCCTTCTGCGATCGCTCAGAGTTCGGGCAAATTCATTGAACACGCACATTTATTGCTCGACAAAAGAACTCTTCTGCGTAAATATGAAAATTTGCACTGCACTGCCAGAGTTCGAGCTTAGGGCGACTACGTGAATTCACTATAAAAGTATTAGGGTTATCATATTTAGAAGCTTAAATTTCACAGCACTTTCGGTAAAACCGGAAGTAGTTTTATATTAGCCTTCGAAGATAAAGGCTTTTAAAGAATTTAGGCATTCAAAATTTTTGTGATCTCTGTTTTCCTATTAAACGGCATATTGTGCGTCGTTTGGATATTTTCAAACCTCATTTTCTCTAAAACCAAAAAAGTTAGGTTATGTATGTATAACAGATTTTTTTATCAGAAATAACTTGTAGAGTTTAAATCTTAAAAATATACAAGGTGTTTCTTTTAAAGTATCAAACTTTATATGACTTTCAGTTAAACCGGTAGTAATAGACAGGTGCTATTATACAGTGCTTGTCTAAATTCAGAAACCCCCTCCTAACATTTGAATTGCTTAGTATTTTGTCTTAAAAATTTGAGGACTTTTGTGAGACAAGAAAAACCAAATTTTAAACAGGAAATGACAGATATAAATGTTAAACTGACAGCTGGGCGCCATTTTGAAAAAACAAAATAAACGGAAGGGGTGTCTTGTGACACTTTATTTTAAAGGTCCTGACGAGTACTTCATAATCCTAGAATATAAAGTCAATACCTTTACCTACTACAAAATGGCGGTACTTTAAAATTACCTAAATACCTCATTTAAATAGCAGTATTTCCGAATCTAATAAGGTTAGATACACATAATGTGATATTTTCATAAAGCTCTTTTAAGGATCTATTTAATGGTAATATTGGTACTACTATACTGGGTAGGACAAAAAGTATAGATTTTTTTATTGGCGCACCCTGTATATTAAATCACCATTAAAAAGATATCTAAAAGACCTATAAGAAAATACCAAATTAGGTATATCTAACTTTATTAGTTTTGGAGATATGGCCATCCAAATCAGGTATTCAGGTAATTTTTAAAGTACCGCCATTTTTGGGGAGTAAAGGTATTCACTTTATATTGGGGTTATAAAGACGTCGTCAGGAGCTTTAAAATGGTGTTTTACAAAACTGCTCTTTCCATTTAATTTTTCTTTTTAAAATGGTGCTCAGCTGTCATTTTGACATTTATATCTGTCATTTCTTGTCTAAAATTGGGTTTATGTTGTCTTACCAAAGTTCATAAATTTTCATGAAAAATTACCAAACAATTCAAAAGTTAGAAGGGGGTCCTAACTTTAGACAAGCACTGTATTTAAATTGGCATTCGGTGACACAATACACCATCTTTATATTTATAAAGTTTACGTTTTCACCGAAGGAAATAAAACTCAAACTTTTAAATAAATTACATATATAAATAAATTAAACATTAAAACATATTAAAAACTTTTCGAGAAAAAAACTTTCTTAAAAAATGCCTTGTAGCTTTAACAGATAATCTGAGGTCTCCCCTACACCGATAAGTATAAAGAAATGGGAAAAGATAATGGGATATGTGGGGACTGGGTCGCCGATATATCTGTCATATAAGGGATGATTTCTTATTGACCTCCTATATCAAAATAACATATTACAGTCGGAGGAAAGAAAAGTTTTTTGCGATGGCTATCGAGATACCGATAATAAGTTAGACGAAAATCTATTAGGCTATTTTCGGCAATATGGCCACTAGGCGCAGATTTTATATCTGGATTTTTTTCGTATTTTCTAAGACAAATAGAACTTTTATTATTTTATTGGTCTCTATAAGCTCTGATTTAGAGAGGTTTTTTATTAAAGAATAAGAAGTTTAAAAGGCAAAATGTATAAAGATGTTGTAAAGCTGTATTTTATTATGATATTGTAAAACTTTTATTTTAAGGTCATAAACAAAGAATACATTATTTTTTTTTTTTTAACTAACTTGAAAAAGGAGGAGGTTTTGTATGTTTTATTTTGTGTGTATGTTACGCCATTACTCCGGCGTCTGTGGACCGATTTTAAAAATTATTTTTTTAATTGAAAGAGTAAACCTTCGCGGTGGTCCCATAAAAAACCGTCAGGGTCGCGAGAAAGAAAGGTAATAGACCTATTTTTTCTCTCTGCCGTACGTTGCTTGTGCGGGCAGAGCTGCCGCCAGCTGAGTATATGCTCAAATAGTAAAGAAAAAAGAAGAGATCAGGGGCGCATTCCGAATCGACAATTTGGAGTGAAATATACCCTTTCATCGAACTAATAGAGGTACTAGTAGTGCTTTTAGTCTATGTTTACCGATTTTATAGTTATAATAATAAACTTAATAGCGAGAAAAAACCAACTTCAAAATAATACTAATAATAAAACCCACCAAAAAGTTAAAAATAATAGAACATATCTGCTAAACTACTTAATGTTAATAACTAAACAGACGAAAGCTTTTTATACTTAAATACCTTATGTTATTACCAAACTTCTTTGTCTTAATTTTTTTTCTTGTAATTTTTTACTTATAAGTGAGTTTTTTTCTTTTAAAAGTCGGTTTATTTAAAAAAATATTTAATAAACTATCCTTCTTATATGTATGTTTAAATATATATTTTTAAATAGGTTAGTATTAAATTTGTACAAAATTCACATTGTAAGATCATACACAAATCAAGCACTGAGTCCCTTCCACGGACTTGCTATGTACTCCCCTAAAATATACCGCTGTAACGAACGCGCTAATTTTAGTTGAGGGCTTCCTCCAGCCCACCGCTTCCGCCTTTCGTTGGACGACGATGCGAGCAACACAGAACCCACCACAAATATTTACTATGCTTATAATTTCATATGGTCGGCCAGTTGGTTTCCACACCTGTATTTTTATAAAGTACTCTCATAAACAAGCTTTGATAAATAAATTTACTATGTATTACTGGAACTAAAAAGCAATGCAACATCTAGAACCCAGTCAAGTGCTTGAATTCACACTTTATTAGATTGGTTACGGGTCGTTCGTCAAAGGAATACAAAAATAACTGATTCCGCTATTTGTCTGATCGATAGACAAAATATTTAAAACACTGAAAATATACAAGTTTAAAAGACTTTGAGTTGCCAGAAGAAGCAACATTTTGCTAAGGTTTTTATAAATCAAATTCCGAATATTGTCATTCTCTTCAACAAGGAAAGTATTATACCGGGTTATTAAAAAGTGTGCATTTCTACACGGTTTAACTAGCGAGACTCCGAACTTTTCATCTACCTTAGTACCTATGTATTCTGGGTTTAGTTTTTATATATAATTTTGTTAATAATAAGTGTATTGTCACAATAATGGGCTAGGGGGTGTAAAAGGTAAAAAATTAGGATCTGCTATTCATTTCACTGTAACTTATAGAAGGCGCCATTTGAGGTATCTAGCGGAAATTAAAAGCAAAATAACTTTTTTGAGCAACCCTGTACCCAACTTCTAATAAAAAAATAAACTTAATAAAATATTTAAAACAATTACTTTCTGTATGGCTGGAACAACGCTATACAGGGTGTTTTAGAGTAAGTTGCTTAGTTTAAAGAGTGTAAATATATAGATACTTTTAAGAAGAAAAGTTCATATAAACCATGTCCTAAACGTCTTAACTTCTGAGATATAGAAAAATAAAAAAGCCTATATTTTACCAACTATACCATTCTGCTTTTTTGTGTAAAAGTTAAGCCATTTAGGACATGTGTTTATTTGAACTTTTCTTCCTAAAATCACCTTAGGATTCACACTTTTAAAAATTATAAACTTATTCTGAAAGACCCGGTATAGCTTACAAGAACTGTTTTTTTTAATCGAGGTATCTCAAAAACGACTGCTTAAATTAACTTTTATCAAGTATACCTTCTTTATGTAAAATATAGTTAACAATAGGAATTTTAATTTAAAAGTTGGTACAGGGTGGCTCAAGAAATTTATTTCTACTGCGTGTCAGCACCTTCATGGAGTTGAGAGGCAGCAGCAAATCCAAACAGTTACCTTTATTTACCACTTTAAACCCTACGTAAGTTTGGTGTTGCAGTATGGAAGAAATTTAAAAGCATGCAAACACATAAGTGGTTTGTGAATTCTTACTGCATGTTAGCACGTTCAGACTTGAACCAGAGTAGCAAATCTGAACAGTATTACCACTTTAAACCATACGTAAATGTTGCGCTGCAGTCTGAAAGGAATTTAAAAGCATGCAAAAACGAATGA
Organism: Listronotus bonariensis; assembly: GCA_014170235.1. Classification (NCBI taxonomy): domain Eukaryota; kingdom Metazoa; phylum Arthropoda; class Insecta; order Coleoptera; family Curculionidae; genus Listronotus; species Listronotus bonariensis. The sequence goes on from JACEGR010000008.1 coordinate 444,382, forward strand.
AATTTAAACTGGTAATAAAAGGTCTGTACCCAACAACATTACAAATCAGTTAAAGTAAATCAAACATCTTAAATACAGTGAGATAATTAACACATAACAATTTTTAAAATAAGTTAGGCACTCCGCACATGAATCGGTGAAACAACGACGAGACCGGGATTCGACAAGCTTTCAACAGTACGTACGCATATATTCATGTTTGAAGTGGCGACAACCGAACAGATACGAGCATACACTTAATGGTCAATTTTAACTATATTTTCAGCCTGTAAAATTTTATGTCGATCGGAAAGCCCCGATGTACCCCGAACCGGACCGTGACGGGGAAAAAACTACCCCTTTGAATTATCCCACCGGGTCAAAGAGTGTCATAATAGAGCTCTCTAAGACAAGTTTTCAAAAGCCTGAATCCTACTGAACATTATTTTTCAGACAAATAATTAAATATTTTCTTACCTGACAGGTTGACGTTTTTCAACCTCGTCCACAAATATAATATTAAACAAATCCATCTTTGGTACAAACATTTCTTGACGTAACACTAATTTTTCCTTGTAAAATCCAGACACTATTACAATATAAATCACACACTGTAAACAAAATACAAATCGGTTCTGTATTGCATTTGTTTACTAAGGGACGCGGATTGCTAAGATCGGACACGCTAATATGCCTACGTGCTGTCAATGCCTGTGAAAATCGCGTTCTCTTCGCTGTTTTACCGACCCATGTGCGGAGAGCCTTATAGTTTAAGAGTTCTTTTTTAAAATATTGTTGTTATTCGGTTTCATTATAAAAGCAAATTTATAAAAAAATAACTTCTAGTTCTGTAATATGACATTTTTACTGGCTAGCTATTAAACTATTATTTTTTATTTGTTTTGGCTTTTGGCTTTGGTCATTCAGCCTGTATAAATATTAATTATAGTTTTTATTTCTTAAGCTAATAAATACACTTTTCATTTATATTTGATACGAGGTATTACAAAATGATTTTAGCAAAGTCTAAAAAATCCAACAAAACATAATTTTTTAAAAATATACTAAAACTATATTTACTGACTTTAATAAATTTGCTATATTTATCAGGGGGCTCGTTTTAAATTTCTGCGCGATATTGGTGCTGGCGCGTGGTAGTATTTTTACAGTGTTCTAAAATAAAAGTTTCTTTAAAGGTCTGGCCACACATAACCGCAACGTGTCCGCAGCTGTGCGTTTCGCTGTTGCAATGTAGAGGGATGCAGTGCAAAAGTTTTGTATTTAATAAAATTGCAGTAATATAAGTCTATACTACGCTTTAAATTACACCGGATCGTAAAATAAACTTTCACAAATAAGGTAACACAGTTTTACCTATAGTACACTTAGTTGGGATAAAAAGAAAAAGAGATAAGTAGGAAAATCTATTTTAAGGAGATATACAGGCTGATTCCCCACCAATACGCATAAACTCAAAAAATTATTGCTAAAGACAAGTAATGACTAATAATGAAAAAAAGAGTTTGTAAAATATTTTTACTTAGGGAGATATTTAATTATTTTAAATAAAACAAAGAATGTTAATTTTGGGCGTAAATAATAAAAAATTAAACTAAACTAACAAACAAGTCATGGTTATGTTTTTTTATGCCAGCTAGTACCCTTTTATTAGTCGTGTTTGTTCTGAGTGTATTTTTACGTGATTGGAGTAAAATTTTGGCTTAAAGTTATTATACCAAATTATTTTCGACACAAAAACTAGATATTTACCCTTATTTTTTATGATCATTCAATATTTGTCTTCAGAATTGAAGTTCTTTGGTGTGGCCTTGAGGCGGTTATGTGTGGCCAGACCTTAAATCCATCTACATTTTAGCACGGTAGAATGTTTCAGCGTAAAAGAATTCATAAAACGCATCTAGGATTAACATCAGTGAAAAACTATTAAAAATAGTTCTATTTGCTATGTCTTAGGTAACGCTTTTATTATAGTAATTATGACAGTAAGGAAGTTCCTAGGTAACTTAAGATAAATTACCATAGACACGTAATAGTGATAATAAATCACAATCGAACTAATCGGTGTAATACTAAAGACTTGTCGTTTATCTTTAGCCGTCCCTCGTTTTACTAAAATTAATAATAATAAATTATTAATAAAAAAACAATTTTAACCATGGAGGTGTATCCTTATTTTAATGTAGGGTTCTGGTTATTTCTTTAAACTCATTTATCCCTAAAATACAGTGTGTCCAAAAAGTCTGGAATCGCTCAAATATCTCAGAGAGTTTTGAACCATATTGAACAAAATTTGGTACTTCAGTGTAAAACTAAACTTCGAATTCAGTGTTGATATCGGCAATATTGCTGAATTTAAGTTTTGCCAAAATCAACTCAAAGTTTTTAAATTTTAGTCAGATATTTATTTTTTTATTTTATTCCTGTATTCCAGCTGTTTTTACCTATGCAATGGTATTGGGGTTTAATTTGTTTTAAAGTAATAATAGCAGAAAAATGTTTAAGTTAGCAAAAATAATAGGTTTTAACTGCGTAGGTATTACCTACCGTTTATAGGGTCCGCGCGTTTAGTAAACAAGCCACCGACGTCATCATTATCTGCACGAAATCTTCTGTTATTCCCTTAACCCGTACTAAAAATGTAATATATTTTTTAAATCAAAACTTTAAAATGCCTGCTTGCTAGGTACCGATACAAAGCCCACGAAACCGCGATTGAAAGAGAGATACAGAAGATTTCGCGTAAATAATGATGACGTCGGTGGCTTCTTTACTAAACACGCGGACCCTACCTTGCAACTTTTAAACTGGCGCCTTGTCTCGTCAGTTTTGACATAAGAAATACTAAGTTCAATAGTTAGTCTTTAAATATCCAAATGCTTCGTTAAAACAAAATAATACGTAGTGTAGAGAATCTTGGATGTCTTTAATTTTTTAATAATCATGAGTAATATTGTTTATTTTTTCTAGGATTTCAATTTATGTCAGAATTTTTAAGCCACCAGTTTAAAATTTTTAAGGTGTAAACGGCAATACCTACGCACTGTACACCTATCATTTTTACTAAATTAAACATTGTTCTGCTATTTATATTTAAAGAGAAAAATTGGACTTTCACACCATTGTATAGCAAAAAAGAGCGGGTATCCAATAATCAAATAGGTATCTCATTTAAATTTAAAACCTTTAAATCGATTTCTGCGAAGCTGAAGATCTGGCAACATCGCCGATATCAACACTGAATTCAGAGTATGGTTTTACCGAGGGTTTTACCCTGGAGTACCGAATTTCGTTCAGTTTGGTTCAAAGTTCTCTGAGATATTTGAGCGCTTTCAGACTTTTTCGACATACTGTATGATAACTTATAATTTTTTTAATAAAATGTCCAAGTTACATCTTTTTAAATTAATTTATAAATAGAACTTCACGAATACAGGGTGTTGTGTTGACACAGGTCAAGCAGATACATTTAAAATAGTACTTATTATAATAGTATTACTCTTATTGTAGGTTAACCGTTATGAGAGTAAGAAAGTTCCTTGCTTGACTTAAATAAATCACCATAGACCATGGTATAGCGTTAATAAATTACAAAGCAGCAAACAAATCATTTTTGATACAATAAACTGAAGACTTGTCATTTATCTCAAATTATCTTTAGGTTCACTGAAACTGACGACAATGTTTATTTGAAACGTCAGCTCAAATAACGTTGTAACTTACATTTAATCAACTTTTAAGAAGGGGAAAAAATTATATAATAATATGAATTATCTTAGATTTTTATTTAACTTAAGCTTAAAAACGGGAAAATTTCCAGATATCTGGAAAGAAGGTCGAGTTTGTCCTGTGTTAAAGAAAGATGATAGAACTAACATAAAAATTATCGACCTATATCTATACTATCAGTCCTAGCTAAAGTTTTTGAATCCATAATTTACAAATATATTTATGCTCCGACAAAACCAAAAATATCGCATAGGCAGCATGGGTTTGTAGATAGGCGCTCAACAATAAGCTAATATGATCAATATGACACAATTTATATCTGAGGCTCTAGATAAACAAAAGCAGGTTGATGTCATATATACTGATTTTGCAAAGGCATTCGACAAGGTTTTGCATAGTGTTCTTTTGAATGTCGCTGAAAAAGAATTTGGGGTATGTGGTAAACTATTGTTGTTGCTTAAGTCTTACTTAAGCAATAGAAAACAGAGAGTTAATGTTAGGGGTTTTCAATCGAGGAGTTACTTGGCAACATCCGGGATTCCCCAGGGTTCGAACCTGGGACCACTACTGTTTCTTTGGTTTATTGATAGTCTTAAGAGTGTCATAAATAATTCAGAATATTTGTTTTTGCGGATGATCTAAAAATGTATGCATGTGTTAATGACGTTAATGACTGCGATAAAGTTTTCGAAAACATATTGCAGATGTTTCCAGACGGGCTTCTGGAATGTATGGATTTATTGTTAGAAACACAAAACAGTTTCAAAATGTACAATGTATAAAACAGTTATATGTTACCTATGTAAGAAGCCTTCTGGAATATGCTTCCGTGGTATGGAATCCACACTACCAGTGTCATTCATATACTGTTGAAAGAGTGCAGAATAAGTTATTGAGGTATCTTAACTACAAAGATACGGGAATATACGATTTTTATGTTTCAAAGCAGGAATTACTACAGCGTTTTGGGTTGGAAACGCTTGAAAAGAGGCGCATGATTACTAGTATAGTGTATTTATATAAAATTTTGCATAACTTAATAGATGATACTGATTTTTTGGCTTTAATAAAAATTAATGTACCCTCGCATAACACTAGGAATACATTGACCTTTTATGTAAGTGCGTCTAACACAAATAGTTTTTTAACTCTCCAATGCAAAATATGTGCAGAACTTACAATAACTTACAAGAAAACTGTGATATATTTTCTGTTAGTCTTAGTGAATTAAAAAAACATCTTAGAGAGGTAATATTGTTAAAGTGTCTGTGATAATTGTAAAACTGTGATTGTAGATATTAGAAAACTGTGATGTGTAGATATTAGAAGATTGAATGGTAAGAAGAGAGGTATCGGGTGCCACTGGCATACTATTCATTTATTTTTTTCTTGGTGGTATGTTTTTTTATGTCAACAAATGACAATTTTTAATATATAGTTTATGGGTGTTTTGCATTGTATGCCACTGTCGCCGATGCTCTGCTCTAATTATGTAAATACTGATACTGTTATAAATGAATGTTAATAACCTACTTTGTAATAGGGTTTTATCAAAAACCTGTTAAGTTTGTACAAAATAAATAAATAAATAAATAGATATATGTTATGATGTCTTTCTAAAAGATTGTATACATGCTTTACGTCAGCCATAACAAAAACAGCTGTCATTGCTGTCATATTTTTATTTAAAACAAATTAGGAGTTATCAGACTGTTATTTGGAAATACATTAAAAAAACCATGTAATATTTTTTGGTAAATACTTTAATACATTCTAAAATGATGATAGTCAAACAAAGCTACTAAGTAGGTAAATTTCAATGTTAAAATATTTTCAAACAGTATAATGTATCGCAGTGGAAAAAAGTATATATCACACTAGTCTTGCAAAGTTTTTAGGTGTCATCTTATTTTTTCTGTGACGACAAAGAAACCAAAAAAAAAAAATTTTGGTGAATAATTTGTGGCCGTAGGAAAAATAGTGTACTTACATTACTTGTGTAAAAATGACTTTTTACACTTGTGTAACATATGTTATGACTTTCTCAAAGATTGTATACATGCCTTGCGTCAGCCAGAACAAAAAAACAGCTGTCATCGCTATCATGTTGTTATTTAAAATTAATTTGGATTTATCAAAATGTTAATGACATTGAAAAAACCACACAATATTTTTTAAGTAAAGACTTTAATACATTCTAAAATAAAAATATTGTCAAACAGTATAATATACCGCAGTAAGAAAAAGTATATATCACCCTAGTGTTGCAAAGTTTTCAAATGTTTTCTTTTTTTTTGTGACGACAAAAAACTTAAAGAAAAAATACTTTTTGGTGAATAATTGTGGCCGAAGGAAAAAAGTGCACATTACTTGTGTGAAATTGACTTTCTTACGCTTGTGGGTAAAATTTGTCAGTTTCCACAATTGTAATGTAATATACTATTTTCCTATCAAAAGATAAAACTTTTTTAAAACAATCTAAGTACCTATTAACTTTTAGCGGAAGCCTTAGCATAAAATGCTATTGCACTATCTAAAACGATCGCCTTTTGTGTACAAAATACTCCCAAATTTCATTTTAATATTGCCTTAAAGCATTAATGGAACGTTTACCTAATTTTAATTAATGCTTAACCTGAAGCGCCAAGGCGTGCTCGGATTTAATAAAACACTTAGAATAGCAAAGTCTCGTAATGAACGTTTTAAGCCAGCTTTACACGAAGCAAGATTTTATTGCTTGCAAGTTTAATTGTAGTTTATTTTTGTTGCTAGAATATAACTGTGTTTATATCGAATAGTTGAAGCTAGTCTGAGTTAAAGCGTCTTTTAAAAGTGGCTTGACATAGGCAATATAAACGCACTTGAAAGTTACTTGAATCGTCCAAATCAAGCCTTACAATAACTAGGGTTGACTTTACTAAAGCTACCTAACACTAGATGGATGCTTTCCTGAACGTCATCAGTGTTTATTTCCTATATGGTTTTGACATTTTAATAAGAAATATGAATCAAAACACAGATGAAAAAACGTTAAAATACGCTCACACCAACAACAGCACACAAAATGGGACGAATTAAAAAGTGGGGTATGTATACTGTGAAGTTGGATGCAAAATTGTCGCAAGCGTATGACACTGGCCTGAAATGTGCTTGAGTTCGATTTTCAAGCCGCCAAAATAAACACGTAGGCTTGAAATTCACTTCAAAGCCGCTTTGGTTTGAAGCCAGCTTCAACTAAACGATATAAACGTAGTCTAGGGTATTATTGTCTGTAAAACAGTAGTTGTTTTAACGTGGCAATTTTTTAAAAATTGGGTGGTTAGTACCAGCACCAGTGCTGAATTACCCTATTAGCAAACTAAGCAATTGCTTAGGGCATTACGTTGCGGGGGCACTATAAACAGTACAAAAGAAACAAAATGCATTTTGTGTGTATTTTAAGGTTTAAAGGTAGAATATCTAGGGGGCCCAAACGAGTGGATTGCTTAGGGCATCAGAGATTCTTAATCCGGCACTGACCAACACTACGTGGTTTTACAGTTTAAGATTCTGACTGAACCTTGTCGTGCTTCAATTTTTCTATCTACAAACTCGCAATTTTATTTTAAAAATTGGTGCAATTGTTGTTTGAAGCAAGAAAAATTCTTTAGGGAATTGCAACTCGAACACCAATGGCATTTTGAAAAAAAATTATGTAGACTCACCGCTTTAGGCTTTCTGGTCGATTTTTACATTCCTCTGTATACCTAAGTACCTTATTTTTGAATTCCACCCTATGCTTCTTTCTTTTTAGCTTAAAATGACAAATAAAACACGAATTTATACTAACAATTTTAAATGTTTCAACAATGCTTTAACCTACCATTTTGATTTTAATTTTAAACTAATCGACTAAAATACGAAAAGTGTTGAACATAGCAGATTTTAATAGCAGCGAAGCATATCCAAAAAGTAAAAGCTTTTTTGTTGATTCCACCTTAGGCTTCTTTATTTTCAGCTTAAAGTTAGAAATAGAAACATCAATTTATACCAAGAAGCCTAAACTTTTAAACAATGGTTTTCTTTCCATTTCAATTTCAATTTTAAACTAATCGACTAAAAGACGAAAAGTGTTGAACATAGCGGATTTTAATAGCAGCGAAGCACACCCAAAAAGTAAAAAGCTTTAAAGATTACAGGCAGGCATTCGCGGAGCTTTTTCACATTAAAGCCTTGAAGTTCGGACGCGTAGGTTCAGAATTTATGAAAATTTTAATAAATGTCTCCAAGTTCTTGAAATATGTTCCAGTTAGCTGTTACGGTAATAGTTCGCAATTGTAAAGCTCAAGAAACTAAATTACAAGAAGATATATTGTGACGGGGCCTCGGAACGAATCTAAAACTTTACATTAAAAAAGATTAAAGTTGATATTCCAAAAATATGGCACAAACCGCCCACTGGCTTTTTTACAAAAATACTAGTATTTTTCGTTCAATATTGTTTTAATATAATTCTAAAAATTATTTTTTACTTTTTAGTTTGATAAGGTATGAACATTAAACAAGCGGTTAGCTGCAGCCCCGTGTGTATCGGTTAAAAAGTTGCAGCAATGAAGCTTTAATTAAGGATTAAAAAAATGATGTAACTAACCAAAACTAACCATGACCCCCCACCTATACTCTGTCTTCGGTTTTTTATATTATGACATGACCCCCCACCTATGCTCTGTCTTCGGTTTTTTAGATTATGACTGTCAAATGCTTATTATTTGATACACACGGGGCTGTCGCTAACCGCTTGTAGAATACCTGATGTCTGTGAAAAGCTTATAGATCTATACACACAGGACTGCGGCTAACAATTTTTTTTAAATTATTGATGTAGTGACTCCTGGTGTCAAACAATAAAAACATTTAATTTGAATTACCGAGACCTGTGTAATAAATTAGAGCATCTTAAAAATTTAAAATAGTAACCCCTAGTGTCAGACATTATAAACAGCTATGACTTATTTAAAATATCATTGATACATAGGCTCTAATTAACGAAAAGCCCATAGCAGTAAATAAAATAAAATAATGTTAAGAAATTAAAACATACTTGCACTTTTAAGGATGTTTTTAATCATTAATTAATTTACATGTTACAATTTGGCACACATGCTTTTTATTCTACTACCAAACCTAACCCTAATTTTTGTGTTTTGCTTTTTTGCTTATACTGTATTGTTTACATCTAGCTTTAAAAACTTATTTTTCGTTAACTTTAAAATCGGTGAACCATAGGCAAAAATAAGGTTATGTGTCGAAGGCGCAGATGCAAGATAAATTTCTTAAAAGAGGCTGCAAAATCTCTGTCCAAAACTGCTGCCGTAATCGTTATGCTTAATATCGATAACCATAAGGAGGCTAAAAAAAGTCTGTTATTTTAAGAGGTGCAACATGTCTCTAATAAAAGGGTGTTAAATAAACGTATAGACAGTAGCTGTTGTTTTATAATACAGTTATTCGGCCTATAAGTAATTATAGAAGTTTAAAATTATTAATTAAGTATTTACGTGTAATTCATTGACCCTAAAAGTTACATACATACAGTACATTTCTTTAATATTCCCTGCCTTTTACTCTTTGAACGGAATTATTTAAAAAGGTAAAATTTTAGAATATCAAATTAATGCATAAATAATATTATTTTAGGGTAAAACTAACAGATGAAAATTTCAAGATGGCGGCTGGGCGCCATCTTGGGAAGAAAAATTAAATGGAAAGGGGGTCTTGTGACACATCATTCAAAAGCTCCTAATGGGTACTTTATAACCCTAGAATATAAAACCCATACGATCTCCTAATCCAAAATGGCGATACTTTAAAAATTACCTAAATAACCTGATTTCGGTGGCCATATCTCCGAAACTAATACAGTTAGATATACTTAATGTGGTTTTTTAAAAGCTCTTTTAAAAAGCCTTTAATTGGTGATATTAACATACAGTCATTAAAAAATATATATACTTTTTTCCTACCCTGTATATTACCACCAGTATCACCATTAACAAGACCTTTAAAAGACATTTTAAGAAAATACCATATTAGCTACATCTAACTGTTTTACTTTTGGCAATATGGCCATCCAAATCAGGTATTTAGGTAATATTTAAAGTACTGCCATTTTGTATACGGTGAAGATATTGACTTTATATTCTAGGGTTGAAAAGTACTCGTCATGAGCTTTAAAATGATATGTCACAAGACACCCTTTCCTTTTAAATATTTTTTTCAAGATGGCGCCCACCCGCCATTTTAAAATTTTCTCTTGTCAATTTCACTCTAAAATATAGTATTTATGCATCAATTTCATATTCCAAAGTTTGACTTCTTTAAATTTATCCGTTCAAAAATAAGAGGGTGGGGGACATTAAAGAAATGTTACATATACATACAAGTGAAGCTAATAAGAGCGTGTTAAAAAGTTTTAAAGTTGTTTTTATAAAAGATTTAAAAACCTGAAGTTTTGTTGCAGCTGACATTGCTGCCGCAGTTCGTAAATATTCAATTTGACTTTTTTTAAACTCCAAATTTGTGGAAATATCTGGAGTGGTAAAAGGTTAAGATAAAAAAGCATTTTTTCAAACTTTCAGATTTTATTGCGATGTAACAACAGTGCACGATTTTTTAGAGACTATTTTTCTTGGAAAGCTAATGACGTCAACTACATTTTCATGCAAAAATCTTATTTTTTGATCAGGTACCTTTAGCAAACGACCAACGGTAAGTGTTACTACTTGGTCAAGTCAAACGGCAAATGCACTGTAAGCCCACCGCATCGACAGCGTTTATAAATGGTTGTATTAAAGGTTATAAATTTAACTTGCGAACGGGGAATACAGAAAGAATAATAAAAAAGTTCCCCCACATTATCTTTTGAATGGAACAAGTTATTAAGATTGGGTAAAAGGTGTCACCTAAACTACTTTTTGGCATAAAAATAATTTTTGTCACGGGCTAGTGCCAAGGGGCACTAGCAACTTTTTTTTTTTTAAAGGAAAAGCGGGTCATCTAGTAGCTCGTTTTAAAGGCCTTTTAATTCTCCACTTAACGCCAGTTTGCTTTTAGAAAATGGTCCAGCCGTTCCAGACTTACAACCGTTTGAAATTTGGCTTAAATACCGTACAAACAGTGCGGTTTAATGAAATTGGCTTGAAAGTCTAAAACGGCTTGGCCGATTTTTAAAAACAAAGTGGCGTTAAGTAGGGAATTCAAGGGCCTTTAAAACGAGGTGCTACATGATCCCCATTTTAAATTTAAAAAAATCCAAGTGCTCCTTGACACTAGACCACGTGACCAAAATTATTTTAATGCCAAAAAGTAGCTTAAGTGACACCATTTTACACAAATTTTACCCGATCTCGATATCTTGACCCATTCAAAAGTTAAGGGATAGAAAACTTTTAAAAACCGCAATGTATGTACAAATTGGAACTATAAACTTCAAACGCTTGTAACTGTAGAACGACTAGACCGATTTTTAAAAATAAAACAATGATAATAAAAGAATCGAAAGGCTTTTAAAACAAGGTGCTACATGACCTCTCTTTCCCTAGATAAAGTGAGGAATATTCTTTTAATATCCTCGGAGGATGCGTAAGTGTGAACAAATTCATTTAGAATTAAGCGGTTTCTTTTGTTGGGAAAACGTTTGAACACATCGATATTTATTTTTCGCTGTGTTTTTAAGTATACAGTATGACCCAAAAATAGGCCATGACCACCAAGTTCACTTTTTAATATAAAAACACCTATTTTTTTTTTTTGATGTTGAATGTGTTCGTCCGAGCAGAGTAAACTCCATGGAAGTCGGTTTGATGAGTCCCAGACAGTGACGAAGAAACCGAGGATGATCTTGGAAAATATACATGATCGACGTGATACAATCCCTCCAGTTCTACCAACGTCTACCCGTAGCATCGCATGGTGCATATGGGATCTCCGAGTAAACAAACAATCCCTGGCTCCTGGACTCGAGCGTCATGGGTCATTAGACGCTGTGCGACCCAATCGTCTATTTACTCAGCACCCCTGACCTTCCAAGTCGGGAGTGGTGGGTACGGCGATGGCTGGTCCCCACTGTGCTGAGTAGTCTACTGTCCAACTGATCAATCGTGTACCTTCTCATTGCAATTTCTCGTCGATCATGTACATTTTTAAAGCTCATCCTCGGTTTCTTTGTCACTGGATACGACGGGGCATGTAGCCCGGGGAGTAGTTGTTTTTGGTCCTCATGATCGTTCCCTAGAAGAGCCACTAGTAATTAGTGGTCACTGGAACTCGGGTCAGAGCTTTTGCTCTTTTTCAGCTTGACCTAGTTTTTTATTACGTTTTCTTATTTTGGCATTGAATTCTAGCTATGTTTCATGTAGGTAATATGTCGTATACCTAAAGTCAACAGCTATAAATAAGTTTATTTTAGGAACATGAAATTGACGGTTATTTTTGGGCCATCCTGTAGATATTACTTTACCATGAAAACACCTGTAGCCTTGTATGAAGATATGGCGTGTCAAAGAGAGGAGAGAGAGAGAGAGAAACATAACATTGTTTTTTTTTAAATAAATTTGCGATACTTTTGCGTTATGATAAACAAAAGAAAATTATTACTTCTTATTTTTTGATAATTTTGTAATTAATCTGAAATGACTTGAATTTTTCTTCGCCAAAAGTAATTTAAATTTATCGAAAAGTGGATAAAAAAACACTAAAATCATTTTGTCTAATTAGTCGTCTGCCGTCTATTATAAATTAAAAATTCTTCCGCAATTACAACGAATTATCCAGATAATTTTGAGAGTCTTACAAAATAAAATGAAATAAATTTTTAATCCTTTTTGCCTTGTTGCATTAAAGCTTCACTTTTGAAGTGCCAGTAAAGTTAAGCAACGTCTGGAAAATACCCATTTGTAACGCCAAACATGACTATTTGCGTAAAAAATGCGTAATTTACAAGGACGTAATGTTGAAATTTGTGACTTTGTTTGAAGTTTCATAGTTCCACTTTTTTTATTTTGCTTTTGACCTACGGGGAAAAGTTAACTTTCATACCGTGGGCCGAAAGTAAAGCTAAAGTAACCCCGCAACCGTCGCAGTTCAAAAATTTGCCAACTTGATACCTTGTCTGATATTTTAGACATCTGTAACACCTTTTAGCTCGAAAAAATCTGGTGCCATATACAGGGTGTTTACTAAACATGGGGCAAAAACTTAAGGTGTGATTCCTTATGTTATTTTATAAAAAAAGTTCCTATAAACATATGTCCGGAGTTGCTTTCTTACTGAGACACAGGGCGTTTAAATTTAAGAAAAAATTAGTTTTTTTTCTAAATATTTTTATTATTTTTATGCTGATTTGAATAACTTTTAATAAACCTATTTAAAGTAAAAAGGCGCTTATTTAGCCCCAACCAGATTGTTCTTATTGAGTCCAGTGGCGTCTTAGTGGGCACCGCAACCTATATTATTTAAAAAAGTGCGCCACTGACTTTTTTGACGTTTTTATATTTTTTTATAATTAGACAATAATTAATACAGCTTTTAATCTCGTGAATTTTTTTGTATCAACCCTCGTTTTCAAAAAAAAAAAAATATTAACGCTACTTTAATTTCTTTCAAAAGTACCATAGACAACATGATATAAAAAGCAAAAATTAAAATAAAACAATCATTTGCCTTATAATAAATTATCAGTCGTGTATTTTATCAAAAATTTTCATTTTTCCGATTTACTAAGATCAAAATCCTTTATTTTTAAATTTTAGATTTTATTTTATGCTGTTTAGGGCTATTTTTTAGAATGACTTAAAGTGGCTTAATTTTTTTCTCGAAAACTATGCTAGATACAAAAAAATACAACATACTAAAAGTTGTAATATTAATTGTTTAATTATAAAAAAATATAAAAACGTGAAAAAAGTCAGTGACGTACTTTTTTTCTCAATAATATATGTTGCGGTGCCCACTGAAACGTCACTGGTTCTAATTTTAACAATCTGGTTAGGGGCCTAATAAGCGCCCTATGACTTTAAATAATTGTACCAAAATTTATCAAATCGGCCAAAGCATGTTAAAAATATTTAGAAAAAATATATTTTTCTTAAATTTTAACCTGTATCTTAGTAAGGAGTAACTCCGGACATATGTTTATAGGAACTTTTTTTCATGAAAATAACCCAGGGGAATCACACCTTTAATTTTCCCCATGATAATTAACACCCTGTATAGTTGTCAAACAAAAATAATTTTAAAAGGTTGACACATTTTTTGTTTTGAAAAAATGGTTAACCAAGAACAGTTATAAGACACTTTCCACCTAGGTATGTAATGTACTATTACCTACCTCTAAATCTATATCATGGGTAAAACAGTCTATGGTATTCTCATCGATCCATTGGATTCCACAAATATCAGTCTGGCAACTGGTGGATACATATTTGGATCCTCCTCTCGATTGCACAGGTGATCCTGACGTTCTTCGTTTAACTTCAACTACAATTGGTTCCTGGGCTGCCATAAAGGCTCTGACAGCATCTTCGTGGGGAAAACTGCTTACATCCGTTCCGTTGACCTGGAAAAAAAACACGCTTTTTACAAGGTTTATTTAAATTGCAATGTATTTAATTTAGGTTGTGCTAAAAATCTTAAAGAGTGTTTTTCTCTTACCCAAAACTATCCTAAACGACGCCTAAACAAAGTCTAAAATTTTAATCTTAGTGGTTTTCCATTGTTTTTTGTCTAAATAACATGAAACGCCCGGTTTTTATCACTTTTTTGCCATGTAAGCTGTGAGAAAAAAATGTACCAAAAATAAATAAATAAATCTTACTAAGCAATAAATTTTGTACAAAAAGTTCCATTTAAATTTTTTTCTTAATTAGTACTTAATTATTTACAGAGCTTTAAATTTACAATTTTGTTTTTTTTTGCATTTTTTGCAAGACCATTAGTGTTAAAGAAAAGTTAAATAGCAAATTTGTAGTACGTTTAAAATCCTATAAAAACGTGATTTTGAAAATCGATAGATACTTTTTTATAGAATTTTAGACGTAAAACAAATTTAGTATTCAACTTTTTAACACTAATAATTTGCGAACCGAATTTTTAAATTTAAAGCTCTGTAAAAAATTAAATACTCAAATAAAAATTTGACTCAATGAAAATTTTTGTACAAAGCGTTTATTGCTTTATTTTTGTTAAAATATATTTCTTACTGCTTGCAGTTTAAAAGGTGGAAAAACTCGTTTTTTTATACAAAAATTATTTTTATTGTTTATTTTATATTTGTTTCATACCTACTATACCACCAAAATGTTCAAAATTCGCACTTAAAACCAAAATAAGGTTTCCTTTAAAAAAAAGAATAAAACTCTTATTTTTAATAAATGTCTTTAAATAGATACATATAAAAGCTTTTATTAAATATAACAAACATAAAGAAATAGTCGTAAATGTATAGGTACCTACATATGTAGGTACGTATGTACATATACATATAAAAAACAACATAGTTTTATTAAAAACATGCCAACCCAAACACAAAATACAACAAACAAAATAGGGAAACGAATTCAGAATGAATAGTACCTAAATAAATATACTGTGCATTAAAAAGCTTCTTTCCTAGATTTTGCAGTAGCAAAAATTTTAATAATTTTCTGTAAATCTATGGAGCGAGCAACATTATTTTCAATAGACAGCATTGCCAAAGATGATAATCGATTTTGATTCATCGAATTTCTTAGATAAGTTTTTATTAATTTTAATTTTGAGAACGATCTTTCTGCCGATGCGACGATTACAGGAATTGTGAGATATAAAAAACATAAAAGTTATAATTTCAGTAAAGCTACTACTCGATGAGTAATTGTCAACTATGATAAATTTTAACAAATCTTTTACTGACTTAATATTTGTGAGATCTTTAGAGAAACATGTTCGAAAAGCTAATAATTGATTTAAAAGTATGTCCTTGTAAATGTAAAAATGTAAAACCTTTTGTTTGTTGGATACGCGGGCCCTCGATACCCGCGGGCCTGGGTTCCACCGATTTTTATGTTATTTAGAAGGAAACCTTAAAGAATGGAGAGGAAGGGAGGGGCTCTTAAAAATTTAGAATTTTGAGCTGCGGTTTTAACAGTGTTACTTTAAGATATTTTTGGGTGGGGGAAAATTTTTTGACTTTTTGGCACACCCTAGTATTTATGTAGTATGTACATTATGTAAATATGTTTGTTCGGTTAAAATTTTGCAGCCTAATTTTTAAGCGGATATATTCAACCGAGTTAGCTGAAATTTTTTATACACGTTTAGTTCGTATGAAAATAGATGGTTAGCTGTGTGACATCATTCTCAATCCAACATGGCGGAACACCCAATACGGCGGGCTACTGTAATGCACCCCAACAATATAGGTATCAAATGAAAACCCTGGTGAGGAGTACCTCAAAAATAAAGCGGCGTTACACTCAATACAATATGCAAACTAAGTTATTTATTCTTTCCATTAAGCTACGCTCATAGTCATGGGCGCAATTAAGGGGGTGGGGCTTAGCCTCAGGACGATCGATTAGCCCCCAAGTAATTAGACCTTTAAAGTATAGGGTATCTTTAAAACGTCTGTACAAAAGTGTAACCGCAAATATCTTGGGCCAAAATATAACGATCCAACCTAATTTACCATAGTCGAAAAGTGTATCGTTTGCAAGATACAGAGTGTTAAAGTTTCCGTTGTATTTTGGTGTTTTTAAATATCTTTATGATTATTAGAAACCCTTTCATAAAATTAGGTATGAGGGGTTTTTCAGAGTGGGGAACATAAATGTGGAAACAACTGCAGTCCTTCAGCTTATGTTCAAAATGCAATAACTCTTTTATACCTTGTATATTATACTATCTTGGTGAGGAATTTCTATTCTACCATATTTTGTGAACAAAAAAATGTATACCTAGTAATTTCTTTTGTATTCCTTCACGCTTTATCTAGGCCACCTCGGATTTTTTTTTAAGTTGTGTACAAATGCTACGACAACTTTCAATTTACCTTCAGTTAAAAAGTTGATCCTTTGATATTTACCAGTATACCTATTTTGTGCAAAAAATAAGATTTTTATTTACTAGAGCCATGATATACCAACAACAAAAAGGTACACTTTTTTACCTTGAAAAAAAAACCTAAAAACCTCTTAACCTGAATTTTGTACAAAAATTTTAATATTAAAAAATAACTAAAATAAAATGGAAAGTTTGACACCCTGTATCTCGAAAATTATATAAGATTAGTTGTATTTTTGGCCCAAGGAGTGTGTAGTAGCGTTTTGTACAGATCTTTTAGAGACACCCTGTATATTAGAGTTTTTGAAAAATATTTTTTATAAACTGGGGCAAAAAACAAGCAGAGGCTAGTTGCACCACTGCTCATAGTCATTTAACTCATAATTTTATTTACAAAAGAAAACTCTAAACCTAAAAAAAATATTAAATACTTTTTAAGATTTTCTAAGTTTATTAGAATTATAAATAAACTTTAATACAAGTTGATAAAACTTTGATAATTAAGTTAAATAAGATTGTAAAATGCGTCTTGTAGAAATATGAGCTATGAATTTTAAAGCGTTTAAGACAAATTAGGTTTAAGGTAACGTAATTACCGGCGAAATATAAAAATTTAAGCTGGAAACTTTGACTGCACTACCTTAACGCTAAATATTTATAAAATACAGGTGGATGTAAAAAAATCTTTTAAATTTCTAGTCAGGCGCCGCTGGTGACTTTTTTGAGGTAGGACAATTTTTGCGAGTAACTAATAATTTTGCCATGACTGGCCTTGATTAAGTTATACATGTATGCTTAAGTTTTTATTTATTTAAAATATTCTCGTAGAAAAAAGTAAAGAGATATTAAAAATTATTTAAATATTTATTATACTGCATGAGCATATAGGTTTTGGTATATCGGCGAAGTAATATAACAACAAAACAAAGTACTATTAGATACACATGTTTACATGCCTGTATTTAGTTAGATTATCTTTTTTATCACATTGCTAATGTGTTTTGTTATTTAGCTAACCCGGTATACCTAATAATGTAAAAATGGAAAACTTATAGACTTATTTTTAAGCACAAATCTAGATTCTATTTTTGTTGTTTTAGTCTTACATAGCCACAAACTGTTTAAAAGGAAACAAACTCACGTGACAAATACGTAATCCAACGTTAACGAACCAAAAGTTTCAAGCAAGTTACTCCAATTTGAAGTTTGAAGTTTCAACTTAGTTGCCCGGACAAGTAAGGAAGCTTAGAGCATTTGCTAATTTGTTTTATGATAAATATTTAAAAACTACTTAGTTTTATGTTTTAGGTCATATTTTTCTAGGAACTAGTAAAACTAATTGTTTTCAAAGCTAAAGGTAGGTAAATTAAAATAACTTAAAATTGTAAAAGTTAATTTTTAATCTATAATAATATTATCAAGAGGTAAAGTTTTTTAACTTTGTTTATTTGTTTGTAAACGGTAATTTCGGAACTACTGAATCGATTATGAAAATTTTTTCACAGTCAGAAAGCTACACTAGTCAGTAATTTGCACACAAGTAATGTACAGGAACGGTCTGTATATTTTGACAGCGCCTACCTCATTTATTATACAAGGTGGAAAAAACTTTAACTACAAAAGTTTTAGAAAATTATCTAAACCGTTAAAAAACTACAATTTTGCAGATACAAAGTAAGCCAAAAATGTGTGGAGAATTTTTTAATACAATACCCTGTATATTCTGTCACTATTAAAAAGGTCTTTAAAGAGGTAATACAAAAATAACACACAAAAAGTAATCCCCATTTGCGAGGACTAAATTTCAAGCTAAACTTACATGTAAAAAGCGCTTTAGTGTGTTTTTAAATTTTTGCATTTTCTTTAATTTATCACAACTTTTTTGTTTGCAAAGATTTTTTATTTCCGTAAAAATATTATCAAAGCAACTTTTTATAAAGTGGCGCATTTCTAAATATTTTTTTTAAATTTTAAAAAGCGCTTTAGTGTTTTTAAATTTTTGCATTTTCTTTAATTCATTACAACTTTTTTGTTTGCAAAGATTTTTTATTTCCGTAAAAATATTACCAAAGCAATTTTTAAATAAAGTGGCGCATTTCTAAATAGCTATTCTTTTTAAATTTTACATGGAACAACCGGTATTTTTTTACAGATTGTACTTGGAAAAAAATTACTTTTTAAAAATGTACCACACTTTATATTTTCTCCGAGTCATTTCTAAGATCTTGCTTATTATGTTTTTTATTATTGATATTGGGAAAAATACTGGGTGACAGTTCGGCACAAAATAAGATAAGTTTTTTAAACTATGCCGACGTCTCAGGCGATATATTCCGTTATTTTTAAAGCTACAAAAAAACAAAAACTTAAAAAACAACAAAAAAATATCTTGAGTTGTATCATCAAGGCCAAGGAAAATATGACTGTCACTTCCAATACTAAAGAACATCTATAACTTTATACTTTTTCAAACTTTTCTACTTAATAAGGTTATCGCATAAAAAAATCTAATTAAATCATATTTAGAATTTACAGGATTCTTTCCAAAATAAGCGCTAATTTGATTATTGGTAATTACCAAACTTGTAATCGAAGTTACTTTGTGCAATCAGGAATATCTCAAATTAAGTTTCAAGAGTTCTTAGTATAGATAAGTTATTAGAAAATTGCTACTTTGCGATTTAATCGACTAAAGTTTGTAAAAACTAGAAAAATATAAGTCTTTAACATGCTATTGACCTAAGGAGGACCACTTTGGTATAACAATATATATTTCGGAATTTGCGAAAAACAATTGTTATTTTAAAAGCAAATTTTCTATTTGTATTTATTTCCTGAATTTTATCAAACCTTATCAACACATCCCAATTTTTTTCAAATCTATACTAATAATAAAAGAGGTTAAGTTTGTCACTTTGCTTGTTTGGTTGTAGAAGCTAATCTTCGGAAATTCTGAACCGATCATCGAAATTCTTCCACAATCAGAAAGCTACACTATTTATGAAATCTATATTGGCATTGATATGTCATATGGCATATGGCACTGAACGACTACCTTGCATAACTAAAGAATTATTCAATGGTAGAATGCTCGCTTGCCCGCGGGAGGCCCGGGTTCGATTTCCGGACAATAGAGATTATTTTTAATAAAAATAGTGTGACGGATCGGCTAGTTATCTATATTTTTTAAAAACTATAGCCAGTTAAAATTGATTTACTTCTTCTTCATTTTTTTGCCTGACGTTCAGATGCCTCTAATGATAAGAAAAAACAGATATTTTTGCGAAATTTGTAATTTGACAATAGAATCTGGTTAAACTCGTGGAAAAAATACAAATAGAAGATTCGCATTTAAAAGTTACACTTTTTCTGGGGAAGAGGTGCCAATGTCTCACTTTCTAGATCTACAGAAGGTTTTAGGGCCTAGACATAAAGTTGGTGGCCCCTCTAGTTGTCCTGTGAAAGAATGCATGAAAGTGGCACTACGTGTATTTTGTAAAGAGCTCCCAGGGGAAAAATAAAATAGAACACGGATTGTAAGCCGTGAAAATATCTAAGAATAAGCTTTTATCGGTCGTATGCGGGTAAAAGAAGAAAGATGTTTTGTAAGACAAAGGTCGGGTAAACTACTCTTTAAAAACATTTAAATTGGATTAAAGTTGAACAACATTGTGTCATTTCTTGTACACATACAGGGTGTTTCTTAACAAATGCAAAACATGAGTCAAAAATTAACTATTAGGAAGATATCGAAAAAAATTAAACGAAAAAATGTCCTTATTAAAAAAAGAAGCATTGCATTTAAACTATACAGTAATGTCAAATAACAAAAATTACAAATGCTTTAATAGATGACAGAGGATAACTTGATTTTTTATAAAAAAAAATTCCCATCCCAGCACATTAAGATATACATTTTACATTTTTATTTAAAATAGGTAAGTTTAATAAAAAAATACAAGAGTTAAAAACTTTAAAATGAAACAGCCTATCCAAATTTATAAGTCTCTCTTTAAATTTGGTTAGCAAGAACGATGGGGTAGTCTATTTTCATTACTTCTTTT
This sequence comes from Listronotus bonariensis, assembly GCA_014170235.1. Classification (NCBI taxonomy): domain Eukaryota; kingdom Metazoa; phylum Arthropoda; class Insecta; order Coleoptera; family Curculionidae; genus Listronotus; species Listronotus bonariensis. Next base: position 465,249 of record JACEGR010000008.1, read on the forward strand.
ATTCTAAAAGATGCAAAAATATTCGGAAAGTTTATTTTTTAAATACAAATATTCTGTAAAATTTCATTAGTCTAGCGCGTTTCGTTTTTGAGATAAAAATAAAAACTTTATTTTTTTTCCATTTTTGTACCGCGATATCTCCCTAATGGTTGACTTTTGACCCCATGTTTATAGGACAAACTACCCCTTATTTTGAACATGGAATTACCACCTAAAGTTTTTCGCATTAGTTTAGAAACAGCCTGTATAATATTTTAATTTTTATGCCCCATATTCAAATTACTGTCTCCTTTAAAAAGATCAACTGATTTAAATTATTTGATATTTTCATGGTTTAACATTACCGTATGCCAAACGCTACCAGTGCCACTTCACAAAAAATTAAAATTAAATAACCATCTGGGGTCCGACGTCCAGAGTAATAAAATTTGTGTTTTGGGAAAAATTCTGTATATCTCGCTTTAAAAATATGGAAAAATTTAAATAAGCGATACACGCGGTCTTTAAAAAAAGAAGTAAAAGTATTTGCATTTAAAATGAGTTTCCTCTGCATACGGATATAAAGGTCTTATCTTTAAGTACATGGGCTGCATATATTGCTTTTTGATTTAAATTAGTACTTTTTGACATAGTATATCTCTGAAAATAATAACTCATAAATATTCAGTAGTAAAGGTTACAATAACAGATAGTAAAATAAACTAATTATTATTGTAAAGAAAACGTATTTTTATAGTGGTGATGTCCCAGAATGTGTAAGCAATCTTTCGGGTTTATATATTATTTTTACGACCTTGCACAGTAAACAAATCGAGGCTACTACGAACATGCGTACTTAAAAGCCATGGCAGAATACAATACCAGCACACCGTGCCTCCGTACACGGCCTCTACCTACCGTACTTCGAACATGTTTCGAACGGGAAACCCAGACAAGGCGTTGATTAATTCTTTCTGATAATGCGGATAGCCTGCTTAGCGCCTACGCGTCAAACCTCGGGTACCCAAGCGCACAAACACATTTTTTCGCCCATGAAAAGTAACTTTTGTTTCGCGCAGGTAATAACATTGGCAGTCCATCCAGATCAGTGTTTATAACTTATAAATATATATTAACTTTATTAACTTAACTTATATTAATATATTTTACCTTATAATTCTTTTAGCATTAATAAAAATATTAAAAGCAAATAAGCAACTTAGGTTTTCGTATATACGTTTACCCAATATAAATGGAATGAATACATGGCAGTATATTTTCAAAGCAATCAAAGAAACATTTTCTAACAAAACAATCAACATTTACAAAAAGGTTCAAAGCACTTGCTATTCGACAATTGGAGAATATTGAGTTTCTCAACTAAAGACAATATTGGTCCCTTATTTCAAATGTATCCAGCATTTTAAGAGTTACAAAATATAAAAAATTGTGTAATTTACTGTGTCTTTTAAAAATGTAAGGCTGGCTTCACACATTCAGTTTTAACCAAAAGCTTGAACTGTTCAGTATACAGTTTAATCTTTACGTGTGTAAATATTCTAATTTCTGTTAAACTTTTGTTAAGTAATCTTATAATTTTTACGTTGAAAGTAAAAAGTTAAAAAAGTAAGAAGGTACAAAGGTAGAAAAGTACAAAATTACAAAAGTAAAAATGTGCAAAGTTACGAATAACAAAATAACAAAAACTAAAAAGTCCAAAGAAACAATGTACCAAAAGTACAGAATAACACGAGAATAAAAGTACAAAATTGCAAAAGTACAACAGTATAAAATTTAAAAAAAAATGGGTCATCTCAAGTCTCAACCGACAATTTTCTAAAATAGTGAGTTTAGAGTAAATAGCTCAAAAACAAATATAACAAAAAAACCCTTATCCTAAAACGATGTCGTAGACGGTTTAATTCCATTAAATTTTAATCTTTGTATACAGGATGATGGGCAAATTATGTTCGTAACTTTAACAGGTAATTCTTTGCACGATTCTTAGCAAAAGAGTTCTTTATAACATATATCCATAAGCCATTTCGAAGAAAAAAATGCCAAACTTATTTTTTTTAATCATAAAATAAATTTATTTTGCTTCATAATAATTTAAAATCTTATGCCTAATAGCCTAAAATAAATCAGTTCATCATATTTATTAATTATCTGTCACTTAAAAAATATATTTATTTGCTTATTAAATAAATTCAATTTTCCAAAGGATGACAAACAACCAAAATCCCTCATATCAATTGGCAATGTCGTGATGCGACATGGTGCCGGTAGGCAAAAAAGTACCTACGTCGGGAAAAAATGGTTTAATAGTTTCTTGCATACAATAATGAAAGTAATGTTAACCCGAATTAAAAATCACATATATAAGTATATATTAACTGTATCAGTGCATGCGATTTTGTACAAAAAGATGTTGTTGGTACGCGCGGATTATGATATGCTTTTATTTACGAAGAGACTCATTACAATTCTGAAAAAGCAAAACGCATTTTACGAAAAATGTTTTCCCGATCAGCTACCAGCTAGAAGTTGAATTGGAAACCAAAAAACAAATTTTGAATTCAATTGACGAGGATTCGACACAGAGAACAAAGTATTGTGATTAGTAATACATGTTACTGTAACTGTATGTGATTTACGAATGTTGTGTTCTTTTTTTTGGTGCATCGCATCTTTTTAAATAACTGACTGATATTCGTGAATATTGGTGGTGAGTATCGTTACGTATCGGTAAGTTATGTCATTTTTTAAAGTAAATGTAATGCACTGAAAGAATTTATAAATAAAAATATTAGCCAGTAAAATTGCGTAAAATGATTTAGTAATTCAAAGCATCATTTTCAACAAATATTATAGAACATAAACAATTCAATGAATCAGTTTGCGGTCCTCGTACACTAGTATCTCTGTGTGTTATCAACGTTGCCAAATGTTTGAGAAAATTTAATTATTTGCGACAATTTTATCGAAAACGATTAATTTTCGGACATAATTTATCATAAACTTGTTTGCTTAGAATAATGCAACGAATCGCCTCTTAAAGTCACGAACATTATTTCCCTAACACTCTGTATATTTTTATTCTCAAAATATCTATGCATTTAAAATAAGTTACATATTTATTCTCATTATCAATGCAAGATTATGTCAATATTTGTTTCGCCTTGCTATTTTACTATTACAAAGGCAACGTTAAGTTAAGAAGATATGTATTTATCTTAAATTCAAGAGAAATATTTTATGCAGAAAGGAAAATCAATTTTCCAATACCCTAATTGTGTTTTTTAATCTTTTAGCTTAACAAAATGTTCTTGAGTCTAATTATGTGACGAGAATATCTCCTTCGAATTGTAATTAGGTAGGAAAAGATGTTTAATAAGTTGATTGCTAAAATTTCAGTTATTTTTCTTTGAAAGATTAAATAAATTTACTTTTTCACGACTGTTACAATAATGCTGTTTTTAATTATTAAGATGGAGATGAAGTACTACTTTTTAGTAACCTATATAAAGTGTTAAAAAGGAACTTTTTCTTTACAGTTGAACTATTTTTTTACATTTTAAATTACCGTTTTGTTTTTATGCCTACTGCAATTTATTTAAATATAAATTTATGAAATGTAACAGTAAACGCGAAATCAACTGAACTAAAGGTCAAGTAACCTTTATTTCTTTTAGTTTATGTGTCACTTATTTAAAATTTGACAGTGGCAAGAATTTAAAATTATCGAAAATTAATAATAATATTAAATTTCGATGACTAAGACTGATAAAGAAATTTATACTGTTTTAAGTATTATTTCTACAAAAAAAAGAACATACAATTTTCTCAAGAATTCTGAAATACAAGTGCATAATTATGAAAAGGTTAATTGTCTCTTAAAAATGCAATGATTTTTTCTTGCAATACAGGGGTTTTTCTAACTACGGTGCGGATGATTTATTATGTCTTTTTATAAAAAAGTTCCTATAAATATATGTTCGGACTTGCTTTATTGCTGAGATACAGGGCGTTAAAGTTTTTAAAAAAAGTCGGTATTTCTAAATATCCTTAAAACGCTTTAACTGATTTGATAACATTTGGTGCACCCATTTATTGTAATAAGGCGCTAGTAAATATCTACCCAGATTAAGATTATTGGGTCCAGGGGCGTCTCAGTTGGGCACAAAGGCCAATATTATTGAGAAAAAAAGCACGCCACTGACTTTTTTATAAAGTGTTTTTTACTTTTTTACTATTAAGCAATTAAAAATACTTTTTAGTCGGTCGTATTTTCTTCGACTCTCGCTTTGTTTTCGAAAAACAAACACAAAATAATATTTAATATTAAAAAAAAAACAATTTTGACCTTTAGCAAATAAGAAAATAACAAGTTCTGATAAAACAAGCGACTGCTCATTAATTTTAATCAAATAATTGTTTATTTTTATTTTTGATTTTACCATGTTGTCTATTAATACTTTTTAGTAGAAATAAAGGGTGTTAATTTTTTTCTTGAAAAGGAAGGTAAATACAAAAAAATTTAGGGAACTTAAAAGATGCATTTTTAATTGCCTAATCGATAAAAATATAAAAACTTTGTAAAAGCCAGTGGCGTACTTTTTCTCAATAATATTGGGTTGTGGTAATCTAACTTGGTAGAGGGTTTTATAAGCGCCTTATTACATTAAATATGTGTTCCAAATTTATTCTTAATGGGATAAACGGTTTTTAAGATATTTAAAAAATAACGGCTTTTTAAAAAATTTAACGCCCTGCATCTCAAAAATGAAGCAAGTTCGGACATATGTTAAAAAGAAACTTTTTAAAGACATAGAAATCACACTCTTAAGTTTCGTACCGTAGTTGGGAAACATTAATTACTTAGGGTAAATAAATAAAACATTAACTTTAAACAGTTTTGTTTTTAAAATTAAACCTACTTTAAAACAATAATAAAACTTACTAAGAAGTAAAAATAATAGAAAAATAAAAAAAGAGGTCAGGTATACCATATTATGGTAATAAAATATAAAAGGCTTTTGTTTATTAGGTTATTAACATTAAGTAATTTAGCATATATATTATTACCAGACATCTTTTTTATTATTATTTTTACTTTTAGTAAGTTTTATTATTGTTTTAAAGTCGGTTTATTTTTCTTAACTGTTTATTTTTCGCTTTTTAGTTTACTATTAGTTTATTTTTAAACAATCTTTATTTATATTTTAATACTAAATAGAAAAAATTGCTTTTTAATGTTTCAAAATTATTAGAGCATTACTCTACAATTGTTTCGCCTTTCTAGGGCTTCATCAAGAGTACTTCGTATACTAAATTTAAAAGAGAAATATTTACAAACAGAACCATTTAACACGTTTTTCCCAAAAGGTCTATAAAATATTATTAGGGGTTTATTATGCGGCCCAGATGTGGTAATAAATTTATTTATAATTGGCATATCTGCGAAATTTATTTGATCATTGGTAGAAAGAGTTGTATTGTCTATAAGTGATTTTTAATTTCTAGTTGTTCATATAAATTTAATTTTTACCTTTGTTTTCTCTATGGAGTAGTTTAACATTATTAAGATCTATAAAGTGGTTTTGTTCTATACAATGTGTTGAAATGCCTGTGTTTTTTAAACCATTTAAAATTGATGTTTTGTGTTCTTTTATTCTGTTTTTATGCTCCTTCCACTTTGACCAATATATTCCGCATTACAGTCTGCGCAATTAACTTTATAAACCCCTGACATATCTAATTTTTCTGTTTTGTCTTTATTGTTAACTAATAATCTACCTAGGTTACTCTTATTTACAGACACAGTTTTACAGCCTAACTTATCTAGCCTATTGGATACATTATTGCTGATGTTTGGTATATAATTGATCTTAAACTTAAAGAGTAACCTAGGTAGATTATTAGTTAACAATAAAGACAAAACAGAAAAATTAGATATGTCAGGGGTTTATAAAGTTAATTGCGCAGACTGTAATGCGGAATATATTGGTCAAAGTGGAAGGAGCATAAAAACAGAATAAAAGAACACAAAACATCAATTTTAAATGGTTTAAAAACACAGGCATTTCAACACATTGTATAGAACAAAACCACTTTATAGATCTTAATAATGTTAAACTACTCCATAGAGAAAACAAAGGTAAAAATTAAATTTATATGAACAACTAGAAATTAAAAAATCACTTATAGACAATACAACTCTTTCTACCAATGATCAAATAAATTTCGCAGATATGCCAATTATAAATAAATTTATTACCACATCTGGGCCGCATAATAAAACCCCTAATAATATTTTATAGACCTTTTGGGAAAAACGTGTTAAATGGTTCTGTTTGTAAATATTTCTCTTTTTAAATTTAGTATACGAAGTACTCTTGATGAAGCCCTAGAAAGGCGAAACAATTGTAGAGTAATGCTCTAATAATTTTTGAAACATTAAAAAGCAATTTTTTCTATTTAGTATTAATATTTAAAAAATGTTTCACAAGAAACCAACTGCGAATACAATTCAGTGTATTTATTTTTTTAGTTAACCAGATAAAATAGTACTTATTATATTTACTCAGGTTATGTCTAAAAGCAAAAATGGGATTATTGGCCTTAATTATAAAATATAAACTTAATGTTTTGGTGAGAGTGCCTCAAATGATACTAATGCATAACGTTCTGAGTTAAGTTTATACAAATATCACCACATGCACAGAAAATAAAACCACGATAACTTTGTAAGAAATAAACCATACTTTCTGACGTGATTTATACCTAAATTTATAGCATAGAACAGATTTATGGCACAACAAGGTAGACATAAAAACTTGGATACTTCTGCCAAAATCTATTAATTTTTAAAAAATCTTCGCTATAAATTTAATGCGCAATGCTTAAAGAACTTAAGAGCATTTTTTTTATATAACGCAATCAAATTAGAGAAGAGAGTCTGAATAAGGGCCCCATTTTATTTTTTTCAATACATCTTCTTATTTTTAACTACCTACTAGTATAAATATTTATTAATAAATAATTAGTTACATACAGGTCCAATTGTCTGAAAAAGTTGTAGGGTTTTTAAATGTGCATATTCTAAAAATATTTTTGATGAATACAGAATCAAAAAAATAAGTTATGGGTAAGAAGTAATTTTTTTTTCAAATGTAATCCCTATTTTTATTAACAGGATCGGATTTAAGCACAAAAGGTTGCATATAGTACCATATGTAGAATGTTTCGTTTTATACTGCAGTACGTATATTGCGTTTAAAACAAACTCCTTGACAATAAAAATCTGTTTTTGAGACACCTTGTATATTTACTAATACTGTCAAAACAGTAAGCTTTTTTAATTTTAAGTTCCTACTTCCTTTTTCTTCTTGTATATTCGTTTATAAATAGAGTTGGGACACCATGTATATAAGGGTATTTTAGAAAATATAAGAAGAATTGAAACAAAAGTTTTTACAGAGTAAACTATACCAGGTGGTACATCGCCAGACTGGCCATATTAAATCCCAAGTAAATTTTAATACCTTTAAATATTGGTTCACCCTAATAATTTTACAACAAAATTGTGTAAGAATGTTTTGAAGACATTAGTGGGATAAGCTCACATTTTTATTTATTTTCTAATAAGGCAATTAAAAGTAATTTAGGAAAAATGATTTGTAAAATGGCTGCATACCAGATGCATACATTAATGAATCCCCCAGTAAAGAATAAAAATAAAGCAATAACTAACAGAAACTAAAATATCTATTAAAAAATTGACAAGACATTTTATTTATTACTCGTCCATTTATTAAAAAATTTTATGAATCAGGTATGCAACGATTTTGCAAATGGTTTTAAATAACATTTAAGTGAGTTATTGAAAAACAACAAAATTTGAGTGTGTGAGCCCATTTTATTAACAACTTCAAAATGGTATTACACAATTCTGTTGCAAAATTAATAGGGAGCCAATATTTATCCGAATCAAAATTTACATGAGATTTTCTCGGTATTCAGTGTCTTCGTAAATTGGCGTCATATGGAAAACTTTTTATTATTAATTTTAGGATACAAAAGTAATTCTTTATAAAAAGTTCTGCATGGTCCAAAACCTAAAAAACACAAAAACACAACAGATATTAAACTGTGTCAGTCATCTACGAGGTTTGGTCAAAAATGTATGTTTTGCTTAAGAGTAAAGTACCTGTATTTTTACTAATATCGCAAATAGTTATAAAGACAAGATGTTTAGAAAAAAAATAACTTTTAAATATGCAATTTTGTGCATTTCAAAACAAAAATTTATGATTTTTTGTCTGCGAAAATCTAGAAAATTTTAGTTTGTACCTTAGTGCATTGTACATTCTTTTGTTTTAATAACAATCAAATAAAAATATAAATTTAAAACTGTCCTATGACATTTATAATCATAAAATGTAGTGCACTAATGTACACCTAAATTTTCATTATTATCGCAGAAAAAAATCAAAAATATGTTTTTATTCTAAGAATAACTGTTTTTGTAAAATAATAATAAAAAAGTTTTCCATTTGACACCAACTTACGTAGACACACTGTATATACCTATACATGTAAAATGGCGAAATGGCAAAAAGGAACCATGTGTCGTGACGTTAACTATGTACAGGTTATTCTTAGGTTATTTATAAATCGCAAATAAAATATCTTATGATGAAATGAGTATTCGCTTCGAGGTTAGACCATTTTGTGTAAATATATCTAAGTCGTCATCAGTTTCATTAAAATTAGTTTAGTGCTGTCGACTAAGTTCAAAATATATATTTACTGTATGCAGCTTTAGCGCCATCTGGGCAGACTCACCAAAAATACCATTTCATATTTATTTATGAAGTGCTATTCAACATAAATGCATTTTTATATACATTATATGCACTCTTTTATTAAACACCCCATTATTTTTCCTGTCCAAAATCATGACGAGATTATTTGTAAAACACCATAAATCTATCATATTCCCTTTTGCTACTTTCTACATTACTGAAGATGCCACTTTACTCTGATGTTCAGGGGCGTAGTCAAACATAAAAGGATGCCAGATTATTATTAAGTAGTAATATTTATCTCTATTTCTTTTAGTATCGCTGTTAATGAGAATGCCCATAATTGGTAAAAGACATTTACTATATAGTAAGTGTCGATATACTCCAAATTCCTTTAACAGAACACTTATCAATTTTATTATAGTTTCAAAGAATATTAAAAGTTAAAAATCTGCATCGCCAGATCGGACAGTGTTCAACAGATGCAACCTTACAGTGCAAGGAAATTACAACCAGTAACGAGTTTTTCCTCTTTTGTTTTTGTGGCATTCATATTTTTTTTTGTGGTGCTAGTGCTCGCCCACGAGGCAGGTGTTGGTAAATTGGTTCCCGATTAGAAAAGTAGTAATAAATCCAATAACAATACTATGTAAATCGGTTTTTGAGCCCGACAAAGGTCGTAGATATATTGGTTTCTAGTAATTAATAGGTATACGGCTCAGGGCGCCCGACCACTTAGGCAGACACCGATTACCTGAAAAGGGTAATTTATCTTGCGATGGGTTTGATATACTTATAGACAATTTTGCATTTTTGCTGTGACTTGTGTATTTAAATAAACAGTTGTGTTGCATTTTCGCCATGATTTCCCAAATAGCCAAACTAATTGTAAAAAACAATTATGGTTAATTTAATAAACACTTACAAATTCCTGTTTTATTACTAATTCGATATTTGTTCCCATTCGGAGGCTGTCAGGTACCGTAAAAATACGACTGTCTGAATGTGGAAGATTTGATTCAGTAGTGAAAGAAGAATTTCGGTCTTTCATTGTCTTTATTAATTTATTCACACGACGTTTCGGGCAGTACTATCTCTGTCCGCTCTCCAGTGCAAACTAAACCTAATTTCTAAATCCACTGAGTTTATATACACTGGGAAAGATCATCTACCCGTGATGGAGTTGGGTTTGGTCAAGTGTGTGGTTGGTCATCCAAGGCGCCAGCATAAGTACGCTTTAAAAGTGGTTTCCAAATGTTTGGTATGTCCACACTAACAACCCGTGCTTCTGACCACTTGATATTGTGTTGGAGTCAAACATGGTCGGCGATCTCTGATTTGGAAGTTTCCCCCTCTGTGTGTGTTGTTTGTGCTATGCCAGTCTTACATTTAAAGACCGTTTTGTTTCTCCAATGTACGAGCAGCAATTCCACGCTTGACCAAACCCAACTCCATCATGGGTGAATGATCTTCCCCAGTGTATATAAACTCAATATCTTTGGAAATTAGGTATAGTTAACACTTAACGGACAGAGATAGTACTGCTCGACTGTGTAAAAATTAATAAAGACAATGGAAGTCCGAAATTCTTCTTTACTACCGTTAACCTGTTGGAAACGAATTCACATATAAGTCGTTAGGGCAACCAAGAAGGTTGGGAAACAATTTTCCTAATATTTTTGATTCGGGAAACAAGTTACTAGTACCTCCTGAGACACCCCAGCATTACCTTGGTAAGAGATTGAAGAGTAGCTAATGCACCGTCTCCCTATCATATTTATAACTAGTGATGTAAAGGGTAATACCGAGGTAATGTAACCAGTAATTTTTGTCATATTACCGCAAGATCGGTACCATTGGAAATATTTTTTTTCCGCTCTATACTCTAACCAAATCAAACCGGCAACAATTTAACTTAAGCTAAAAACTTAATTGCAACAGAGTTTATCTATAAAACTGCAAGGCGTCATCCAAAGTATTATTTACAATTAGATCGATCTTATTATTGAAGCGCTTGCACAGTACAAAATGACAGGTGGTAATATTTTTCCTAAGGAATTCGTCATTTCAGATTTTTATATATATATTATATATTTTTATGTGTGGGCTTGTTTGGTAAGCAAGAATTTGCTACAGTTTTAAAATAAGTAGATTGGCTGTAGCAGCAACCGAAGAAACCTTAAGTACTTATTAATTTTCTCCATCGGCAAAAAGAAACAGACTTACTGTGGAAAATGCCGAAAAACTAACTTATATTACCCATAATTATAATTTACTAAATGAGGAAGATCATTCAAGAATAGTGAGAAGGTACTGAGGAAGAAAGAAATATCGGTTTCAAAGTTATAGACTTGACTTAATTAACGAAAGGAAAAGAAGAATTAGCTGACGAGGTTGAGGATGCTGATAAGGATTATTTACCATTATTCACACTTTATTACAAAGTCCATTGTAGCTTCGACTAGTTAAAAAAAAATGTTGTTTTTCGTAATGTTTTTATAATTTTGAAATAAAAAAAAACTTGTATTACTTCAAAAGCTGTTTTTTATAAATTAGCAATGTTACCGTAAGATTCCGGGTAATGTTACCGATTTTTAAATAACCGGTTATTTTATATCTATTTAAATAATATTATTACTCGTATCTGTATTGAAATCGCAATTTTTTAATTAACAAATAATTTTGGAAAATATATAAATCATTATTGGCCCGCCACTGGAAGCCCTAATGCTATGGGAATACATTAAACTATCATACCCTTAAGCGCCCTTATTTATTCTTTAGGGCATTCTCCTAAAGTACAACATTAAGAATATACTTAATTCACCGACAGAATTAATTAATGGAATAGTAAGGCGTGGAAATGAAAACGGAAGTTAGGGCATTGGGTTGTTGTTGACATGTTCAGACGTGGCCTTACTTTAGGTTGACAGGTAATTTTCATGGGGGCATGTATACAGTATGTCCGAAACTTAAGTCTGTATACTATTTAAGCAAATAGGTATTGGGATATCGGCCAGTAAAGCAACAAGAAAGGATATATGTAACTAATCCAATTTGAAATGTTTACATTCGGCTATTTACGTTAGAGGTCTCTTTTCCTTATATTGCCTATTATATTATTTAGCTGATCCGATATAGCAATTTTGCTTATAATGAATATATCTGGTAGTATATGGGTCGTTTTGATTACCTTCCTAATTGTTATCTGCAATGAGCAGAGCAGTTAAAACAGTTTTAACGATAAATCCAGAAAAAATCCACATTAGGTACATCTTATGTATAGAGAATTCAAAACCACAACCCCAGGATCAAAAAGCAGGGCCATTACCAACAGAGTACACTAACTTGTCATTAAACCATATTACAGACATTTTTAAAAATTTTAAGCTTTGTAGTAAAGTAGTAAACTGTCCGATAGAACATGGTTTATTTTGTTTTTTCTTATGCTTACAGTAAAATTTAGATCGAATATTATCTAAAACACCATAACTTTTTAAAAATATTAATACCTTGCCTCACTTTTTCAAGTAACTGGTTTTTCAAGAGATTGGTTGTACGACGGACATTTTTTTAATTTCTTAAACCCTGAACTGTCTGATAGAACATATTTAATTTTTGTGGGGTGACTCTGTGAACGTAAAATTATAGGAAAAAAATGAAAGTGTTGTATTTTTTGCAAAATTTTGCACGAAATGCAACAGTTTCACTTCTTTTCTTATAATTTCAGGTGCACAGCCACACCTTTTTCATTTACATTATTGCAGTATGGCAGATAATGTGGATTTATACAGGAGAAGAAATTGTCAGCGCGTAGAGCTACAAGAAATAGACTTATCTGCGACCGATCATTAGAAAGCAATAAAACCGAGCTATAAACGACCTATGGATTTAAATAAGAGTGAAACATAAGCATTGTTGCCAAGTTGTTCATAAACTCTTCCCATGCAGTTGTTTTCTTTTTGTGAAATATTTTAAAAAGTAAAAAATGGAAGTTATATGTATAATATTATTTATTTATTGCATATAGAGGCCTACAAATTTACGTAAATATAAAATACAAGAATACAGTGTGTTCAAAATTGGCAGGGAATGTATTGGGATATTGGAAACTATAAGAGTTAAAAAGATGGTTAGTTAAATGGAAAAAGTTGTGGGCCACTCAATGGTTAATCTAATGCTGTTTTGATAACGGCTGTACTTTTAAAAAGTACTCTAGTTTTTCATTTTAAATAATTTTTGAAATCTGTAAAAACGTTATTGGGGCAACTTTTTAAGGGCAATGCATTTCTGTATTCAGATTTTAATTTTGACGTTTCTATTTTGAGAGACCATCATCAACTTTCGTTTTTCTTATGGCGGCCATTTTGTTTTTTGCACATTTTTAATGAACGTTTTTGTCCTTTTAAAATGATGTATAACAACTTGTGTAACATATGGGTATTATTGATTTTTATGTCAAAAATCGTCGAAATTAATTTTTTGTCCGAGTTGGCCATGACTGCGGAAGCCATTAGCTTTAGAAACAATTGCCATTCAATTTTCAATTAGGGCCTATGTTGGAAAAGTAATACAAGTTTATTTATAACTTTTTTAAACTTATGTACCCAAACAAAGATGTATATTTACATTGTGTGCATCGGCACATTAAAATATGTGTTAATTATATCAAGATGTTGCATTTTTATCAGAAATATCGTTTCAATATCCCAATACATTCCCTATCAATTTTTGACACACTGTATACGAATTGCAATATATGTATGTGTGTATTCGTCTTGGGTTTAATTAAGGAATTAAAAAAAAGGCGTTGCTTACCAAAACTAACCATTCGTAAGTGTGTATTAGACTATAAAATACAAGAATATACGTATTGCAATAATATTACGCTTTTATAATATAACAAAATATTATTATTTTTTCTAATTTGTGAATGTACGCTAGCGATCTTTCGAAACTTTCAGTTAAGAAAAAAATGTATAATGTAATGAAATATCTGAACTAGTCCACCTACATTTTGGCAACAGTGCGTCTTAAATTTAATGTATTCTAGACTCACCAGGTAGAAAAAAGGGTGTTTGCAAAAACTAGGTCGCTAATGCGCCGATTTTATTATCGGTCGCAGATGAACTGGTCGCATATAGGCCGACACCAGCTAGAAGACAGGTCAACCTCTGGTTTTTGAACAATTATCTGAAAGAGCAGGTAACACCAAGCTTTGTCAGGATAAAAACTTTAAAGAACATACCATTCAAACATAAAGCATACCTACAGATAAAATAATTAAAACAGATTTTTGCACGAACGACACTTTTATTTTCTCTTCATATATTTTATTTTTGGCATTTTTTATGCTCGTAGTAAAATTTAGATCAAATCGATCTTAAACACTATAATTTAATAAAAATATTAATAACTTATGTATGTTTGCTGGTTGTCCAACGGACATTAAAGCCAACCGCTGTTTTTGCGAAACCTGTCGACTGAGGCCGCAGTTATGATGTTAAAAAAATAAAGAACGGTCGCAATCATTTACCAAGAATCCCGATATACCGGCATTTTACACACACCATTTTTATTTTTATTTTAAAAACTATCGTGGTTGTCCGACGGACATACGGTACGACGGACTTCATCTGGGACCAAATAAAAACATGCCAAACTAAACCATTTAAAAAAACGTAGCATATTTTTTCTTACTAGGTGATATACTCATATATTATTTTTTTAAATGCAGTTAATTAAATAGAAGCGTTTTGGGAGACTCACTTAAAGATCCAATAAAACGCAATAAATTGTAAAAATATTAACAATAGTTATTAGTTAAGGATTTATGTTAATTTAAATTAATAAAAAAGTGACTAATAAATCACTTAAACCTTTATATTTTTCTGTTTTTACCAGGGACATGATGGTGATTTTGCGCTTGGGCAAATAATAGTTAATTGACCCATATTCACGTCGTGCCAGCTCAATACGCTCAAATTGACTTTTAGTGTATTGAACACAAGCAGGTAATGATAAAACAAAGAACGCCTACATCCAAACATTTGGGATAGATTGATTCATCGGGCCCGTTTTGTTGTTGCTCTAGACCGTCTTCTTTCCAGGCATTGGTAAAAATTTCGCATTAAACGTTTTAAAGTGGCACGACAATATACAGGGTTTTTTATTAAGGGTGGATAGGTAGCATATCTTAGGAAGTAATAGTCGTAGGATATTAGGAAAAAAAATTCTTTGCTACACCGCTAGAGGGCGTAAAATCTATAGCCGTGTATAATAATGTCTTTTCTTGTAGGGCGTAATATAATGGATGAAGGGAAGGGCGAAGTTTTACTGGTTAAAAGGCTCATAATTTTGGTTTGCCTTAGCAGAATTTAACAAACCTGGTCTTCTTTAAACAAAAAAATTCTTTGCTAATTAGGAAAAAAATCAACCCTAGTCATATTGTTTTCTGTTGGTCTCGCTAGAGGCGCTGTTTAACGAGTTTAAAGTGTTTTTTTATTACTTCTACGGTTATTTTTAAAAACGGAAACCTAATTAAATTTGCAAGAAACAATAAAAAAACCGCAAATTAATATATTCATCAGTTTAAAAGTAATTGAAAAAAAAGTTTTTACTATATTCGTTAAAAAACCATTTGAATTTTTAAACTTCTGTGATCAAGCATGCCATGACAAAACAAATATATTGTTTTGGATGTTAGTCTTTTACCACGTCTTAAAGTTAAAATTTAAAACAAAGTAACTTGGTCAACAGCGCTCTCTAGCGGAACAACAAAGGGTAATATGACTAGGGTTAATGTTTTCGTAATCAGCAAGGTTCTTCTTTAAAACAAAACTAAGTTTATTAAATTTTGTTAGGGCAAACCCAAAATTATGAGCAGTAAAACTTCACCCTTCACTACATCCCCTTATTTTACGCCCTACAAGCAGTGCAGCTAGTTTTCTATAGTCGACTTCTTTTAGATTTTTTTCCCGCGTCCCACGACTTTTTGAGATAAGCTAAAACAGAATTCACCTAAGAATAAACCAGAGGCGTCATAGAAATAAAGAGGCCAATCAACTATTTCTTTTTAATCGCGTCGTTTAAATAGTGTGTGAGCAACAAAAAGGTGAATAATTTGAAAGTGAGACAGAACTGCTGACCGCATGGCTTCTTCTCTAGTGAATTTCAATCTACCTATCCAACCTTAATGAAATACCGTGTATGTAGTCAATAGGATACAACATTTAATTTTAGAAACAAGTGTTTAAAGAATGGTACCCTAATAAATTTATGTTCAAACAAAAACAATTATACTTTCGTTATTTATATTTACTTCACAATAAATTCTACATTCTCAATTTTGGTTTGTAAATAAACTTTCTGTCCTCGAGAATAAATGTGTTAACCCTAACTACACAAACTGACATATTTATAGTACCAACCTAGTAGCGCCGAATAGTCTCAGTAAAATTTAAATAGTGTGAAATACTGGAAAATGCCTTTGATTAATGCTTCTTATAAATAGATTGGTTTTTGTTTATTTTTTATTACACATAGTACCGGATTGTCAGGATGAACTGTCAACAAATTTTATTCTCAGGGATCAGTAAGGAAGTCCCTTATTAAAAAATGTTGATTTATTATTTTAGCCCAGAAAATTTGTTTATTTAATTTGCCTTTAGTGACCTGCATATAAACAGGGTGTTTTAAATTAACCAAAATATATATTATTAAAGGTTATGGTAGTACTACTGTTGTCGAAAAGGATCCGGGAAATACAAAAACTCCATATTTCAGTGCGGGACAGGGAAAAGATGACCCGACACCCACGATGCTCTGGTACTTAGGCATCATATTGTGGACTGTCTCAATAATAAAAAAATAAACATTAACTTTTGTATAACATGTTATATAACATATAGTCCCTAGGCCAGTAATAATATAGACTTTATGATAAGAACACTTTTAAAACCTTTTAGGTGGGTTTGTTTTGATGAGTCTACCACGAATATTCACACGGCGCCGGCGCTTTAATCCAGCCTTTCAATGTCAAATGTTTCGGGTGTCAGACTGTTTTACATGCAATTTTTAAACTTTGTGCCAAAATCGTAAGGGCTACAGTCACGAAACTCGCCTAGTCCGATACCCGAAACATGTGTCTAACCCTTATGCTTTTATGACTGTAACCCTTACCATTTTTTAGCAAAATGTTTATAAATTGCACGTAAAACATTGTGGTAAACTTGTCCAAACAAGAAAAAAGGGACGCGTTTGCCCAGACAGACAACCGAACTATTTGACATTGGCTGGGTTAAAGCGCCGCTTCCATAGATGGCGGTATTATTTATACCGTGGTAGACTCGTCAAAAGGAACCCCTAAAAAGGTTTTAAAAGTGTTCTTATCAAGTAATCCATTTTATTACTGGCCCAGGAACTAGCATATACGAAAACTGGCAAGCAATTCGAGGAATCACTCGCTATATAGGAATAAACCCATCTTCAAAATCCCCAAATTTATTTTCATTTGGCGCTGAAGCAATATACCTCCTAAGGTGTAAAGAAGTTATTAGAACATTTGGGTTGATATATTAGTACAACACAAGGATTCATTTGTAAAGAGAGTTTATTCGCCTTTACCAACTTTTAGGTTATTTTACTACTTTACATAGAATATCTCAGCTCCACATTAGGTCTACAGAAACAATTATAAACGTTTATAATTTCTTTTTAAGGTAAAAGAAGCCAAGATTTTGATTAGGTATTTGAAAACAAACCTTAACGTACAAAAACAATGTTGACTATTGCAGCATGTTTGAAACACATTATTGACGGCGCATGCGCAGTGTATAGTTTACAGTCTTATTAGATATGTTATAATGAAACTTTTGCAGTTTGTGTTGGGCTGTTTTATTAACACAGGGTGTCTCAACTCTATTTAAAAACACAAAATGACTGCTCTGTACAAAATACGAAAATAAACTTATTGTATTTACCTATTTTAATGCTAGTATTGGTAAATATGCAAGTTATCTTAGGAAAGACTAAAGTTTTGTTTTCAAGTAAGTATTTTTAAACACCCTGTATATAGTATGTTGATATACTCAATAATGTAAAAAGGTAAAAAGTAAAGAGAGGAAGCAATATTTTGGTTTTTATTATTTTAAAACAATTCTGTCACTGTCAGAGTGACAAATAATATGATATTTATGCCTGAAAACCATCAAAGCGTCAAATATTGCTGATTTTAAGTTAGGTAAGTAAAATAAACTAAAGATGTTATTACTTATTATAATTGATTTTTACAATGGAAGGTAATTTGTTCCTTTGGCAGTAACAGAATTTTAAAATATTTAGAACCAAACAGTACAGGGAGAAATTTATTTCGTGTATAAATAGAGTTGGGACCAGTTCCGGATTTACCTATAAGCAAATTAAGCAATTGCTTAGGGCATCACGTTGTGAGAGGCACCATTTTTTTCTGTTTTAAAAAAATCGATTGGTTAAAAGAAAATGTTGTATGATTGTAAAAAGGTGGTGACCTTTTTTTTGCTCTAAAGTTTAGGGTTAGTGAAAAAAATGTTGTATGTTGTATGTTGTAAAGAGGTAGTTAATTTTTTTTCTCTTCAAAAATTTGGGGTAAGTGAAAAGAAATGCATGATTTAAAAAGTGGGGCAGAGACCCTTTTTTGTCCTTAAAAATTTCATGTCTAGGGAGCACCACAGGAGTAAACTGCTTGGGGCATCAGAAAGTCGTAATCCGGCACTGGTTGGGACATTCAGTATATTATGTGGTTAAGCCCTCGTGACATCAGCATTATTTGAGTTTATTATTTTAGAATATTTTTCCATAAAATTTGCAGTTTTAAACATTCTTAGGCCCTAGAATTATAGTTTAATGCAGCGTTAATAATTAAAAAAATAAAGACTTTTTATTACAATAAACACCGCCTACATGTTTCCGCAATTTAAATTAACGCAAACGTTTGTAAAACTTTTAGAAGCCTTTGTTTTCATACCTATTTTGTTACAAGTTGAGTAGAATTACCAAAACGTTTCAGCTAATGTTGATAATGGTATAAATGTATATTCGTGAAAACTTCTATTTATTTACACCAGTTATTTTTAACAACTTTACTTTGTGGTGAATTTAAATAACAGGTTATATAAACAAAGAATGTATTGTAATAACACTGAACTCTATATTTCATAAATGTCCAAAGAAAAACATTCTTACCCTACCAAATAAAATAACACAGTTCCACAGTTGATAATTAATTATACGAATTTGTACACATTTTGTTACTTTAAATACTTTTTTCTAAAAGGTAGAAGAGATAATTTTCCAAAAATATTTGATAAAAGTAAGCGTCGCAGCTCTACAAACGCCCGCCATATTATCTTTCGTTAACACTACAACATTTTTGGCTGCATTCATCTTTTAACCAAAACATCAAAACTAACTAGAACATTACTTTTTTAAAATATACAACCTTTTTAAATATACAGAGTCATCAAATTAAGTGTTCGTCATTGATAACTTTGTTATTATTATTCTAAATACGAAATACATTAATTTAGCAAAATATAGCTTTTACGCTTTTTAGGACTAAAGATTGGAAAAACAATTAAGAATCAGGGTTTTCAGTTATACAGCAAAATACCTTTTTCTCAAATGAAACACACTGTATATTTATCACCATAAGATAGGTCTTCCAAAATTCTTAAAAAAGTTCATATGTGATATATCCAATTTTTCATAGTTTTAGAAATATATGGCCATCCTCAGGAGTTTAATAGTAAACTGGTTTTTATATGGTATATGGTATCATCTTTTATAGTTTGGAAATATAGCCATTTAAATCTTAAAAATATTGAGATATTTTCCCGGTTATAAACCGACACTAAACTTTATTTGCTTGTAGCTTAGAGCTGTGATATTAGTGTGATGGAATGGAAATTTAACGTAATTTTTAGATTTGAATTACCATATTTCCAAAACTATGAGAGATAGACATATTAAATGTGGTATTTTCTTAAAGCTTTTTAAAATATCTATTTAAAGGGTAATTTAATATACATGGTGTTTTATTTAAAAATGCCAGTTTACTATCAAATTCCCGAGAATGGTTATTTTTCCGAAACTATGAAAAATTAGATATATCACATGTAAACTTGTTTTAAAGAATTTTAAAAGATCTTTCTAATGGTGATAAAATATACAGGGTGTTCTATTTAAAAGGGTATTTTGCTGTATGACTTAAAAAACCGATTGTCAATTGTTTTTCTAATCTTTGTCTTAAAGAGCGGAAAAAATGCTACTAGTTTGCTTATCTAAACTATTTTGTATTTCGACTAATAACGAAGTTACAAAAGACGAACCCCTAATTTGGATGGCCCTATATACAGGGTGTTTTACAACTTATCCGACAAACTTTAAAGGCTAATTTTACAATAAAAAATATGAAAAGAACTTTATATGAAATGTGTCCTAAACATCTTAGTTTTTGAACTACAGGGTGTTAAAATTAAAAAAAAAAAAATATTGTTTTTTTATAATAACTTTTATACCAATTTAGATATTAAAAAAATCAGGGGACATCTCCCATGCACTAAGAGACATTTTTAGCATACAAGAAAAAAAAGAATTCCTGCCAGTGTTGTTAATGTGGGGTTTAAGGTAAATATTTTTAGGAAAAAAAAATTGTTTTCAATCCCCATTTAGTTTGACACAATTTTGATCTCTTGACTTTTTTCCATTGACGGTTTTCGCGTAAATAAATAAAAACCATTTCTCGACATGGTCAAATCCCTATATAATTAAAGAATAAATATCGAAGGTAATTTTTCTGAGATACAAGGCTTTAATTATTTTTTAATAGTCGGTGTTTTATAAATATCTTAAATACGAGGCCAGATACAAAAAAATGTACTACACTAAAGAGTTGTATTTTTAGTTGCGTTATAGAAAATAAAATATAAAAACTACATAAAAAGCCAGTGGCGTACATTTTTCTCTCAATAATATTGGCTGTTGTGCCCACTGAGACGCTACTGAACCCATTAAAGTCAATCTAGCTAAAGCCTTACAAGCGCTTTATTACATCAAACAAACGTACCAAATTTTAACCAAATCGGTTAGGGGTTATTTAAGATATTTATAAAATAACGTTTAAAAAAAAAATTGTTTATTAAATGTTTCAGAAACGAAGCAACTTCGGACATATGATCATAGGAACTTTTCTTTATAAAACGACATAAGAAATCACTCTTTAAAATTTCCTGCAGTACTTAGAAAATACCCTTATATTAATTTGATAAAAGTCATTTTTAAGCCTCCCTGTACGTCTAACATAAAATTATTTTTGTGGAAATGTATTTTCTTATCAAGTAGGACTTTTTATGAAAAGGCAATTTTTTCGTAAAGTTAATAATAAAAAGTTTTCCATTTGGTAAGAACTTTTGAAAACACGCTGTATATTAACCCATTATGTTTGGGTTTTTCAAATAGAAAAATAGTCACCAAAATAAATAAAATATTGTAGTAAGCAGCATTCATTCTGGAGTAGGCCCAACAAAAGCAAAAAAAAACAGACCAATATTTTCCGCTAAATAAACACCAAACTTTTCTATCTGTAATCAGAAAATCAGCAATTTTTCTTCAATAAATATCTAATAAAACGTGTTCAATTCCTTGTCTCACACGCTTTCCCGATAACTGCACCCTTTCCAAATGGCAATATATCAATGGAAAGTGACACTAAAAGAGTGAACATCAGGCCCTTAATATATCACAGTGGAATGTTTGATTTGTATCAGTATGTGATAACCAGATATTAATGAAAGTCAATAGTGAGAGCAGTCATTCCTTTAAGGTAAAATATTAGACCTCTCACTTTTTCAAATTTATACGCTTTTAGGTAATCAGTTTTATTGATTTTTCCAGCGGATTTTTTATGTTAGAAGGTGTGAATGATGGTGAAGTGCAATAAAATATGTTACTATTATGTGCAGGATTGTACAAGGGTGGTTTGAGAAATTTTTGGTCAAACAATTAAAATACACTCAAAAAATCTAGTAAATTTACAATAAATAAACATATAACTCCTTGTACTGTAAATTACCTTTCTTGCATTTCACAAAATCTGTAGATTCACACTAATTATGTAAAATTACCAATTTTACATTAAAATTACTTACAAAGATAGTATTTGCAGTTTTAAATTGTAGAAAGTTTTTTTATCTTTTGACATCCCACGAAGGTCTATGCCTAAATACCAGAGTACCGTGGGTGTCGGGTTATTAGATGTTTAACCCATCGTTCCCCCTGTTCCGACAACGCGGTAGTGCCACCACGGTCGTTATTTTTAAATAACTACTACCTAAATATGTCTCCCCCGCTGGGAATCGAACCGCCGACCTCTGGCTTCGAAGATCAAAGCTCTGTCCACTAGTACAATCAGAACTGTAAATATACAATAGTAATAAACTTAAGTGTAATTTTACACCGATTTTTTAGCGAAGACCATTAGTGCAATCGCTAATCAGTTTAACTTCCACCAGTTCCTTCTCTTGCTAGTGATCATGATTATTTAATCACCTGACAGATGCCACTTGAAATTTTTATAAAGATTCAGAATGAAGTTAGCCATATAGGTTTTCAAAAGAATGTTATCAATTTCACTTTCATCCGTTTGTTTACTGATCATGTTTCGAAAGAATACCACTAATATTGTGAATAACCGCTTTGTTACAGCATTTTTTCTGGAACTTTGTATGTAGCAAGTTTTCATTGTAAAATAATACTCTTACATGCCAGCAATTACCTTTTTAGAGATCAATAAATCCATTATTTTTGGTAACTACCATAGCTTAAGGTATGTCTTTTAATATCCATGTGGTCAATTTTAAAAACTGAATTTTTCGTCTCTTTCACTTTGCTTGGAAGCCCCACTGGAGTGGATTGCTTAGGGCATCAGATAGTCCTAATCCGGAACTGGGTGTTCCATGTAAAATAACAAAGTGGCCCTAAATCAGAAAAGTGGTCATTTTGTTTTCGTGCTAACGGAATCTGACAACCAAATGGCGAGGATACGATAACTAATTTAAAAATTAAGATTTTCTGCAAAAATGAATCTTGATACCTTTATTTGTTCCAAAGATATTCGCGATCAAAATTGGTCAAAATTTAGACGGGCACCCTGTATTTTCGGAGATAACCAATATACAGGGTGCTTGCCATAATAGGCTACTCATTTTAATATTTGACCCATTTTTTTAGTTTACTAAACAAACTTTTATTATACTGAATTACAGCTAACTCTTTGGGATATATGATAACTTATAAATATTTGGCTAATTTAATTCTTACTTTTAAAAATCACGTCTTCTAAATGACCTCCACCAAGTACATTTTTAAATATTAGATAAAAAGTGGTTCATTAACGGCACCCGATTTTTCCTGTGGGGATATTTAAAAGCCAAAGTGTTTGCTGAGTCGTCCAGGTACAATCGAGGAACTCAAAGTCAAAATTTGTGAAGAAGTTGAAGGAATAAACGAAGGTTTGCTACGCCGCGCCGTGTAATGAACCACTTTTTATCTAATATTGAAAAATGTGTTGAAGTTGGTAGAGGTCATTTAGAAGACGTGATTTTTAAAAGTTATAATTAATAAGTTATCATAAATCCCAAAGAGTAAGCTGTAATTTAGTATAATAAAAAGTTTGTTTTGGTAAACTAATAAAAGTTTGTTTGGTAAACTAAAAAATAATTTAAATATTACAATGGGTAGCCTATTATGGGGAACTCTGTATAATACAAATGTTAACTCTGCTCATAATTTTTTGTTTTATGAAAAAAAATAGAAAACTACACGGTTTATTTATTTAATTTATTTCAAACTAATAGGCAAATAAAAGCATAAAATCACACACTGAATGGTCAAGAGCTGTTATAATTTATCGACGCATACAAGGTATTCAATGAAACAAACTTGTTAAATGACTGCTTCATACCTAATGTATTTTCTCTCGAATATATCACTTACAAAGTGGTATTATACCGTGCTTCTATATTTAATAAGTTTAACGTTGTAACGACCTGACAAACCAGCTCATTTATTATTAATTGCCTGAATACACAAAAACAACCGAGTCCTGGTAAAGTTTGTAATAGTATCCGGCCTCCAAAACAGATGCAATTTAGCTCTCTACCAATTTTATTGTGCCCATATTAATTAATTAATGTCAAAGTTTGCTGATGGCACCGAATAAATTTATAACGAAATCTGGTGTTATGCCGGTAATTTATAAGTAATTATTAAACGTTTCTATTATACTTGACATTAATTATCGTTCATAAAAAAACTTCAAAAATTAAAATTACATTAAAACAAAAAATTATACACAATAGTATATTGTCTTTAAGGCTTATATCATACAAAGCGGTTTTTGCCGAATTGGCAATGAAGCGACGAAACACACGAGTCGGCGAGCCGACTTGGAGACGCCCTTATGGTAAGGCATAAAACAGACGAGGCGGTTTTTGTCGACTCGGCCGCCGAGTCGGCGACGAAGCGGTGTAAAATACACGACTCGGCGAGCCGACTTGAAGACGCCCTTATGGTAAGGCTTAAAACTGACGAGGCGGTTTTGCCGACTCGGCTACCGAGTCAGTGACGAAGCGGTGTAAAGCGCACGACTCGGCGAGCCACGGATGCTTGCTACAGAAAAATCAAGTGTTTCGTTGTCCAGTGTAGTTGAGTGTTAAAGTAAAATGAGCTCGTCTGATAAAAGTGATAACGATATTTTTTCTAGTAACTGCGAATTTACTATATTGTAAATCAAAGAAAAAAAAAAAGAAAAGTGAAAGGAAAAATAAACGATTTTTTTTAATTTTATGTAATGAAATTAAAAAGACGTTTTTATGTAAAAATCAGTTATTTATCATGCGCCTGACTGTGTTTAATTATATAAACAAAATTGTGTTTATTGCAGAAACCAGCCAAGCGACGCGACGGTTCATAATGTGTAAATTTCATGATCAGTCTTTTATAACCCTGTGTGCATCGGCATAACTACGGGGGGACTGGGAGGACCAGCCCCCCTCCCTCAGAAAAAATGTACCCATATCTTACATGTGTACAAATAACGTTTTAGTGGCCTCCAGGCCTCTTCCAGGGTATTGCCAGGTCCCTCCTAGGCCCCTCCAGGTAAAATGGCTAGTTACGCCTATGCCTGTGTGTTTTCTTCACCAAACATCTTTTATTGCAATGAACATGCCCAAATAATTTTCAAATTTTCTAAAACGGACCGTTTACCTGACCGGAGATATTGGGTGGTAATGTGTTAAAAACATATATTTTTCTGCCACCGTGTATCTTTAAAGTTAGGACATTTGAGAAGCCCCAAATGAAATCGCAGTTTTTGATCAAAACTATGTTTAGAATATCTCACAATTTTTATTTCGCTTTTTCTACATATGGAGCTTAAAGATGTTTATTTGATAAATGTTAAATTCATATATTTATGATATAATATATTCTGGTTAAAGAACTTTTTAAACGCAAATAATAAAACGCGGCGTAAAAATTTTGAAAAACCTACTTCCACTCTTTATTTTTGACATAGGTTTATTTAAACTTTTTTCTTAAAATCACCTAAGAATTAATTTGTATTTTTTTAAAAATCAGGAAAGTGCACTCAACAGGTTTCTTAGATAACCGATGCAATTGCTAGCGGCGGCGCCGACTCTTAAATACAGCATCCTTTGTTTTTCACTTAAACGTGACAACAACGAAATGCTTGATTTTTCCGCAGCCAGCAGTCGCGGCTAGCCGAGTCGTGTGCTTTATACCGCTTCGACTCGGCAAAAACAGACGGACCGGTTTTCGCCGAGTCGAAGCGGTGTAATACACACGAGTCGGGGAGCCGCGATTGCTATACGCGGCGTTCGGCTGCCGACTCGACCGCACCGTCTGTTTTAACCAAAGAGAATAGACAAGGATAGAGGATCAATCGCCGTTTCGAAAAGTGGCACAATTTGAAGAAAGGGTCTGCGGGATGGCAGGGCATGCGCATACGCACTCCCAATGTCAAAATCGGCGGTATATTCAAAAACATTGATTTATTGAGTAAATATACATAAAACATTAATAAAAAGTGTAAAATGTGGTTTATACTGAAATTTGTTAATATTTTAATGACTAAATATTGGTAATTTAGTGCTAATGGTGTATTAAAATCTATTTGGTAGAAGACTATTTTTTTCTTAGATTGGAATAGGTTAATGTGGAAAAATGTATAGGTATAAATTTTAGGGAAATGAGAACTGAAATAAAAATCTAAATAGAATTATTTCTTGAAAACTAAACTTTTATTGCGAGATTACTTATTTAGCATAAAAAATGGTACTAAATGTAAAAGAAGTATATAATTTTAAGAAATATATGAAAATAGCATGATCAAACTTACCAACCAAATAAATTTTAGATTTATGTTGATCCTATTTAGTTGAAAGGTATTATAGTCTATAAGTTAATATTACCTACTTATACTAAGAAAAGCGTAGTAGGCTTTCAGTTTCCATAGGCCACTGTGCTTGGTCCATTTTATTCGATATCTACATACCTACTTGTTTTTTAGGTATGAGGAAGCAGATAAGATTGTAGGTTTTAATTAACAATGAAAATTTAAGTTTCCACATTACTGGATACTTATTTTGAAATAAAATACTTTTGTAATAGAAGCTCAAAAATGCTTGTTATTGCAGAAAAAAATCCTAATCCTAAACATTTTTTTCCACAAATTTTCAATATTGACCAAAAATAAGTGTACTTTCCTCCTAATATAAATTTATATTTTTTAAGATCTTTCATATACCTACCACTGAAAACAATTAATATCAAATGGTTAAATTTTTTCGTAAAATTAATAGTAAGTTTGCCTTATGGTACGAACTTAAGTAGACACACTCTATATCTTGGTTTGTACCTTAACTGGGTCAGTTATTAAGTTTTTTAAGTGTTTAGGCTTTAGGCCTTTTTATTTTTTCGCTTTAGTATATTTTTGATCACAATTAATACTTTTTAAACTGATCATTTGTCTGTCTTTTACAGTTCAAGCAAATTTTTTAAATAGAGAGTGACGCACACAGAAATCCTCTATTGGTTCATTGTGCTTTTACCTCCAGCAAGATATTCATTAAATATATTTTACGGATGTATATAAAATATTAATGTATATAATGTTTTGTTACATAAATAAATCCTATATAAAGTGTTAATTTGTTTTTATTAAAAAAAACAACGTAAATAATTTAGAAAATAATTTATTAAAAAACCCATAAATTTCCACAAATTTTGTTGCAATAATTTATATCTATAACACAGGTCACACGTAAAATCAAACCGAATAAAACACAAAACAAATATACAGCCAGAACAATCACAAAACATCAGCCATATTGAACTATTGAACATGTGAAAGTCAAGAGTTTTGACATTTATAACAGCCAATAGCAAGCCGGAAAAACAACCTCCCATGCGCATGACGAGTAATCCCGCTGTGTTAAGTTAACCATCAAACCGGTGAAAGTTCGCAAGATATTTGGCTGTTAGTATTGATTCAGACACAAAATGTTACGTAAAAGTGCGTACTGAAACAAAAAATTATAAATAAATCCATACTTTTAACCAAGCACGTCCTTTTCACCAACGTTAAGCAAGAATAAAATAAAACTTTGACAAGCTCTTTTGGTCGCTGAACACAATCACCAGTCGCAGGTGTGTGCCATTTCTTAATTGGTGGGGGTAAATCAACTGTTTCTCTCCATTCTCTTTGGTTTTAACCCAAAAGACGACCGGTCACTTTTTCCCTGTTCCGTCAACGTTGTCCAAGCACTGAAACATGCCTTTATTGCATCTCACAGCACCTTTTACAATTAGACAACTCAGTAGGACGTTATTTTTACTTACTATTTAGTTTCCCGACTGTGGATATAACCTAAGTCACCTGGGTAAATGCGACACCGGGTGGAACACTGGCCACTGTTTGGAAAAATACAATATGTGCAGGTATTAAGGTAATTCTTAAAAGTAAGGGTAAATTTGACATTAAATATCTCATAGTTCTTTTAAAAATATACCTAAAATTTAAAAATATTACCACCTACTTCACTATAAATAGGGTGTGTGTGCACATTATAACACACATTATATACTCATAAACTATACTGAGTAGTTTTCCGGCTTGTTCTAAATATCGAATATTATAATAAATAAATAGTGCCAATCATTTTAATCAGGCTACTTTAAATGAAGGTCGTGTAGTTCGGCTTTAAAGGCAGTCCAAAGATGATAGAAATAATGAACTAAGAATTATTATTGTAAGTTTTGGTCCAGCTGAATGCAAAAATTTAAATATAAACTGATTAACAAAATAAGAAAATAATTTTTCATCAAGACAACGCACCCTCTCACACCGCTTAAGATCTCATCACAAAAATCAGTTAATTTACCCTAAATTGTTGTAACATCCGCTCGTTTTGCCAGATCTAGCTTTTCCATTGGCTTTTGGCGTCTCTTACGTCCCAAAAAATTATATGTAGCAAACAATTTTTATTGAATGGGTAAAAGTGTATTTTTATTGTCTTTTGGACTGTCACTTTCGTAATTAAACCTATGTATATCTAATAACACTGGTCTATGACATTTTGAGGTCAAAGTTTTGTTGGTTGAATTATTACCATTTTTGCATGCTGAATTCAGAAAAACATGCTCAATCAGGTTAAGTTTTAATTCTTTGGTTAAAAATTTAATTAGATAGTCAATAAGAAGAATTAAAGAAAATTTTGCAATTATTGGCCGCGCGAACATTGAGCTAAGTTTTTGTGATTGTGTTTTATTAAATGTTTAAACTCCCTTGGTGCACGCAAGGCGGCCTCAGTCACTCTTAAGCTATCGAAATTGTAAGTTTTTGTTATTTATCTAAGTGCGACCGTTAGCGATTTTATAATAAACAGAAAAATATGTAAAACCGACCCAGGCAGGTTCTGTTATATATTTGGACAAGTCATTTATATAACCGTTAGTCTAACATCACGAATTTGTGAAAAAATGTATCCAGCCTACTTTGGATTCAAATAGTCCCTGGGCCAGTTATGAAATGGATTTCATGATAAGAACACTTTTTAGGGGGTTTCTTATGACGAGTCTACAATGAATATTCATACCGCCATATATGAAAGCGCCGCTTTAACCAAATCTGTCAATGTCAAATGTTTCGTGTGTCAGACTGGGCGAACGCGTCACTTTTTTGTCGATAAGTTTGCCACAATGTTTTAAATGCAATTTTAAAATATTTTGACAAAAATGGTAAGGGGTTACAGTCTTAAAACACATGTTCCGGGTATCAGATTGGGCGGGTTTCGTGACTGTATCCCTTACGATTTTCCGCACAATGTTTAAAAATTGCATGAAAAACATTATGGTAAAAAAGTGACGCGTTCGCCCAGTCCGACATCCGAAACATTGACAGGCTGAGTTAAAGCGCCGCTTCCATATATGCCGGTATAAATATTCGTGGTAGACTTGTCAAAGGAACTCCCCTAAAAACGTTTTAAAAGTGTTCTTATCACGAAGTTCATTTCATTACTGGCCCAGGGACTAAACTCGGTGATCAAGACAAGCCATTGGCACCTCACGTATGCGGCAAAACATGATTTTTATACAGTATTGTTATAACATTCTATTGTTACTTATATAAAAATAGTTTTAATTATTAACTTTTTAAAATATACGGATAGGAAAGAGCCTTGACCTGATATAGAAAAAATGGGCCACATTCATAAAATTAGCTTATCTTATTTACCCGAAAACGAATACAAAACCTTTGAGCTCTGACAAAAAAAATAAAACGCAGGCCAGTGTTATGTACACGGTTAAAAAGAAAAACTTCTTTTAGAGGATCGTTTAATAGTTGTTAGATAAAAATTGTATCATATTGCTAATTTGAAATATAAAATGCGTTCTTAAAAGGAATCTATACAGGGTATCTGAGAAACAGGCGGGAAAATGCTACCACAAATTCCTGAGGTCAAAATATGACGATCCAACCCAACTCACCTTTATCTAAAAGCGTACGATTTCAAAGATACATGGCGTCAAAAATAATTTTAAAAAGATGGGCTAGCTTTTTAAATTTTTTGTGACCACACTTTGAATATCACAAATTTTTAATATTCTGTATCTACGAAATCGTCCACTTTTGAACCAAGTTAAGTTGGGTTAGATTGTCATATTTTAGCCGTAGAAATTTGTGGTAGCATTTTTTTCGCACACCTTTAACAGACACTGTAAAATGTGTAAGAAGCAGCAGGAAATTTGAAAGTTTTACATAAAGAAGTAAGTGGAACGGCAAGTAAGTTCCTTGAGTCAATATTTATTCCCTTTAGATTTTTAACGAGTTTATCTTTATCTTTAAAAGGTCCTTAAAGCGAATAGCATAAAATATCCCGAAAACCGGGCAAGTAAAATTTTGATATAACATTCCGGAAAATAAATTTTTATTGCAAAATCCGTCCCTTTTCCTTTCTAAAAGAGTCAATACATCAAACAACCCTGTGGACTTTAAGAAACTTTTCGAAACTGCCAAAAATTTATTGCTTAACTAGAGAAAACTCCCCTTCTTCATTTTATGTTGCTTTTACAAAAACTAATTTTAGGGAAAGGATTGTGGAATTTTAAGAGTCATCAACTTTTATAGACTCAAAAACGTAAATCTGTAGTCCTTTGTATTTATTACTGATAGTTAAAACTTTTAAGTTGCTCTGGTCAAATTTACTAGCTTATTTAGGAGTTTTTTTTAAGATTATTTTTATGGTTTGTATTTTCTTTTATTTTCTTTCGCTAGACTTAAAGGTTTAGCAGCCGTCTAGAAAGCATTATAAACGATATTGTCAAAATGTTGTAAAAACATTTGAAAGTTGTAGCCATAGATAACGAATATTAGATACTCAATAGCTAGTAGCATATTTGGGATCCTTTCGGTCTCGCATACTCAACTATCGGTGCATTTACGAGCATGGGTATTTAAGAGCCATAACCAAATACAATATTGACTCGCCGTCCATAACCGTATTCCTCGTGCTCCGAACGGGAAAGCTAGAGGACGCGTTAATAAATTCTGCTAAATTCTGCTTGTTTGCACGGGCATCAACCTTGATGTGGTGACGATGATTGGTACCGTAAGCGAAGCGCAAAAATATTCATAAAAAGCGCTTTGCTCACGGTACGCTTATTCCAATTTAAATAGAGTCTAAGGTATTTGATAGCGGCTACAGTGGACCGTGATTTCTACTGTTCAGGAATCCTTGAATAAGAATAAGAGGACCGTAAGTGAACCGTGAGCGTATTGTTAGCGTACCGTGAGCGGATTGCCTAACGTAAACAGTAATATTTAAATTACATGTTTTTTTATCGGACCGTGACCTGAGCTTATAGTGTGCAGTGACCTTAAAGGAGCTAGGTGGGTTTAAAAATATTTAAAAATGTTTTTTTTGTTTTTTGTCTTTTTAAATGGTACATTATGTTTAAAATATTCTCCTAAAATTTTAAATTAATCTAATTAAAATTCTAAGAGATACAGTCTTCAAAAGTTTCGCCCGTCAACCAACTCAGTGCAGCATTTAAAACTTTAAAGATGTATATCTCAAAACTCAATTTTTAAGTCAGTGGACATGATTTCCCAAAAGTTATTGAAGCGATTGTGTTTAAATTTTGCACATATCTTTAAAATATAAATAAAATAAGTTATGCTGTTCATGACAAAAGCATTTTTTAAGACGTTATGGGAGTTAAAGGACCACCGACTGGGTTTTCAAAATATTTTAATAAAAATTTAACAAAATATTTTTTAAATATGTATTTTTATTATGCTGAATTGTTTATGTAAAATATATGATGGTATATTTTTAAAAAATGAAAAAAATATCAATTTTTTGAGCTTTTTTTTTTGTTTGCTTTAGCTATTTTTAAGAAGTTAAAAAACTTTCAGGAAATTGCAAAATATCGTTAGAAATGCAGAATTTTATTTTTCTAAGAATAGGAATGGTACATTGCATATGTCGCACATGTAATAATAAACCGAAATAAGTGAAAAAACTTGGATTTAACCTTTTCAGCACAAAACGCATTAACGGCGAATAAACAAAATCAGTCTTATGGGCGCTTGATTTGCACAAGTAGAACTGAAATCAGTGATCATCTGTCTCTTTCGTTTTTGACGAACGCCTATTTTAATGCGTTTTATGCTGAAAAGGCTAAATTAAAGTTTTTTCACTTATTTTGGTTTATTATTAAAGGTGCAATGTGTCCTACAAAAAAAAGTAAAACAAATATTAATGAAAAGTATAAACTTCAGACTACGAGCAGTGTATAACCTTGTTAACTTCTAAATTAATTACCCTTTTTTGACTTAGTTGTTTTCAAACAATAAAACAATAAAGACTCAACATGTAATTTTTCATCCAAACCATGAAACACACACGCTCTCCTTTAAAAGAAACTGCAAAGTCAGAAAAATTAGCCTTAATGGCCTAATTAGTTTAATGTTTTAATTAAATACATTCTCCCCCTATTTACCACTAAATCTAATTAAAGTGGAAGTAAAAATTTAGCTTAAAACAAAAAAAAAACGTGAATTCATTTATCCAATGTGCTGTTTTGACAGGTTGTTTACTAACGAACATGTAGCAGTGATGGTAAGAATCACTCACTAAACAAATTAAAAACTTACGTGAAAGCTTTTTTAATAGAGCGTGTTTACTGGAATACTTTATAATTATAATATTTAATTTTTAAATACTCATACAAAATCATAGTATTTCGAAAAAAATAGGTCTGTAAACAAATGTTTAATGTTGATTTATACATACCGTGCCGTGTCCGTTTCGTGTTATGTCATTGACGGGCAGAAAAAAAACTATATAAAGATATTTATACAGAGACGTGCCCCGGACGGAGCCCGTCAGTACTCGGACAGAAATTAATACCAAACGATATTTTTAGTTTCGGCACTGACGGTTCACGGAACGAACCTGGATTATTTCTCTGTATTTTCTGAATTCGCCTTTGGTTTCTTTATTTTTTCATACAAGGTAAACATTTCAGCTTCTTTACTTTCACCTTCTTTGTTTTTGTTTTTTTTCTTAATCCAGTAATAAAGCCAAAAAGGCGAAATTTTTCTCTCCTATCCTCCCCAACACTGCCACAACTTGAATATTTATAAATATCACATCAAAATTAAACGGACCCACAACTGACACTGAACGGACACGACACGGATATGTATACTTAAATTGACCTTTAAACAAGGTCTCTGGCCCAAGTTATTTAGTACTTCTACATTAGTCTAGTCGAGAAGTTAATTTCCTGCAAAAAATAGTTCCAAGTCTCCTAAAATAGTAATTTATGTAACAAGTGCATAAAGTGATACTTTTTTCACGAAGGGAATTCGAGCACGAGCCGTTAGGGGGTGCGGCAATCCCATGAGTAAAAAAGACACTTTATGCATGTGTTACATACTGTATTTTTCCATGACCGTATACAAATTTCCCAAAATACCATTTTATACATGTTTTATTCATCTAAACCTATTTATTTTAATTTTTGCAGCACAGTCATTATATGGCAACAAAAAATCATTATTTTTAAAAAGACAATTATCCTCTTTATAACTATGCATTTATTATTTCATTTTAGAAAATTGTATGTACTTACTTTTTGAAGAAATAATACTAAAACAGTATAAATTCCTTTTTATTTCTTAGTTATCCAAATTCATTATTACTATTAATTTTAAATAATTTATATTAAATTTATTTGCAAACTGTCAAATTTTAAAACTAGTGACACATACACACACAAAGGTAACTTGACCGTTTGGTTTAGTTGATGTCGCGTTTACTGTTACATTGCATAAATTGATATTAAGGTTTATTGTAGTAGGCATTGAAACAAAACACTAATTTAACGCGTAAAAAAAAGCTTCGAAGTGTTAAAAAAGTTACTTTTTTAACACTTTATGTAGTGTACTAGAATGGAGTAGTTTATCTTCATGTTAACGATTAAAAAATAGCATTTTTTAACGGTCGTGGAAAAATATTGATAATGACTTAAACGATCCGGAATAGCATCTAGAAAAAGACGTATTTTGGTTTTCCTTTGCAAAAAAAAATATAATAGTTACACAGCCACACAAATAAAAAAAGTTTCAGCTCTGAAAGAAAGACCATGGTTTCTTAATGTTTTTGGGGTCGCTGAATCCGAATCTAAGGTCAGTTTGGCCCCATTAGGTCATGGTCAAGGTCAATTGAAGGACAATCACAGCTCTAAAACAACAAAAATAAAGGTCTGAAGGACTAGATCAGGGTATTTTTCTGTTTTCGGGTTCGCTGAATCTGAATCTGTAGTCGATTTGACCCCATGAGGTCTGGGTCAAAGTTATTTAAAGGTCAAATCATCAAAATTTAATAATAATAGACCACAATTGTGGTATCTTTATGTTATTGGAGTCGCTGAATTCAAATACGGGGTCAGTCTGATGTCATGGTTAAGGTGATTTCAAGGTCGGAAACCACAAACACTCACCACAAGCACAAAGATATCATGATTGTGGTCTATTTAGAAAAACTTCTGATGATTTGACCTTGATCTTAATCTGATGGGGTCAGTTTCACCACGGATTTGGATTCAGCGGCCCCTAAAACATAAAGATATCAAGATTGATGTCTGTTTTTTTGACAAATTTTAACGATTTTACCTTGATATAATTTTGACCTTGACCCAATGGGGTAAAGAGGTCGATTTGACTTCGGATTCTAACAATATAAAGATACCACGATTGTGGTCTATTTTCAATGAACTTTGGTTATTTGACACTAAAATGACCTTGGCCATGACCTGATGGGGTCCTTCCTTAAGCCTCTCTGTTCTTAACTTTTAGGTAAAAATTTTTATTCTTCAACATATGTTATTTAAAAAATATACGTGAATATAAGTGAATTTGACCAACAGTTTATAAGATATGTATATGGATTAAAAAAAAATAGTTCTATGGCCAGATTAAAACTATACAGAATTATTTGCTCGAGACGATCGTGTGAGTTGAGTTGTATCAGTGTGTAAACGACCTAATACATAAATTTAAATGTCAATGTAAGTAAAAATTGCCGAATTGGGAGTCATGAATTTTTATGCACAATAGAGTGTAAACTAATAGTTTCAACTATACTCTTATAATAAACTATATGCTAATATTTCAGGTTGCATTAAATCAAGCAATATTTCATAATAAGTTTAATTTATACCGTATTTATATAGCTGCAGGACATATCGTTACCAGGGAATATAAATTCTACAGGTATATGTATTTAATTAAAACTGGTGTGCTAATATCAAATAACTTTCAGCGCTAAAAAGGCATAATTTACACTATTATCAGTAGTATGAAGTCAGCAATATTTTTCAAAGAGTCATAGTAATCCGAATGAATATCAAGTTTAAGGTTCATAATTTTCAGTCGCAGGTATAAAAACAGTTCATAAAATTGGTTTGTTTTAAAAAACAATAATATCAGCTTGCAGCGTGGGATATATTGTAACACGAAATTTTTGCAGATCTGCCACGTCCAGATTTTTACCACTTCGCGAACCCTACCACGTTGCGAAACACGTTGCTAACAGAAACTTCGGATCCACGTACACCGCATCGGGCAACGCTCCGAACCCTGCACTACAACCGTTTATGCGATCCATTCTGTGCCAATAATAAATTTTTCCTCGGTAGTCAATTCAACTTTCAAAATTATCTGTCCGCCTTACAATAATTCTTTTAAAGTTCGTTAATTTACCGACAGACTGTGGATCTGGATGAACCTCAAGCTTCAAAGGTGCGTCAAGCTTAGAACAACGACATGCAACCGTACCGCGTCGCGAACATATTTTGACGTCCAAACAAACGCCGATGCGAATTTACTAAGTGTCATCAGGTTCGCGACGGCGTTCGTTCCAACACCCAGATAAGTTCGCGATGTGAAACCGTACCTATCTGGACGTCGCCGTCGCGAACCTGAACCACACCTTGTCACTAAATTAATGGTACATCAAAAAATCACTGCGTAACAGTTTTGAAAGTTAAATTGATTACTAAAAAAATTAAATATTTGTACAGGGTGTCCCATTTTGGTTGCAACAGCGGGGTATCTCAGTTATTATTAAAGATAGAACCTTGAGATTTTCGCGAACCTTAACTTACTTTTTGTGTAACAAAAGATGCCATAAACAAAGCCATCATAGCTGTCTTAGTTTCTGAGTTAGAGGGCGATTTATATATATCTTTGTTTTAAAAATATTGACCAATGATGTGTTTTTTTTAATTGATCACCCTGTGTATTTGTCAAAAAATCCAAATTTTTGCAGTAGGCCATGCAAACACATAATTTTTTTATTGACTTCTTATTGTAGTGGTCCTTACGTTACAAATTTCAAAATTAAATTTTGCTATTTCATTTACATATGTATTTGTTTTTTTTGTTAAAAAAAATCTAGGTACAGTTACAGTACAGGTACACTTACACGAGCAACATTATTAATTTTTATGCTATGACAACTTTGTTTATGGCTTCTTTCGTTTCACAAAAAGTAAGTTCGCAAAAACCGCAAGGTTCTTTCTTTAACAATAACTAAGATACCCCAGAATTGCAACCCAAATCGGACGGTATAAATCGCATAAATGCGCGATGTTTGCGATGTAGTTCAAATCTGAACAAGGCTTTAAAGACTGACAATCCTACGTACTGTTTTAATGCAAATATTGATAGCTACCAAAAATTAACTACAAAACAATGTTATTGTTGTAAAAACTAAAACAAACTGTCAATAGACCTATTTATTTAGAAATAAAATTAATTTTTGTCTTCCAAAAACACACCTGTAGCTTTCCATTTTTCAAGTCGCTTAACGAAGGCCCTAAATCGATCAATTTATGTCTATTTTAGGCCTTTCAATCTCAAGCAGGGCCAAAAACAAACAGTTTTTATACTGTTACGCTGCTAACGAATCATCAAGAGAGCTTAAAAGAAAAAGCTGAAAATTTACTTTCGATGTGCAAATTCTTTGCTCTTTTTCAGGTTGTTTATGTCTACATACGTTTAAATTTAGAGATACGCAAAAAATTAAAAGATTAAGGTAAGAAAACATCTTTGATATCTTCAACTTATTTTTTTTTAATAACCTTAAATATAAAAACACTTTTATAATAAAATAGGCCTTAATTATTTTTCTAAACATATATTGTATCCCGCTTAAAAGGTATGCTAACGTAAGAACCAATCTCTAAACCTGATTTAAAAAGCAAACGCAAAGCCCTTAATTTAATACTGGCTTGGGGCGCCAATCTCGTTCATTTAAATTCATCTAAAACACAATCATGTTCCTTGTCGCGGAAAAAGTTATAAAATATCCTAAAATCCTTTACTTAAAAGTGGCCAAGTTTTGCGGAGTAGTTACCTTTATTCTTGTGGGCGTAACATTTGAGAATAACCTTAACTTGCATAATATACATAATTGTATGTATAACCACGGCAGCCTCAAAAAACTTGGATTTCCTTTTGAGGCAAAAAGTATTTTTCCACTTTTAATTTATTCACTTTGTATGTATCTTAAATCCGACCCCCTTTGGAATATTGTTCTTATATCTGGGGCATGGCGATGGCGTCCCCACAACACTTAGCATTCTTGATTCCATTCAAAGAAGTGCTGTTGCCTCATCAATGATTCTTCACTTGCAGAAAGGCTACCCTCCTTCGCTCATTGTGGGGCTGTGGAGGTTTATCGCTTTTTATAGCTACTTCCATGGCATCTGCTCTAAAAAATTGTCCAAAATAATTCCGTCACACGATTTCCAACAGAAAAACTCGTGATGCCACACGTATACATCCCTATACGGTCCCAGGCCCCGAACCTCCCACATTATTCGTTTTTTATCCCTAGAGTTCCAACCTGATACCCGTGGAGATTTTTTCTCCTCCCTTCCCCAATCTTCAAATATTTAAGTGACGTGTCAACAATCTCCCTCCACGCTTAAAGCACCCAAGGTGCGTTAGTATTTAAGCTTTTAGCTTTCGTGAATTCTACAGAAAAAAAACATTTTTCTACATGACAAATGTTTCATTACCATTTTTCTTAATTTTTTTCTTTCAAATATGCAGCTGGCGCAGGGCGACATCAGGCCTCGATCACGCAGGACAATTCACAAACACTGTATTGCTTCAAGTTTTTGCCTAAACCAAAACTATACTTATGGCAGAAAACCTAACCTTTATTCGGTTTCTAGTATTATTTTTATCTAATTAGCTATACCATTGCAAAAAAAAAAGAATTAAAGAGTTCATACATTTATAGGAATAAATAGCAGCATTTTCTCAATATTTTTCACCGTATCAATTTTCTTTAATAATCAATAGCCATATAGGGCCCTTTTCTTTATTGTGGCTTCGACCCCAACTTGTTGAATGAAAACCCGAAAATGCAATTGAACAGTGACAAAAGGAAACCCTATGCTAGAGGAAATTGCACCTTATTTATACCGTGTGTTCTCTAGTATTAGCTATATTATACATTTTTACTTAAAAATAATAAATACAGTGTGTCCGACAGTTCTCTATATATGGGAATCTTTTTTATTAATAATTTTACAAAAAAAAATCTTTATAAAGAGTTCTAGATGGCCTAAAACCTTATAAGAGGTATCATAAAAAACATAAATTTTGTTGAAGAGAAAAGTATCCTTATTTTTAAAAATATCGAAAATTCTTATAAAGAAAAAATGTTAAGAAATGAAAATAACTCCTAAATATGCAAACTTATTTATCTTCAAAAATTTAAATTTGTACATTTGTTAATACTTATTTCGATATGTAATATCTAAAAAAGCCTAAGAACTGTAAAAACGTGAAAAGTCACAGAAACGCTCGTTATCGCATAAAAATTAGAGAAAACTCTTTTTCTAAATGAACGACCTTGCATTTTAAGAGTTATTTTTAATTCTAAATATTTTTTCTTTATAATAATTCCTGATGTTTTCAAAAATAGGGGTACTTTCCTCTTGAACAAAATTCACATTTTTGAAATACCTAGTATGCCACTGAAAAAAGAATATCTATTTAATGCATTTTAGGTTTTTGACCATGCAAAACTTTTTATAAAAATAACTTTTTTTTGTAAAATTAATAATAAGAAAGTTTCTCATATATAGATAACTTAGGCGGACACACTGTTTATAGAGTACTCTGCTTTTGCTGCGGAAAAACATGGTTTCTCGTGAGATTAGCAAGATTGAGCAAAGTGGCTTAAATCAACGAATTTTTAGGAAAGATGGTATTTAAACTTTTTCTTGGCATTTTATAAATTAATTTTTTAAATGGAAAACGTTTTCAAAATATTGTGTTAAAATTTAATATAAATCAGAACAAAATTACCGAAGATACAAATGTTTAAGTAACCACGCCTCATTCATGACTCCTATAAATGTACAATTCTAAATTTTTTATTGCTTAGATTTTTAAAGCACTTTTTCTAGAACTTTTGTTTTCAAAGTCGGTGACCATCATACCTTTAAAAGTACTGCACCGTGTTTTTTATTAATTTGTCAATATTCCCAATATAAATATAAAAACAAATAAGCCAATTTTTTTCTCAAATATCGCGTTTTCTTACTCCAAAGTGTTTCCTAAAAATTAAAAATTGAAATTTTTAAAAGCCCTCCCAGCTTTAGTTAGAAAAACGATTATCTAACGAATGGTATCGGTTCAGTTTTTCGAATAATAATTGTTTGAATGACAGTTCTTCGCACGACATTTATTCGAATGGACAGTTATTTGAAAGAATTCTTTGAATTGTCAATTTTTCAAATAGGCAATTTTTTAAACAGACAATTTTTTAAAATAGTTACTTTTACTTTATGTTATCTTTAAATATGTTTACTGGGTGCCGTTATCCCTTTAAATTTTTAGAAAAAATAATTTTTTACACACAGAAAAAATGCCTTGTTTTAAGAAAATACAAGTTTTTAAAAAATGTTCTCTTTTAAATACGTGTGCCTTTAAAACAATATTTATTTCTTACTTTAAAATCATAGTGGCTTTTAAACTGGAAAAAAATCTCCAATTTATGTCTTCGATTAAAAAAAAAATAAATTAAAATATTCTTAGTATTATTTTGAGAACATCAAAATCATGAAATGAAAAAATTAGGATTTATGATTTGAGCTCCAAATTATCTTTTGGGTTTACATGGTAAAATAGTTTTTTGTCAATTTTTAAGGAAAAAAAATTAATAGAAATGTAAATAGGTATTCCATGAAGTTATTATTGTTAATCTTTATAAAAAAAATTGGACAAACTTAACTACTTGCACATTTAGGGCTCTATTGATAATAAAATAGTGCTATTTAATATTTTCAGAAGCCCGAACATATCAAGAAAATAGCAACAAACAAAATTAACAAAGCGCAAAGAAAGAATACTCTTTAACTATATTTACCTATTGTTAAATTTTATTTTAATAAACTGCTTTAAAATTTATGTTTTTATTGTGTATTTGTTTTGTTAAATTATATTTAACAGAATTTTTTTAAAATTATATTTAAATAAGTGACCTGCTCTCTTCAGGTGAAAGCGCAATTACTGTCTAGTAAAACCTTGCACACCTATATCAAAATACCTTTATGTCAAAGAAACCATTTTTCTAATATAAATATTTACTAAATAATGCTATGAGATTATATCTTACCGTCAAACAACGAAGTTTTTCTTATAAGATACTTTTGCTATTCGTGTTATTCACCGTAGATCCGGGAGAGCCAGTTTGATAAGTCCTATTAGTTAAGCAAAACGCGTTACTGGGAGAGGGCCCTGGGTCCCGGTGAATAATACTTGATGTCGCCTAAATTTAACCAATATGGAATTTGATCTTTCTTCCCGTGACCCTGTGGAACTAAAGCGTTTTTAGGCGGCACATTGTATCTTGAAGTGTTGTTTTTTTGAGGACTACGAACTTTTTGCCATACTTATCAATTGTTCTATTATTTTAGGTACTAGGTATTTGAAGGTGCCAATGTTTTATTATTGCCAAAAATGAACTCTGATTGTTATTCGCCGCCACCCTTCAAATGAAATAAGGTTATTCTTATTACATAGCGCTTTCTTTTTGGATTGAGTACTCAAAGCTGAAAACATATTTTTCTCTCTTTGAGGTTACATTTCTTTAACACATATGAAAGTCACAAGTCTCTCAAACTAAAACCAAGGATTTTGTTTTAGGATATTTTTTTTCAGTGTACGTAGGGTGTATTTAAGTTGCTTGACGGTAGTTTGTTCTAGTTAGTTCCAGTTTTTTTTGTTAAAATTACCTATAATTTACCATTTCTCAAAACGGTAGCTTCAAAAAACGGTCAGTTCGAACAACTATCTGTTCAAAAACAGTCCACTTAAAAAACTGCTCTTCAAAAAACTGTTGTTCAAAAATTGTCATTCAAAGAACAGTCCTACATTTCTAACAAACAAACTTTTTTTCTGATTTTACATGGTTCAGCACCTAAATATGATAGAAACAGCAATTCGTTTTTTTAAGACGCTTTCGAAAAATTGCTGCCATTACCGTAGTTTTTAACCGACAACAGAACGGAGGAGATTCTTAATTCGCCTGTATGTTTTTTTATATGTAACGCGATTGCTCCGGTGTTTGTGGACCGAGATACTAGACCTATTTTTTTCTTTCGCCGCCGAATGTGAAACCCTAAACGAAAAAATACCAAGAGGTAACTTTTGTAGCTTATGAAATAAGCTGCATAACTGGTGAATCAAAATTGGCAAAAGTCAGTGGCGCACATTTTCTCTAAATACATTTTTACAGATACCCAGTACGCACGCCACTGCCGCAGCTGTAAACAGAGTTTTTTTTAATAATGCACTTTATTAATACACTCTAAAGTTCCAAGTTTTCTTACGATCGGTTAAGCGGTTTTTAAGACATTAAAAAAAATTGAAAAAAATAAAACTTTAACTCCCTGTATATCGGAAACCATGCGTTTCCGGACCCATGTGCATAGGACTTTTTTTTGTAAAGAATTACCCTACGAGCGATAGTCCATGTTTTTTAAACACCCTGTATATGCTAAACTACTCAATGTTAATAACTAAATAAATAAAAGCTTTTTATACTTTAATACCATATTTTTCTTTTTAACTTTTAGTAAGTTATATTAATTTTTTAAAGTCGCATTTTTATGTTTATTTTTAAAACTTCTTAGCAAAAATTGTACATAATATTTTTCCTATATCATATTTTATTGTAGGATTATGTTTATTAAATGAGTTTTGACTGTGTGGTTAAAACAATTATAAAATTGTACGAATTAACCCTACCCTCCCCTCTCTTAAAATCAAAAAGTATAGGATAAAATTTTGTACACCTATTTAATAAACACTTCGAACATTTATGTAACAAACTCTTTTTAAATCTTAAGTAATAATACTTTTTTAACTTTTTGTGTGCTGCTTTATTTTGGAATTTCTATTATAATATTTTAATGTCATTAAACATATTATTTTTTATAATAAACCGCTTATATCGTTTATAGGCGGTACATAATTGGTACTTAAGGTACTGAAATGCCACTGGGGCTCAACTTTGTATCACATTAATATGATTAGGCTTTCAAACATTAAATTACCATAATTTCCTGATTTTAACTTGCCTACCGCGGAAAACAGAGCTTTTGAACTTTTTAGTAGGATTTTTATGGATTATACGAACATAAAATATTATTGGTGGTAATAATAAATTTTAAAATTGTTAATAGTATAATCTCTTAAATGTTAATGCTGCTATTGTAGTAACAAATGTGTTTTTGTGATCGATTAAATATTGAAATCACTAAGTTTCTTACTTTAACACAAATAGAGAGTGCTCATTCGAAAAAGGACATGTCCACAAGACTGATCCAAAAATCAACTTTTTGTTAAAAACATATTGACAATATTGGTCAAGGCGACAAAAAATATATATCGTGGATGTTTGAGCCCTTAATATTAATATTAGAGGTCTTTTCAATTTCAATTTTTTTGTACTTTCATTTTTGCGTCAAAGTTGCCTAACTATTGAAGCAAAAAATATCCGCATATTATTTTAGGAAATTAGATTGCCTACAAAAATGTTTCTAGGAAAATTTTTGCCAGAGGAGCCGTTTTCGAATAATCAAGCTTTAAACATTGATATATTTTTAAAATTTACCTTTTTTATGTTAGAATTTAGTAAAAATTTAAGTGCTATTTTTTTTTTCAAGCATTTGTCTTTTAATAGGTAGACAGGTAATTTCAAAACCGTTATTTCCAAAATGTTTTTTAAGTTTTAATGTAGTTGTTCTTTTTCGTTTGCTGTATAATTTCGACCCTTTTAATTTGTACAAAAAACAAAACATTTTTAGTTCCATTTATCTTTTACGGTGGCCGAAGCCATTTGTTTAGTTAAGAAACGAATG
The DNA here is from genome assembly GCA_014170235.1 of Listronotus bonariensis. Taxonomy (NCBI): domain Eukaryota; kingdom Metazoa; phylum Arthropoda; class Insecta; order Coleoptera; family Curculionidae; genus Listronotus; species Listronotus bonariensis. The sequence goes on from JACEGR010000008.1 coordinate 508,616, forward strand.
TTTTGAAAAGCACAGACGCTTTTTAATGAAGAATTCTTAAAATGTCTCGACAGCGAATTGTTTTAAGGTAATTAGAAAAAATACAATTTTTTATCAATTCGGTAAATGAAGTTTTAAATATAACATGACAAAGCAGGGGCAAATTGAATGATCCTTAAAAAATAAAAAAAACAACAAAACCAGTACAACACATTCAGTTTTAAAATTATGCTACTTAAAATATTTTTTAAGCAAATAGTTTTAAATGCTGTACAGTAGACTGGGCCAAAAAATCGACTTTTTTTAATTATAGTGAAAATATTGTTCAAAGTAATACAAAATTATCGTTAAAGTTTGAGCCCTTAATGTCCATCTTCGTGATAGTTTTTTGACAACTTTTTTTTGCAAAGTGTTGATTTGAAAAAAATTTCAACACTTATTCTTAAAGAAAATTAAATTTCGTAAATTTTTGTTAGGGAATTAAAAGCATAGTAAATATTCGAAGTGGGGTCCGACGAACGACCTTGATCGTTCTGCACAAATCAGCGCGCTTGTTGCAGCGGTGAATTGCGGAAGAGTACGTATTAGATTGGTGGAGGGGATCATACGCACGGATTTTGCTAAGGTCGGCGGTTTGGATTCCATACCGGTTGTATTAGTAACAATAATTCAAACTTAAGAAACAATATTAAAAAAATAGTTAAATGTTCAAAGCCCGATTACATGGAAACGGCTTATTTGACGACAATTTAAAGAAAACTTTTTGTAGGGAATTTAATTTCCTTTAAGAATGTGTTGATAAAATTTTATAGATCGACCAAATTAAGTGTTAAATGCGAACATAGACCTCTTAATATTAATATTAAGACCTTAAACCCTCGCGATTTTTTTGTGACCTTAAACAATATATTCGATATATTAAAAAAAAATTCGTCTAATAGACAGTATGTTTTAAATTTACTATAAGTATTTTAAGGGCGTATTTTTGAGGTCAAAATAAGACTGCTACTACAACTAGAATGCACCCCCTCAAGGCTAACGCCATTCTTGTGTAGTTTACTTACGATATTTATAAAAAAAAAAGTTTAATTTTGACCTCAAAATATGCTCTTAAAATGTTTGCAGTGAATTTTAAAATATCCTATATGTATAGTGATGTAAAGGATAATATTACTGAGGTAATGTTACCAGTAATTTAGGTAATATTACGGAAAATTACCGCAAAATCAGTAAAATTGGAAATATTGTTTTTTTTTCGCACTGTACTTTAACCAAATCAGCGCGGAAACAATGTAACTGCACTGAAAATTATTTTGCAACAAAGTCCACTTATAAAACTACAAGGTGTCCACAGTATTTGTCACAAGTAGATTTTATTATGGAAGCACTCGCACACTACAAAATAGAGGTGAAAATATTTTTGCTAAGGAATTCGTCATTTCCAGCAAAAATATATTTCTAGGCCTGTTTGATAGGGAATAATTTGCTCCAGTTCTAAAATAAGTAGATTGGTTATAGACGATTTAAACTTACCATCGTCAACAGCCACAACCGAAGAAACCTTTAGTGCTTATGGATTTATTCATCGGCAAAGAAGAAGCATACTTACCGTGGAAAGGGCCGGAATACTAACTTGCCCATAATTATAATTTACTAAATGAAAAAGATCATTCAAACAAAGTAGAATCTACTGAGAAAGAAACAGAAAAAGAAGATATCGGTTTCAAAGTTATAGAATTAAATTAAGTAACGAAAGAGAAAGAAGAAATTGGTGACGATGTTGTTGATACTGATGAGGATGGTTTACTATTATCCACTACATTTCGAGTCCAGTCTGAATCTGACTAGTTTAAAAAACGTTCTTGTTGTTTTTAGTAATGTTTTTACAGTTTGGAAATAAAAAAAAACTTGTATTATTTAAAAGGCTGTTTTTTTAAATAAATTACCAATGTTGCCGATTTTTAAATTACCGGTAATTTTACATCCCTATGTATGTACAGATTTTAATATATATATATTTTTTAAATTAAATTTAATTTAAATTTATGGAAATCTTTTAAACAGTTATATTAAATTTCTTAAAGTATTAAATTTGTTACACAGTTTGTGTGCAAACACTGATCAAATTAAATTTTATAAAGGTACAAAAGGATATTTGCTATTCCAAACCGACACGATGATATTTGAGTAAAATTAAAGGAACATTTTGTCAATTATCTTTCTCTTCCGGAGTCAACAACTAAAGGGTTAAACTAAAATCAGTTGGCAATGGGAAAAGTTTTTATGCTAATATTTAATCATTTCCCTAAGCAAAACGCTTCCTGTTGGAATTTCGTATTAATAGGGGTTGCTGGAGCAGGGTGAAATACATAAGAGGGCGGGAAATCATCGCAAAAAATAATATGCTTCGTTAAAATACGGAGCTCAGGGCTCACACTTCTCGTATTATTTTAAGTAAATAAAATAAGTGGAACGGCGTTTCATTAAAATGAACATTCATAGCCTTCAGGGGATTTTAAGTAAATAGTTACGTGAAAATACTTATTTAGACAATTTATTATACAGAATTTTATTGAAACCACAATTGGTATGACAAATTTAGTATAATTTACATAGAAGTGGATAATATATCTACCCTTATACAGGGTGTTTTTTAAAATATGTGTTCTAAAAGACATCCCCTTCAAGCTCGAGTCTTCAAAAGTGTAACCAAAAATTATTGTTTGCGTTATTTTTAAAAATTATCTTAAATGGAGTACATTGAAAAAAAGGGGGTGTAAATTTACAATAAATATAAAATCTCATGTAATTAAATTATCTCTGATGTTTTCCATAAAGCTGTACAGAATGTCCTAACTCTTTTTATACACCAAATAACTTTGCCTCAGTACAAGATACAAAAATTAAGCTTACATAAAAATATTTACATATATAATAACACTTTTTTATTGGCAGTACTAGTTAAAAGTAATGCCCAAGAAACATAATTTTTATTGTAAGTAGGTTTTTTAAATGGAACACCCTGTCTATTTTAACAAATATAGAATCTGAATTTAATTTTAAATTAAAAATGTGTAACTTAATATACGTTAATCACTGCTGGTTTTTGAGATATCAGCAGTATTCTGATATTCTCATTAACGATAAAAATAATTACCTTTCATTGTAAGAAACACTTATAGTTATGTTAGCAATTTGATTTATTTTAGACACATATTTACTTCAATTCACTAAAAAAATAGCAATACGTCAAATATGGCTGGTTTTTAAATTAGGAGACGTCCAATAATCACGTTATGTTTTTTAACAAAAATTTGACCTGACCTTCCCATTATAAAAATATTTAGATAGATATTTAAGGCAAGCTTTTGAAAAAAATACAGGTGATATCTTCCCCACAGGCCCCTTCCACCTAATGATGTTAAGTGATTTTTCCGAACCTCTTCCCCCTATGGACGACCCCTTAAGAAGTAAATATGTATCCAAAATAAACTAAATAGCTGACTTACCTTTTAATAGTTCCTACAATTAAGGAATTTAACTTCAGCATATTGGGCCATATGAATAAAAAGAAGCAAATACTTTTGCTTATATTAGTAAATGCTCATGGTATAGAAGAATTTTCTTTAAATGTATGAATAAAGTCGAGCATTTATCGAGCAACTTATAAAAATGTGATGCTACTGAATAGCAGCATCACTTTTCTATAAGCAAAGACAATTAGTAGTTTCACCATAGACTCCCAGAACAATGCTAAATTTTTGGTCGTCAGTTGGGACGCTGGCGTGGCTGAATTTATGAAGCGGCAAATTATACGTACTGTTTACGTGTGTACTCGATGGATACCCGCTTCATAAATTCCACGAAGCGAGCGTCCAAGCTGATGACCAAAAATTTAGCATTGTTCTGGGTGTCTACAGTGATACTACAATAATTGTCTTTGCTATAAGTAAATACCCGCACTTGTAAGCAAATGCTGAGCTTTATACATACGTTTGAAGTAAATTCTTTTACATATATCTTATACTTATAAGCAGAAGCATTTGCTTCTTTTATTCATATGGCTGGCTCATTATATACTAGCGAAAAAAATTAAACGATACACAAAAAACTTCCAATTTTGGACGTTTTTCAAGTGTATTTCGCCTAAAAATTATTGTACTGAAATCAAAAAAAATTTTTTTAAAAGCTTAAAGTTTCAAGTTTTAAGATCCTACAGTAAAAAACATTTTTAAGCAACGTCTATAGCGCAATACTAATAAATACCGATTTTCTTTTTAATTTTTAGTTTAAAAACTTGGAAACAATTTTTCAACCTAACCACCATACGGATGGAATACCTTGTTTATTAAGCTTTAATTTTCTTTTTTAAAAGTTCGATACGACCACCTCTCGCTAGGATATTAAACTTTGAACGAAAAAAGGACCTTTTTGTCTTTGTCTGATTGCACAAGAAAATTAAGGAGGGTTTAAAATCTTAAATAAACACTCCACAAAAATCGGCCATGGTTTTTTGAATTTTTTATTGTTTTTATTTTTACGTTAATTTTAAAAATTAAGAAAAAATTGGCTTTTGTGGCTGTTGGGATAATCAGGCGCTGAATTGAAAATATTAAGAAAACTAGTAATGTAAAGTGTGCCTTTTACGTCAAAAAATTTGGAGTTTTTTCCGCTAGTGTATTATTTTTTTCCTCTGACAGTGACAGAATTAATTAAAAATAAATAAAACCAAAATATTATTTTCTACCTTATCTCTTACTTCTTATCTCTACTGCTCTAATAATTATTGACGTATAGTATATATTTTTGATGTAGAATTTAATACAGAGACAAAATTTGTTAAAATATACATGGTGTTTCAGTAAAAAAGTCTACTTGACAATAAAAATTCTGTTTTTAAGGCACCGTGTATATTAACTGGTACTGCTAATAAAAAGAGTGTATCCAAATAAAACATTTCCTATTTTAGGTTAATTTTTGAATCTTGTACATAAGTAAAGAGTATTTCGTGTGTAAATAGAGTTGGGACACCCTGTATATTTACACTGATTTTTTATTTGTTGGCCTTACATACTAGTGTGTTGGCCAATATTCACACTAAATATGTAAAAATATTTAAAATTGCTGTGTAGTAATGCGAAACACCACAATATTTGTGTAAATAAAAAAATATCCATGAAAGTCACTAGATGTTCATCGTTTCTTCCTAGTATTTTTTTTATCTTTGTGACAACCCATGAAGGCTTTATACCTAAGTACCACATGTACAGTGAACTGTGTACTGTTTATCGTGGGTGTCGGGTGATTAGATGTTTAATCCATCTTTTTTCCTGTTCCGTCAACGTTGTTCAAGCACTAAAAATACAGTTTTACAGCACCTTTAGACAACGCGGTAGTGCCACCACGGACGGTATTTTTAACTTATTGACACTATTCTAAAGTTTTACTACTACACTTAACTTTTTACGTACTTTGGTCTAATATTAATTTAGGATAATTATTAAATATTACATATTTATATAAAATTTTATACCAGTGATATCTGGGGATGCAAAGCTTTTAGAAGTTACCTTAAAATGGTTTTTAAATTACCTGAACATTACAAACAAATCTTTTATTTAAGTAAGAATCATGGGACTTTAATTTCACCAAATTACTTACAAAGAAACTTTTTATTTCACTTTTAATCCCTAATACATTAATACCCTAACTCATCCCATTTAAGGCAGTCTTTTTAATAACTTTATTAGAACTTTTCTTATTTTAGAAAATTTTTATCTGAAAAACTTTTGGCAATTACTTCGCAGGACAACAGAAAGATTTTTAGAAGTTCATTTTTATTTGGTACAAAAACACTTCTTAAAGAAAGTGGCTGAGTTTTTTGACAAAAAGAAAATGTTTAAGGAAAAAGCTTTTAAAGTTTAAAGGGAAAGTCAGCTTTTGAATGGTGGATAGACAAAATCATATCTGGTTATCGTTCCCAATAGTATTATATTATATTTAGGTAGATATTCTAAGTGTATTTAAAATGCGAGAGTCTGGTAAATGGGCATTGTGAATCAAAAAGCCACTTTGTTATGGTGCCATAAAGTCAAAATAGTCCTAGACATGTCATTTAATTGTTGTTATACAGTGTGTCAAAAAGTTCGGAAATTCTTAAATATGTCGGAGAGCTTTAAACTAAAATTGTATGAAATTCGGTACTCAGGGTAATACTATACTCTAAATTCAGTGATGATATCGGTGATATTGCCAGATTTTTAGTTTCGCAAAAATCAATAATTTAAATATTTTTAAATTTAAATGATATACCCATTTCTAATTTTACTATTGGATTCCGGCTGTTTCTAACTATTTAATGATATGGCAGTTCAATTTTTCTTTTTAAGTATTATTAGCAAAAGATGTTTAATTTGGTAAAAATAATAGGTGTAAACTGCGTAGATATTTAAAATCGACTTGTCAGTTTTGACCTAAGGAATACCTAGCTTAATTAAAGTTTTTAAATTATCAAAATACTCCGTTGCTCCGTTTAAATAAAAATAAACATTTATTGTAGAATTTTTTACTGTATGTCTTTTAGATTTTGTTAACAATGAGTATTGTTATTTATTTTATCTAAGCATTTGATTTATGTCAGAAATATTAAGCCACCAATTTAAAATTTGCTATAAAATTTGCAAAGGTGTAAACGGTAATACTCACGCACTTTACGCCTATTATTTTTACTAAATTAAAAATTAAAGAAGTTTTTTTCTGTAACCTTGTATGGAGCAAATGTTTGTTGTCACATAATACTCTCTTATGCCATGCTATTAGTTTTTAGAGATAATAAATTAATATTTAAAATAACCATAGCTTATGTATCATCTTTTTAAGGGAAAAGTTTAAATTTAAAGATTGCAAAAAATGTAAGTACATTGTGTTCCATTTAAAATAACAAAGTTGCCTTATATCGAAATTTCGGCCATTTTGTTTTTGTGACAACGAAATGTTACGACAAAATGGCTAAGATATCATAAAAAAATATAAAAATGTGTGAAATTTGTTCTAACCTTATCCTTGATTAAAATGGGTGGAAATATATTCGGTTACCCTATGTAATAAAAATATTTCACACCATAAAAACAATTCTTTTTATCAAACAAAATAAAATAAAAAATAATTATTTCTTAAAGTATTTTAAAAGTATATTATCAACAATTTACTCTAAAATGTTTAGTATTTATTTTTACCTTACCAAAACATTATGTTTAACAATGAAATGGAAGGATTTAAATAAAAGTACAGCTAGTGGAATTTAATTTTAAATTTAATTAGTAGAAAAAAACCGACGAAACAAAGCCACCGAGAAATAATTAAATTTTAAAGAAATGTTTTGCTGCTTTACCGCAAATATCCTAAATTTAAAAGGGCATTTATGAAGAATTATTTTAGCTCTGTATAGCGGCTATTATTTATACGGAAGTTAATTGGTTTATAAATTATAATGGGAGTACACTTGCAAACTCGCTTTTAATTTTAATGCCACATTCCGAATTTTTACCTTTAAAAGACATTTACCTGGAATGTTGGAAAATATCAATGGCCATGTTTAAATAGGTCCCATTTTGTTTTGGACAAAAGAGCTTATAAATTTATTTTATTTTCGTATTTCCGTGGTTTTTTGTTTGTTTCTTTTTGAGCAAATTTCAAAAGATTTAGTCGTGCTCAAACATATCCACTTATAATTTATTAATTGGGATAATTGATTTCATAGAAATTTGAAATTACCATTCATATAAGCCATCGTAATGATTAGTTAATTGGCAGTATGTAATTAATATTTTCCAATTATGTTGAGGGTGCTGTTGTGTGAGATTTAAATGGTAATTTTTAATATTCATTTAACTTAGTTTTTAATAAAATGCATTAGTTGGACAACTTTTTTTGGTCCTCAAAAAATATTGAAGAGGACCTAGTTCTGATTAATGTGGGTAATGGAATAGGGATTCGTTAAGGGATGGGTATTTGATTTTTTTAAAGTAAGGACCCTTTTTTGCTATTCAAAAATTTTTATATCCCAATACACCAATACACATTTTCTTGTAGTTTCTGTAAACACTAATTATAAAATAACATACATTTGTTTAGGTCATTAAACAATAAGGAAGAAGTAAACCAATCTATTAGTAAAATAAAACACTGGGTATGTGATAATTTTAAAGTTGAAATCTGCAAGTTAAACAATTTTCGGGCCAAAGCATTAATTATTAAAGGAATCAATCCACAGGGTAAAGTGTGGTTAGACATCAAAACAAACAGCTACAAATTCAGTCTTTAAACACAAGGCGATTTTGAAACAAATAAGTAGAAAACTGACTTCAAGGCGCGCTAATTGCTGCACCGCACCGGCACCGGTGAGATCGGCAACGACGATCACCGGAGTTAACAACGTGGAGCGCGGTAATAACTTGGATAGGTGACCGGTGACCAGTGTACCCGGTGCTTGGGGGTCAGACTTATTCCGGACGGACCGAGCAGCAATCATCTAAGTTATGGATTGAATGGCGTGTGAATAAGAAGAAGTAGTGTCAAGGCACAATAAGCCTCTAGGGCTGCAGTGCACCACCTAGGGGCGGGGTTCGGAGTTAGGTAGAAGAAAAACTGACTCCAAAATCTGGGTGTCATCATATTTTTAAAAGTGATTTTGGTACCCCATCCGAGTAACGTATTGGGTCCAGAAAATGCTTTACCACAATATATAAAATAAAATATAAAACGTGATTTTGCGATGAAAATAATTATTATATTTAACACAAAATATTTTTTCACAAAGAAATTTTTAAACAATTTAAGGAACTTAAAAATTTTCGCCTTCTTGGACAATAACACTTTCTTTAAATTAAAAAACACAAAACGTTTTTTACAAATTTTAAAAATAAAGTTTTTGTGATTATCACTTTTCAATTTCCTTTTTGAATTTATATTTAAAGGACAATGCAAAATGCATTGTAAGGGTTTATATTTCCGCCCCCATAGAAACATGTACTTGTATGTTTTTCAAAGGTGTGAAGTGTGAAAAGGGAGCACCCATCCCACGATAGATTCGGCATTGCGTTGCGGCATGTAATGTTTGCCTAAATTTCAAGTAGATATTTTCTTGCTATTTCTGCAATGGTTTCAGGGGTGTATCTGGAAACACTTAAACTAGACATGAAAATAAATAAAATCAATTTTTTATACTGTCTATATATTTTTAAATAAAGGAAGTATTTTAGTAGAATGTGATTAAAAGTGTATACCTGCGAGGTTAGTGACTTTTTCTTGTGGAGCGAAATTTGGCCTTGATCAAGTTAAAGTTCACTTTAATGCAGTACTTTTTATATGATATTCATAGCACAGTTGTACCCACTGTTAATACAAAAAAATAGTTATATCTTATAAAAGTTCTGCATGGTCTGAAACCTAAAGTTCAATTATCAGATTTTCATTTTTTGCAGTGGTGTACGAGGTATGTTAAAAATATAAATTTTGCTCAAGAAAAAGTACCTCTAAAATGATATTTTTTCGTTAAATTAAAAAATAAAGAAGTTTCCCATATGACGCCAACTTATGTAGACACACTGTAAACTATAAACACTAGAGATACTTTCCTCTTGAGCAAAATTTACATTTTTTGACATACTTCGTATACACCTGCAAAAAATCAGTGATTGCATTTTACGTTTCAGACCATGCAGAACTTTTTATAAAGAATTACTTTTTTCGTAAAATTAAAAAAAGGTTTTCCATATGGTGCGAAGTTAAGTAGACTCGCTGTATAATACGTATACGTATATTTATTATATTAGTTCTTTCTTGTCTAATTCTCTTGTTCAGCCTCATTTTTGACCAAGTCCTATTGGCTATTTTTCATAAATGCCCTCAGCTAACCACCGCGGCCGACGGAGAAACAATACAATTGGTTGGCAGTCGACGTTTTACTAATATACGTTCCTCTCTCAAGAGCCTATGTGTACTTCTTTCTTTACTGTTCTTGCATCTTAAATTGCCATATTAACCCATAAGGTCAAATTAGGATGCGTCCAAGTAAATTAGATCGATTTTGTATTAAGGAGGATTTACCTTAACCATAGCAGCCGGAGACGCAAATTTTAATAGTAGAGGAACTGCAGCATACTTGGAATACCAGTTTGTTTTTTTAGAATAAAATTAAATATAAAAAAGATGTCTTGATTAAAAATACATTTCCTATTTCAAAAACTATTAAACTTTATTATTTATCACTATTAAATAAAACAAAATCCAGGAACTTTATAAAAAAACAAACAAGACAGATTATATCAATTGACTTAAAGTTCAGGTAATTTGGAATATAGTATCCGTGTATTCAAAATTATATTCACATTTTTTATAAACATACTGCTAAAACTTTATCTTAGCAACTAATATGTTTTAGCAGCGGCCTTTTTTCTTTTTCGACCCATTTCTCTTTTTGTATTCTTGAGCACCGTCTCAAATTCATCATTACTAAAAAAACATACAACCTTTAGTATTCCAACTTAACAACATACCATTCTAACCTAAAATGGCATTTTAAATTTTTAATTCTAGAAATATTTACAAAATCAAAGTTAAATCATAAACTAAAAAGGTCACTTAGCAGATTGAATAATTACACTAAATATTTTACTTATTGCAGTAAATATTATCATGGGTTGCATACTTACCAAAAAATATTTCAAATCTGTATTTTTGTTCCGTCGGGGCTAGTAGCCTGATTCTCAAAATGGCGTCCTGTTTTAAATGCTTGGTAGCTTAGTGAGTTTTACAACGTTATGTTTATGAGAAAAAACATATATGGCATTAATAGTTATTTCGGTATCGAAGTATTCCAAATTACCTGCGGTATCCCAAATTAATATGCTGCAATTCCTCAATTCGGTATTCTAACTGTTCTTTTTGAACAATAACCAGGGCCGTATTAACTGAATGAGGCGCCCTAGGCTAGAATTCCCGAAGCGCCTATTTAGCATTAAAAAAATTTTGAAGAGCAAGAAAACAAAAAAGGGACTTACCTCCGTTGCGTCTATTTTCAGTGCCCCGCGCCTAACTTCACCACCCAAAATAAAATTTGATGATTAAAAAAAAAAAGGTCATTCCCAAGTTTTTTAAAAACTCCACTATCTGGCGCCTATTACTCCCCTGTCTGGCACCCCTAGGCTGTAGCCTAGTCAGCCTAATGGATAATACGGCACTGACAATAACATGTATTTGCAATTACAAGAATCGTAATATTACCTTTTTACCTTAAAAACCACAGAATACCCAAAAAGTATGGTCATATTATTTTACCTCTTTTAAACCTCTTTAAAATGGAAATTTTTAAAGGGTTTAAAAAAGTAGTGCTCGTTCGTAAATAAAGATTTTAAACGGCTATATCTCTCCAAATACTCACTGTACAGAAAATTTATTTACAGAGAAATTTTAGTCATAAAAAAGCTGAAATTAAGTATTTTACCCATTTTTTTCTTAATTTCCAGTATTTTCGGAGTAAGTAAAAATACGAAATTTTGAAAAATTGTTTTTAACTTTAAGCTCTAATTTTTTGAAATTAGGCATTTTAAATTGGTCAAACTTTTTACCGTATTAACAATACATGTATAAAGAGAACTGTGAAAAAGTGAAGGTCAGCTTTAATTAGAAGAGTAGTTAGAAAGATGTTTTTATTCCTTTTCCGTGGAAAAAATTAGGTACTGACTTTATTTTTAATTTAAGTTACTTATATTTTCAAGCTAGAGACTTCCTTTTTTAAAATAAGAAAATTCTAATTGTTTTTAAATTTTTTATGAGTTTACCTCCAAAAATAAAAGTATTTTTCCGTTATTTGACTTTAAATCTATAAAATTTTGCATTAACGAAAAAAGCTAACCATTAACACGCCATATCTTTGTTTGTATTGATGGGAGAAAAATATTATTTAAATAATTTTGTTTGTCTTTTTAAAAGACGCAATATTGTTTTCTACAGTTTTTTTAAATAAAATGCCTAATTTTCAAGTTATTCGCCAAAAACCCAATAAAAACCCTAATTTTTTCGTCAAAAACTTATTAATTTCCATCGCGTAAAAGATATTGGTTCAAGAAAAAAAATGTATAGAACATTTTATACTTAAAATCCCTTTTTCGATCGATTTCTGTGGTTAAAATGTTATACAAATTTTTCAGCCCCAGATGGGGTGGCAACCAGTACCAAAGAGTTGCGAGGTAAAATGCTTAATTTTCTTTACTTATAAGAGACGTCATGTGTATATTGTTTCTTGTTATAAAAAAAATGGTTTTAAGGTGTTTTAAGTACGTCTATGGATTGCTTCCCCTATTTAATGCAGACAAGAACGGTGTGATGGCGTAGCCATGAAGGATTGCATCGCTTTTGCTTCATTAGGTTTCAGGCGGGCGACGAAAATGCGCAACTGAGGGAATTATCCAGAATTTCCAACATATTTAGAGACTTGTCATGTGGAAATATTTTCTCACTTCAAACAAAAAAAATTGAAAAGACTTTGATTTCACATTTATGTAGCACCAGATTTTAGTTTTTATCCGTATAACAACATTATTTTCTCTAATTCAAATTTGCCAAGAAAGAAATTTTACAAGGATACAATAATTTAAACTACTTTAAACCTATCTAGATAACACAGTTATATTTGCTGCTGCAATAAATGTCTGCCTATTCTTATTCCATACATTAGCGACCATTTTTTTAACATAACAATTTTTCCTTTATAACCTATAACTGTACACTCTGTATTTCAAATCAGAGATGTCACTTATACGAGAATTATATTTACAGTGCCTCTGGAAAGCCCTCGAACTCTTTACTTCATATTTTATTTTAACTAATATAAGTTTTGTTTTGTATAGTGATAATTTAACTTTTCTTTTTTTCATAATTAATTTCTAATAAAAACATTTAAAGTCGTAAACAAACAAACATAAATTTAAAGTATTATATTTCCCTTATTTTAAAATATGAATTCGCGGCAATCTCATAAATAATTTGGCAATATGAACGATTTATTTTCTTCGAATACAACGAACATGCAATCCAAACTTCATGGAAAAATGGATTTTTCTCTAGCGATTTTCCGCACCTGCAACAAGCATTTTCATCATTTCAAAAACAGATTATTTATTTCTGATGTTTAATATTACTTTTAATTTTATTTTGGCATTATTTTTTTAAATTAAATTTTTAACCGATTTATGTTGTTGCACTTTTTTTACTTGGACAATTCAAAATTCTTACTACATCCAGGTTTTTATACTTTTAACAAGAGTTTATTGATTGTTTACGATATTTAAGTTTTTCCCATTGAAATAAATACTGTAAAATGACAATTTTAAACATCTGTGAGTACAAGGCGTCCCAGAATATGTGGAAAATCTAGAGCTTCATATGAAACACATAAAAAGTAATACTAGACAAAACAAGATTTTTTTCTAAAACCCTCTTAACAAGATATGTGCCCTCAAAGAATCCGCTAAAAATCGTTTTTTAAATAACTTTTAAATTACTTGGTATAATAAAATATTTTTAGTAATAGGATAAATATTAGATAGGACCTTTTAAAATAATGTCCTTATTAAACAGATGCCTTCGATAGTTTGACAGGGGTGGACTAACCCTTATACACCATAGTGCTAATTATATTTTGTGTTTTAACGAAGTATCATAATAACAATTGTTTTTATTATACCAAGTACCACAGCGGCGTCCTTTAGGGGCACATAACTCTGTAAAGAGTGGCGGTTGCCCATTAATTCTGGTACACCTCTATATACGAATGACCCATATGACATATTTAAATAAACAGTACACGTGTTCGTGAAAAGAAGTACCGTTTTTAGAAATATTAAAACAACGAGCAATGAAATTTTGTATGAAAATAGTACTCTGAGAGACATAGCAAACGCCAAAGGAGTAGTTATTTTAAAGACCTAAATACCCAATTAAATACTGTTTTGTTGTAATTTTTGCAGTGCACAGTCACACTGAGTAATTTTATATAAACCCCCGTATTGAAAACTATTAGGGAAGTAAACAAGTACGCAAAAATTTTCTATTTTACTTGTCAAACGCAGCGTTTTAAAACTAGGCGACATAGATGGTTTACGTCGGGATCTAAAATATGGTCACGAAGAGTTCAATCCAACAATAATCTCCGCTTGAGAGCATGATATTAATCATTTCTTTTCACATTGTTGACGGTTCTGTCATACATTGAGAGCAATAATCAATAAATCTGATTTGTGAATACTCGAAGCGTGGTTTATTCTAAGGGGTTTTGGCCAATTTGTTTTTGCTTGAAAAAACATATTTTAACAAAAAGTCTGTATACAATACGAAAAGAACAACTATTATGGAAATTTTTGCTTACATTTACAGGGTGATGCTTTGTAGGTTATGCAGAATGGATATCCAGGTTGTTGAACAGTGTTAGTATTTGTTGAGCATCTGATCAGGCATTACTGACTACATTTATTCTTAAAAATAAATTAGGAGGTTTACGACCTCCCTTAATGGGAGAGACAATAATGGGAGAGTCATTGTTTGGCTTTTTAGGGCGTAAATGATCTTGCATGCATTTTATGCATAAGTTTAAGCTTAAGCTAGCATAGACAGTATTAATTTGGTAAGAATCTAAAAATTCGTTTTTCTATTTTTTCCGCAGCAAAAAATTAGCAAAAATCGAATAACCTTAATTTAATGTAGTACACCTTTTTAGCGTATATCCATGCCTAACTTAACGAAAAGCTGAAACTGTTACCAATTTCTCACCATCGGTTTAAGCAACAAAATCCTTTAGTTGGCAACTAATTAGCAACTAAAAGCAACAAATTCTGTCTTTTTTTTTAATTTTTACCGATTTTCCCTTACCAGTTTGCAGTGGACCTACCTTGGGGTCATATTATTTCTTTTCTATTAGTTTGCAGTTGGCAGGGATGGCTATCCTTAACGCTTTAACTTACTGACAAAAGTTTCAAGAAACCCTGTACTTACCTGATTTTAGTCCAGTCAATAAAATTGGTAATTACCTGTAACAAACAACAATACATTAAACAACAAAATATATACTACAATCCTACCTTTTTCTTATACAATACAATAAAGAATAAAAAAACTTAGCCATTTTTCAATTTTCTTCTCTTTCATCCCCTTTAAATTTCATTAAAATAACACAAAAGTTAGGCAATACTAAGTTTAATTTTTATTTATAATAAAAAAAAGCAAATTGTTAAAAAATACTAACCCTTTTCTCCCCTTTAAATAAATCTGAGTAAGTTATTAAACATAATTCTGTTTTTACTTTTAATTTTATATCCCTAAGCTTATAAACGATAGCAAGAATGATTTTATATAAATTGCTGTTCTTTTTTTTTTCTTAAACCTTTAAAAATAAGTCCTTTTGTATAATATCTAGTATTCTACTCCAGCTCTTACAAAACGAAAAATATACTTGAATCATCAAAAATCTTAGAGTAACGTTATAAACGTCCCTCTATAGCTGAAAATCTTATCACACCATCTTAATTAAGAAGACTTTTAAGTGTTTTTGCTTGTCTAAAAGTAAGGTTATACTCTCTCGTAAGTTTTAGTCTAATTTAGTTTTTCTAGTTATATGTGAATACACAGAAAACTAACGTCTTCTCTTACTCTGAAGCAGAGCTGGGTCAAGATACGATATAACGTAACTGATTTAGGGGCTATTTTTTATTTTTTGGCAATGGTATTTCGCCAAAGTGAAGCTGAGCTAGTAGTTTTTAACTGTACGACAAACTAAATTAAAAATAAATTAACCAGTATACGATGGCAAATAAAAAATTCCATTTTTCTTGTTTCTTGAAATTAAGATTTAAAATTTGCTAAGCGGGCCACTAAAAATTAACTATTCGATTTAAATGTATCTAATAGTATTCTTTTGTAGCTCCATAGGTTAAAAGTAATATCCGGGACGGTTTTTAAAATTTTCAATATTTCAAAATTTGTGAGTGATTAAAAATGTTAATTACTATTTTTGTAAATTACAATATATTAGCAAATAATTACCGGATATCAATAAAAAGTGGTTTGTATGCTAGGAAATAGTGGAGAAATATTTAAAAAAATAATTTACGTAAAAAAAATAATTGCTTACAAATAATTAGTTTTATAGTTAACAAATAAAAATTTACCTAACCTCTCGGTGTCATAGAATAATTTTGTTTATATTAACCTATTGAAATTTAACTAAATCATGGCACAAGAAAATTTTTAGTGCTCTCCTACTAAAAAAGATATAAACGCCTTAATGCGCCGATTTGTTTTATTTAGCCGATTTAGCGGTTAAATATCAAAACAATGGCCAAGGCGGACGCTCTACTCGGGAGCTGTGTCTTACTTCGAGTTTTCAAACATAATTCTCTTTTGCAGTCTTTCAGGCTAAATAAAACCAGAGTTTAAGTGCATAAAAGCGTTTATATATGTTTTTTCTAGTAAAAAGCACCAAAATTGTTGTGTGCCATCATTTAATTAATAGATTAACAAATATTTTTACATAAAAAGTTCTTTTACAACACCAAGAAGTTAGCTAAATTTTAATTTGTTTATTATAAAATAAATTATTTAAAAGCAATTGTTTTGGGTAGAACCAATTTTTATTAAAATCCGGTAATTATTTGCTGATATATAACAAGTTTTAATATACAAAAATAAAACTAGAAATTTTTAAAAAATTTAAATTTTTAAAAACCGTTTTGTTGACAGATACATTAAAATCAAATAGTCGATTTTTAGTGGTCCGCTTAAGTAATTTTGACTCTAATGGTCAAAGCACACTACAGCACTCAGATCTCAGTACGCTCTCAAATATTTAACATGCTATTTAAATATTATTCAAGGTTATTCATTTAAAAAGCATGTAAAATGTTTGATCGAACCGTAAGCGTACCGAGACTTGAGCGCCTAGTGTGCTCCGACCTTAAGTGTATGCAAAATGAATCATTCAACCTTTTAAAATTGGCACCCAAATAATACAAAGAATGGATACCAGTCAGCGTTCCAAGTAATCCATACTTCACATTATAAAGAGATAAAGTTTGTTACTTTTGTTCGTTTATTTATTTTTTTTTTTTTTTTTTTTTTTTTGTTTGTAGCCTTCGGAAATACTGAACCGGTCATAAAATTCTTTAACTAATCAAGAAAGCCACACTATTCTGGAGTTTTAAAGGTTATGTTTTAATATGATTAAACAAAAGTTTAGATATTATCGCCCAACGAAGTGGGCACGGGTCGGACTATCTTGTGATTAACTATAACTTTTGTAATGGGCTAATCTTTGGAAATACTAAACCGATCATAAGAAACTCTTTTACAGTTAAGAATCTACACTATTCAGGAGTGCTGTAGGCTATATTTTATAATAATTAAACAAAAATTTTAGAGAAAAATAATGACATATGCATAACAATCTATACTAATTATAAAGAGGCTAAGTTTGTAACTACGCGTATAAGCAACGGTGATCCAGTGGTAGAATGCTCGCCTGTTACGCGAGTGGCCTGATTCGCAGAGAGTCGCAGTTTTTTTTATAAAAATAAATGAAGAAAAAAACAACAAATTTACTTGCACTTTGGGGTACATTTTTTCGATATTCACCTTTACTACTCAAACAGCAAAAACTTTCCACTGGGAACCCCCATAGAAGTAAAGCACGGGTCTCTCTGGTAGTGTATCCCAGCTCTGCAGCAAGGTCAAGAAATAGTGGCGACGCATGCTTTACTTATATGGGGGATTGCTATATGGAAAGTTTTTGCTGTTTGGGTAATAATATTATAAATATAGAGGTAAAAGTTTGTAACATTGATTGTTTGTTTGTAGGGGCTAATTTTCGAAAATACTAAACCGATTATGAACATTCTTTTACAATCAGAAAGCCACACTATTCAGGAATACTACAGGCTATATTTTATTATGATTGAACAAAAGTTCAGGGAAAAATATAATTAACGCTCAACGAAGTGGGCACGTGTCGGCTAGTTTTATATAAACCTACGAAGCGTAAGTTCTGGTTATTTCTGACTTAAACAGCAGACACAGCAACAGCGACTTTGTACATTTTTCTCCGTTGTAGGGTTTGTAACGAAATCCATGATTACAACCACTCAAACACTTATTACAGGTTGTAGACTAATTTTTTTCCATTTTTTATTACATTCATGAAATAAATCATAATTTAAAAAAACTGCACTTTATAATTGACAAAAACATGTTAATGTATTATTGTATAGCAGCTGTCCACGCGGACCGCTCACTTAAGTAGGAGAGAAACAGATGATCGAACGCTGCCGAACGTGGAGGCCGATTGCTGCCTCTCGCTCGTTCCGCGCTCTCGCTCGCACTTAAAGCCTTAAATGGAACGCCTCAGAGCGAGGTAAGGCCGCATGAGTCAGTCATGTTTTTGTTGCGTGGCCCCATCGAATTATAAGACATTGTCACGTCAAAAATATCACGATATTTATTGCAACAACAGAAATCGAAATTTAATTACCAAATGTCATAATGCATTAAAATAGTTCAAAATAATTCAGATAAGGGCGCTAAATTACAATTTCAGCGTTGCCAAATCGCTTAATATTAATAGCTAATAGTCAAAATCAAATTTAAACTTAACAAAAAATCAAAACAGGGAAAATAATAAACTAATTAGTTGCCGGGTAACATTTAAAATTTTCCCAATTAAGTTAGATTCTCCCAAGTATAACTTGCTTTAAAATCAAGACAGTCAATTCTGAATAAAGACCAAAAGTCATTAACCCAGATTAGAAACTAAAGGGGAAAGAAGATTGAAATATAATTCCAAACAGCGATACTGCCAGGGTTAAAGCTAACATTAATATTTATATAATTTCGTTTTCAACGATTCCAGAGAGGGTGATTTGTTTAATCTGACCACAAAGTGTTTCCTAATTGACCTGAAGTCCTTTTCATCCTTTAAACTTGCATAAACATTTATTTTAAAATATTATTATTTATATGTAATACCAGCACAGTAATTCCGTGCGCGGCTCGTCAATATACAGGGTGTCCGGAAAAGGTAAGGTCAAAAATGATAGGGTAATAAAGTGAGCCAAAATAATGTTAGTACTTCATATAAAAAAAAGTTCTATCGCGCTTCCTTAGGGAGATGTTGACCTTTAAAATTGGTATAATTATCTTTTTTTTAATTATAACCTTTTAAACTGTTGTCAGAGTACTAACAAGTAGTATTTAAGCAACTAAATATCTTCATCAGTGCTTCTTTCTATAGGTAAACAGATATTCGGTAAGTCGAAATTATATAGGGTGCGACGATTCTTTTTCATTTAATGTATGTATGTATTTTTAACACAGGTTACAAACTTAACATTTTGCTTTGACCATTTAATTCCCTCATAATTTATGTACGAAAAAAGGTATAACCTTATGTAAATCGATATCTTGGACCGATTTTCATAAAATCGCATTTTTAATCCAGACAATCTACTGTTTTTGTATGTAATGTATGAAAATTATTAAAATATGGTAAAATTATATAAAAAATCTGTATTTATACTTTAAAGTTTAAGATGCTCACAAACACCATTTTTAATAATTTAACCACATATTAATGATTTTCTCAAAAAACAATTTTTTTCATTAGTTATAAATTTCTGGTATGTTTAAATTTTTAAATGTGATTTTATAAAAAACGGTTTAAGATATCGATTTAAATAAGTTATCTTTCATGTAGAAAAAAAAATTAACAGTCATAGCAAAATATCAAATTTGGCACATGTGTCAAAAATGCATACATAAAATGAAAAAAACTTGTGCTTCCCTGTATAATCCCGATAACTGTTTACCCATGGAAAGAAGCATTGGTATGGGGATATTTAGTTGCCCCAATATTATTGGAACTGTAACAATAGTAACACAAAGTTATATCTATTTTTTTAGTCTATATTTAAAGGTCAATATCTTTTTAACAAAGCGAGATAAAACTTTTTTTTATATGAAGTAATAACATTATTTTGGCTGACTGACAGCCTAACGCAAATACCGGCATATAAACATTTCGGATTGGGTGACTAATAGCGCTTGTTTTGTTATTGCATTGCTGGCCGATATAACTTTAAAATAGCTGATGCGATATACGCATATGTGTTATGTTGCATGAATGTTTGTTATTTTTAAATTAATTTGTATTGTATCGTTGTTTCTTTTCCCAGCGTGTTATCGAATATTTCATACCTTTTTTTTATTAACAGTGGGTTCAACTGTGCCAAAAAATATTAGGTATATAAAAAGTACTAGAATAAAGTGAACTATAATCTTGATCCCGTCCCTAAATATTTATGTTTATTAAAGTTTGAAGACAAATGTATTTTGCTTTTCATAATGGCAAAAAATAAAGTCGTGTTCAAATTTTAAAAATATACATGAAATTTTATATTGCCGATTCAATGAGTAACCATACTGACTCTCTCACGCTAATAAATCATAAAAAATTGAAGAAAAAAACATGGTGGCTTGTAATTCTTAGAACATCCACCGCATGGCCCTGACCTAGCCTCATACGATTTTTTTCAGCAAAAAATTTACTGCAATACGAACATATCATTTATTTACTTATTTACTTACTTACTTTTAACTATTTATGTTCCTGGTAATAAAGTAGTTAAACAAACTTATTTACTCCGGACCTGTCAAAAGGGGTTGTGTTGAAGACTTTAATTCATTCTTGTAAAAGCTGGATTTAGCCCGGTTGTTTTGAAAACAAAAATTTGGATCGGTTCCAGACTATGCAAAATCATAAGATCTCTCTTATTTGAATATTTCATAATAATACCTAAAGATTTTTAAGTTAATGGTATTTGACAATTGTGTTTCAATTTTTTTTAGATTGATTTATTTGTGTTTTAAAACAAGGCATATTTAAATGTTGAATGTATGTCAGCTCTGTTAAATCTAGACAAAATATGATCATATGATTTAAAATGCATTGTATTATAAATATTCTTTTTAAACTCCAATCACTTATTTTATTAAAGATCTATAGTCTTTAAAATACGATAAATATTTTAAAATGCAATAGCAAACACAAGTTCAACGGAACTAAATCCCGTGAAAAAGGAGGATATTGTAACAGTTTTTACTTTTATTTCACTGATTTTTGTGATATTTATTTAAGCTGGGTTTGTTATAATTAAACATTCCTTTTTTCTTTTGCAAACAAGACCTGTGCAAAAACTTTATTTTTCCTATTGTTAAAAAAAACCAAAAGAAAATAAACTTGTAATGTATACATTTTTTAATAAACGTTAGCCTTATTTGTTTGCTTATATTAGAGCATACATTTTACAAAATATTTTACGTGTATAAAACGTATTAGAAAACTCTCGTTTTGTTACTTTAATAGAAACAGCTAATTTTAAAAATGTAGACTCTTTAAAATATTACAGTTTTTTGCCTATGTAATTCACCAGCAAAAGAAATTACGTTAAATACACATTAGGGAATTTAGAGCAAACACAAACTTACCACTTATTTTTTAACTAGACATATAGAGCAGCTAATATGAGGCTTTTAAAAATTTAATTAAGATCCTGTATGCAGGCTGCCAGCCCTAATACTTGCTAAACATCTTTTAAACTGTTTAAAGATAATGTAATTAAATTTTAAGCTATGAAAAACAGAAAATTTTTGCTTGTTTTTTTGCACAAGATAGGAAAAAAATTGATATTTTAAATTTAATAACAAATGGTGCTTATAAAAAATGGTAGTACTTGCTTGTAAACACACGGAAAAAAAGCAGCCAAACGAGCTTTCAAACTTTTTTATTGAATAAAATAAACTTATTAAAGACCTTCGAAAAAATAAAGGGTGTTTTAGGGGACTAACTATGGGATCAAACCTAAAGGTGTAATTCCTTATGTTATCTTATATAAAAGAGTTCCCATAAACATATGTCCGGAGTGTCTTAGTGGGATACAGGGCGTTAAAGTTTAAGAAAAAATCAGTTTTTTCTAAATATTTTTAATGGCCGATTTAAATAAAATTTGGTACATTTATTTAAAGTAATAAGGCGCTTATTTAGCCCTAACCAGATTGTTCTTATTGAGTCCAGTGGCGTTTTAGTGGGCACCGCAATTTACATTATTGAGAAAAAAGTACGCCGCTTAGTTTTTTCGACGATTTATTTTTTTAAATATAATTAAGCGATTAATAATACAACTTTTTATTCTCTTGTATTTTTTTAAAAAAAGCTACTTTAATTTCTTCTAAAAGGTACCCATAGACAACAGGATATAAAAAGCCAAAATTAAAATAAAACATTTATTTGCCTTAAAATAATTTAGTGGTGGTGTATTTTATCAAAAATTGTCAGTTTCCATATAACCTAAGATCGAAATTCTTTATTTTGAATTTTTAAATTTTATTTTATGCTGTTTAGGGCTACTTTTTAGAATTGCTTAAAGTGGCTTTTTTTTAATAACCAAACTAGATACAAAAAGAAAAAACACGAGATTAAAAAGTTGTATAATAAATTGCCTAGTTATAAAAAAATATAAAAACGTCAAAAAAGTTACTGGCGTACTCTTTTTCTTAATAATATAAGAGACGCCACTGGACCCAATAATAACAATCTGGTAAGGGCTAAATAAGTGCCTTGTTACTTTAAATAAATGTACAAAATTTTATTCAAATCGGCCTAAGTACATTCAAAATATTTGGAAAAACTGCTTTTTTCTTAAATTTTAACGCCCGGTATCTCAGTAAGGAAACAATTCCGACATATGTTTATTATTATAGAAACTTTTATTCATAAAATAACGTAAGGAATCACACTTTTAAGTTTGCTCCCATAGTTCTGAAACACCCTGTATATTTATTTAATAACGTATACAGGGTATCTCTAAAGGGTCTGTACAAAATGTAAGCACAAATTTCTTGGACCACAATTCAACAATCTAACACTATTTTCCTTAGTCGAAAATTTGATCGTTGGCAAGATACAGGGTGTCAAAGTGTTCGTTTAATTCTGGTTCTTTTTTTTAGTATTAGAAATGCATTTAGGATATTCGGTATTGGGGACTTCTTAAGGCTAAGGAATTGAAATCTGCTTATGATGTTTTTGTAAAATGTAGAAGCATGTCATAACTCTTTGCGCCTCTGTATATAATATAGCTTTAGTAGAAAGTTCTATTCGCATATACTTTTGTATGTAAATGTTAATAAAATTCACCTTGTATACTACAACGTGAATTTTATTAACATTTTTATTAAAAACTTTTTTTTAATTTACGCCACTGTAAAAATATAATAAATTAAAAAAACATTTGTTTTAATTTTATTCTTAATGTTTCCCAGAAGCCATACCTATTTAAATGAAAAAAAATACATTTTTGATAAATGTTTTATGCTATTTATTAAAACAGTGTAAATAAAATATAATTTTTCTGACTTTATTTATTTTCCAAAATGAATAAAAAAATGGGTAGAATAAAAAAAACAAGATCCATACAAGCAAAAGTTCTGATGTCTCTGTTTACAAAAAAATTGTGGTACAGGAGCCTAAGAGGGGATTTTTGGATTTACTTCAGCGCGGCAAATTAATATACCGGAGGATACCTTGTATCCGGTTGAGTACCTCCACCAAATATGAGCCCCATCAAAATTTTCGAGCGCGTCAGATTAAGATAGGGTGAGATGCTAACATGCTAAACAGTGAATATTCCACCAATCTGATAATTTGGGAGTGACGTAAAGAAAGCGGAGGGCTAAAGAATTGTAGAAAAAACGTCATTTTGACATTTTTGAGGGTGACTATTTTTTTATTTTGAAAAAATAATTTAAGGATAAAACAATAGGTATATTATCCAATACGATCTGAACGAATTTCACAAGCCGAAATAACAACAGTATTATTTTGATATATTTAAAAATCTATAGCCGTTTCCAACACCAATAAAAACGTATTATATAACTTTTTTTCTTCTTATCATCTAAGCTTTGCAACCCAATAGGTCTCTATGACGCTCGAGTAAATCTCCATTTAGCATCGTGGGCTCCCCTACTCCTGAGATATTTTTACGAAATTTGTAAATTAAAAGTAAAATTTAATCATATATAAGGAAAAATAACGCCGCTAACGAGTCACACTCGTTAGTATCTAGCGAAAACCGTACATCAAATTTAAAAAATCAAGAGATCAAATTTGTTCCAAAATAAACGAGAATTTAAAAAAATAATTTTATTTTAGAAAAGTGCAGTGGCGTACCATTTTTTCTTAACAAATATATACCTTAAACCCCTTATGGACGATACTGGTAAAAAAAAATTTTGCCAAAAAGTGGCTTTTGATTCATAGGAGACGTCTCCCAAATTTTTTAAAAATATCCGAATTGATATAAAAGGGATTAGAAAAAATATTTTTTTAGCTTAACACCCTGTAGTTTAAAAAATAACACGTTTAAAATTCAGAACAACTTTCACTTTTTAAAGTAAAAACGCGTTTGTGCTATTCAGTCTGTCGCCCTTAAAGATTATAGGTTTTTCAAAATTTCCAAATTATTCTACTTTCTTAATTAGTCCTAAATTGAGTCTTATATTTTGCTTCATTTTACAACTAATTGATTATACAAGGATGTTAAGAAATAATGATTTTATCTTTCTCCGAACGAATGCCCTAGTGTGTCGCGATTGTGGAGTTGATGATGTTGTTAGGCCTACTATGCATGGTCAGGGCAATTGGGCGATTTTATTTTTTCCAGGATTTTTTTCTAAATTGGTCAATAATAATTTGCCACCCACGTGCGGTGCACGTTTTCGCCATCCGCTAGGATCGGCCCTGACTGTAGGACTCGTTAATTTTCATAACAGAAAATTAATGACAAAAATTTTACTAAGAACGTCAATAGTAAACATATATAACAGAATTTTTCGCTACACTAATCCATCAAATTAAAATAACACTGCTGGAATAAGTCTCTTGAGTTTCTAGGTGAGTCCCAGACCGTTGCTTTTCGATATATCCAAAGCTTTTGACTAGGTCTGGCATGCCGTACTTCTTAATAAACTTCCCTCCTATGGTCTTTTAACTAAACTCTGTACTTGGCTCTCTAGTTATCTATCTGATCGTCGTATATCAGTTATTGTGGACGGCCATTCTTCAAGCTGTGACCAAGTAAATGCTGGAGTGCCTCAGAGCTCAGTTCTGGCACCAACATTGTTTCTTCTTCACATAAACGACCTTCTCTCGTCCACAACTAATTCCATTTATAGTTTCGCCGACGATAGTATCCTTCACTTCAGTTTTCAGGTTCCTAAACCCATTACTAAACCTGATTTAGAAAACAAACGCAGAGCGATGCAGATATCTCTTTCGCAGGATCTTAATTTAATATTGGATTGGGGCGCCAAAAATCTCGTCCATTTTAATGCATCCAAAACACAATCATGTTCCTTGTCGCGAAAAGAGTCATCAAATACTCATCCTCTACTTATAAGCGGCCAAGTTTTACAGAGCAAAGACACCTTCAATCTTGTGGGCGTCACATTTAAAAGTAAACACATTGTATCTATAGCCACGGCAGCTTTAAATAAGCTTGGATTTCTCTTTCGAGCCAAAAAGTATTTTTCCCTTCTAGTTTATACACTTTATGTGTGTCCCAAATCCGACCTCCCATGGAAATGGCGTCCCTCACAACCCTAAGCATTATTGATTTCATCCAAAGAAGAGCTATTCTCTCATAAATGATTCTTTACTTACAGAACGGCTTCCTCTCTTGCCCATCGTCGGGCTGTGGGGATTTATCGCTTTTTTATAGGTACTTCCATGGCTTCTGCTCTGAAGAATTGTCCAGTATAGTTCCTCCACTCACGGTTTCCACCAGAGAAACAAGTAGTGCCACGCGAATGCATCCCTTTACGGTGCAACTGGACAGGCCCCCGAACTTACCACTTTGTTCGTTCTTTTATCCCTAGAGTTTCTAGAATGTGCAGCTGCTGCCCGCGGAGATCTTTTCTTCCCCCCCATATCTTCAAGTGTCAACCCACAAGTCCCGTGTCAACAAACTCTCTCTTACCTCGCTTAAGACACCCATGGTACGTTAGTATTTAGGCTTTTAGCCTTCGTGGTTTGTCCAAAGATAAAAACACACTCTTATAGCACACAGCGCCTTTTGATTTTTTTTCCGTGTTGCTTCGTTTCTTTGCATTGGTTCTATTTAAGTGCCATGCTAGACGCTACTTGCAACTTGCCACGCCGCCTTAGTGTGCGCTCTGCCTAAGATAAATTGTGTTATATGGGTTTAAGGAATTTGTAAAAGCATTTTGTACAAAACTTTTTAAGACACCCTGCATATTAAATAAATACAATGACAACAAATATTTATAAGTAACAAATAAAATCTTAACCTACAATTGCGGAAGTGATAAAAGATAAATGCCGGAAACAACAACCATAAAAGCATATCATCGTTCAAACCCATTTTAATACATTTATCAATAATCCCCTTAATGATTAAAATAAATTATTGCAGGATTTAAAAAATCACACATTGTGAGGCGGTCGTACTAGCACCGTGTGACATCATTAGTAGTGATAAAGCCGATCCATCTATAATAACCACAACTTTGTCTTGTTCTCTTTACAAAACTGACGTTATGTTTATTGTGTGCAAGTTGTGCAGTTAAACTATTCTTAAGGTCATGTTAGTTATCCAAGTGACTTAAAAATCTCACGTATTTAAAGGTAAAGCAAATGGAACTACTGCTACAATAGTCACCCTGACATGATAAAATACCACTCTCTTTGGGCATAAAAGTTAACATTTATTGTGAAAGACACGTTTTGTTCCAACACCAAATACTTTCTTTAACTTCCGAAAAACAAACGAACACAAAGGCGTGGTAAGCATTTAGCCTTTATTTTTTAAATTTCTGTGACCGCCCACGAATGCTTATCCCTAAGTACCAGAGTAGCACGAGTGTTGGGTTATAAGATGTTTAACCCATCTCTTTCCATGTTCCGTCAACGTTGTCACAGCACTGAAATATGCAGTTTTGCACACGATTCTTATAGCTTGTTTCGCAAAATTTTGGTTTTTAATCAAATTACCCTGTCAATTGTGGGCCAATTTTAAAAATTAGTTTTTATTCGAAAGAGTGCACTTCCGCGGTGCTCCTATAAGGAAACTCAGTCAGGATCGCAAAAGGCAACGATACTAGAATTATTTTTCAGGCAAAGCTACCTCTAGTAGATATATGCTAGCTAAGCTGGATGTTTAAACAATCAAAGTAGTAAATGTAATGTTAAAATATTTCTATTTGTTATGTCGATGTCAATAAGCATAATTCATATTTTTTTATATATAGTTGCGTGTATTTTATTTTTTGTGGGTTAGATCTTTTCTTTTATACCTAATTTATACCTATTAGGGGTAGCATTGCCGTTTAGTGCAAAGAGTTTACGTAAGAGAAAAAGGTACTAGTACTGTTTTCTTAGTAAAATGTCACCGATTAAATGTTAGTAAAGAAAAACTAAAAGGAGTAAAATATATACTAAAAAACATTAAACCAACTTTAAAAAGATAAATAAAACTCAATAAAAATTTAAAAATAATGAATAATAAAAAAATATATTAATAAAGTCGGGTAATAAAATATGAAATTAAAGTAGGTATATAAAATTTTTGTATTTGGTTATTAGCAATTAGTAGGGTAGCAAAATGTTATTAACCGACTTTATTTTTTATATCCTTTATTCTTCATTATTTCTTATTTTAAGGGAGTTTTATTTATCTTTTAAAGTCGCTTTAATTTTTTTAAATATTTAATTCCAGTAAAAATTCGGAACGACTGCAAAATTTTTAAATTTTTAAAAACGAAATATTGATAAGCATAAAGATGCGCATCTTTGCCCCAATTTAACCAATCCTGTATCTCTTACCATCTTTGAGATACTAATGGTGCCCATCGAATTTGTAACATCCTTTATAAGTTATAATTTTATTAGTATCCCTATATAATAAATGCAATATTCCTCTGTTTCAAATAAGAAATTAGATTCTCTTTGAGAGGAATACTTGATTATATCTTAATCTACTTAAAACTAATAAAACGCCGAGCGAGAAATTAAAAAATCGCTTAAAAATCAGTTAAAAAGATTAAAGCGACAAGAGGCTTCTGCTAACTGTGTCGAGAAAGATCAAGCACGTACTTGAGGATTAAAACTCATAAAGGTTGTATAATCGGAAATGTGGGTCATTTGTTTTGTTTTTCTTGTGTAAGATTTTATCTTAGCAATATGGTGGCCTAATTTGGTGCAATTTTTAGTGTTGATTCAGCGGCCACACACACTAGAAATATTAGCGTATCATACAGGATGTCCACTAATAAGTGGTACACACTGTCTCCGGGGTAGCGTAGTGAACAGTCTTTGATCTCTAACTCAGAAAGCCTAGGTTCATTCCCAGCTGGAGGGACATTTTTAGGTAGTAGTTTTTTTACAACTAACTTTCGTGATGACGTTGCCCATAGATAACCCACATTTATATATGCAGTGAAAGAAGCATTTTTCGGATTTTTACGACCTCGTGCAGTAAATAAATCGAGGGTGAATGAACAAGCGCACTTAAAAGCCACGACACAGGAACACCGTGCCCTCCGTTCGCGGTCTGCCCGTGACGGCCGTTAGCTACCGTACTTCGAATGGGTAAGCCAGACGGGGTCGACAAATTCTTACCGATAATGCGGATAGTCTGTTTGGCGCCTGCGCGTCAAACTTTGGGGGTATCCGAGCGCACAAACACATTTTTTCGCCCATGAAAACTAACTCTTGTTTGGCGCAGGTAATAACATTGGCAAACCATCGAGATCAGTGGCATTGCGGCGTTGTTTAAAAGGTGCTGTAAAATAAAAAAACTGAATTTTTTAGTGCTTGGACAACGTGGACGGAACAGGGAAAGAGATGGGTTTAACAGCTAATAATCCGACACCCACGGTACTGTGGTCGTGATTAGGCATAACCATTTGTGGGCCCTTATAAAGATTAAAAGAAAAACACACACACAGAGATACTCTGGTATTTAAAATATACCCACATACAGGGTGAGTCAACGATAGAGTAAAGTTCATTATTTCATCGGTTTCAAAAGTTATGAGAAAATAGTGTCACAAAGATGTAAAGATTCTTAGGATGCACAATTTAAAATTATTTTAAAGTATACAGGGTGGCTCAAAAAAAGCGTGACGAATAAAACATACATTTTTTAAAATGAAACACCCTATTTTTAAATTTTGTTTTGAATTTTTAAAATTCTTCAACTTTTTTATTAATAATAATGCATACTCAAACCTAATAGTTTTTCCAATATTTCAATTTTTCTAAATGAAAATAATTTTCACACTTGCAAAAAAAATTATACGAAAGCGCCATTATTTTTAAAGGTAGATCACTCATATTTGATATTATGTTATTCGAAGATGACGTAAAGATATGCAACGGAATTTTAATTAGATGCTACAGGTGTCCAAAATAAACGAATATATTTGGATAATTTTAAATTGAACAATCTCCATTTTTTAAATGGCGCACCATATATATTATTATTTTTTTCTGAAAGATCTTACAAAAACCCACAACTTTTATTAGGTATGTCATACCTATTTTTAATACTTTGCGATTTATTTTAACTTTTCCAATATTTACTCCTTAACCGCACCACTAGAAAACACAAATATCATCCCTTCCACATGGAACTACACCAAGAACTTCAAGACCGCGATTTGAACAAAGGGTAAACTTCTGCACCGTTATAAATGAAGCAATAGAGGCCGATCCAAATTTTTGTCTAAAATAATGTTTTCCGATGAAGCTATTTTTTTGCAGTAATAGTGCAGTTAATCGTGATAACATGCACTATTATTCAACAAAGTTAATCCAGTCTGGGTACGGGAAGTGCAAAACCAAACCATTGGTCACTTAATGTGTGGTGTGGAATAAAACACTTTAATGTTATTGGACCATATTTTTTCGCGAAACAAAGTTAACGGGCTCAGATATTTAAACTTTGCAGAATGATTTGCATCCTTCAAGAATTTGATAACATTGAGATCCAACAAATGTGGTTTCAGCAAGATGGAGCTCCTCCGCATTACCATCGAGAAGTTCGAGAATTTTTAAAATAATCATTACCCACAGAAATGGATCGGTAGAGGTGGATTCATTGATGGCCCCCTGATCATGGGACTTAACACCACCAAATTTCTTTTTGTGGGGATATGTTAAAGATCGTGTTTATGTGAATCCACCTACAACACCAGAAGATATGGAAAATAGGATCTGGGACGCGTGCAGGAGAATAACACCTTATGCTAAGGAACGTCCAAGAAAATATACGAAAGACTAAACATGTATCCAAGTAGAAGGGCATATTTTTGAACATTTATTGCGCCATAATAAGAATTAAAAATAAGTTAATTTTTTAGTAATAGGTATTTCTTATTATTATTTAC
Organism: Listronotus bonariensis; assembly: GCA_014170235.1. NCBI lineage: Eukaryota > Metazoa > Arthropoda > Insecta > Coleoptera > Curculionidae > Listronotus > Listronotus bonariensis. The sequence goes on from JACEGR010000008.1 coordinate 539,159, forward strand.
TTTTCTGTGAATTTAAAATTTAAAAATGGCAAACTAATGTTATAGCAATAGTCTTAGACAGAAAGAAGGGAAAATATTGGAAAAGTTAAAATAAATCGCAAAGTATTAAAAATAGGTATATGACATACTTAATAAAAGTTGTGGGTTTTTGTAAGATCTTTCAGAAAAAAATAATATATATGGTGCGCCATCTAAAAAATCGAGATTTTTCAATTTAAAGTTATCCAAATATATTCGTTTATTTTGAACACCCTGTAGCATCTAATTAAAATCTGTTGCATATATCTTTGAATCATCTTCGAATAACGCTAATATCAAATATGAGTGATTTTTTGCAAGTGTGAAAATTATTTTCATTTTAGAAAAATTGAAATATTGGAAAACTACTAGGTTTAGGTATGCATTATTATTAATAAAAGAGTTGAAGAATTTTAAAAGGAATTCAAAACAAAATTTAAAAATAGGGTGTTTCATTTAAAAAATGTATGTTTTATTCGTCACGCTTTTTTGAGCCACCCTGTATACTTTAAAATAATTTTAAATTGTGCATCCTAAGAATCTTTACATCTTTTTTATTTACTATTTTCTCATAAACTTTTGAAACCAATGAAATAATGCGGAACTTTACTCTATCGTTCACTTACTCCTTGTACATAATATATGTATGTTCAAAAGTTAATAATAATGAAGATCGAGGATGTCGAGTAGAGATGAGTAGGATTCGATACTCGGTATTTTAAATACATTGGGCTAGAATACAAATACATGTGTGTGCGTGTTTGGTATTAAGTATTCGGCAGAAATTTTTTTGGTCAGTATTTGGGATTTTGTATATAGAATAACGGCATATCTAGTATTTGAATACCAAAATGGTCAACATCAGTATTCAGTGACCAAAAATAAAAGGAAAATTAGACGTGAACCTGCTTTGCGTGCTTTTCAAAATTTTAAGGACTGACAACAGATATGTTAATTTTTAAAGGAAGGGACTTTTTATTATTTTTTTTTGTTTAAGGTACTTGAATATTTAGTATTGGAATACTTTTTTTTTTAAGTTATTCGTATTCGAATACTGAATTTCAGGATAATTTTTCATACGTCATAAACATTTTATTTCAGATCGAATGTTATTTTTTATGTGTAATTAGAGGACTTAACCCATACCACTTAAAATGTCGCAACTTTTTTAAGCTTTCCCGTATGTAGCATCTGAGTAAACGGCAAATTCTCCTATGTTTTCTACAAAAAAAACTTACTTTGTAAAAATACCTTTGAGTAGCCGTTTTCGAGATATTCGCGTTAAAGTTGTTTGGCAACCTGTACAAAGTGTCCCGTTTAAAGCATATTTTGGTTTTTATTAAACCGATTTTACGGTTAGATTTATAAAAATTGGTTAGAAAATGAAATAATAAACAAATCGCAAACATCACACTTTAAAAGAGTTTGTAAAATAAATAACTGAAAACATATTATAAAAATAAACAGTTTGTTTTATTCAAAATTTTTGAAAACTTTTTATTTATCTGTAATTTTAACTATGTTTTTTTTTTTCGCCCTTTCGGGGTCATCCCACCCAGGTCCGACGACCGCTCCCCTAGGTGGTGCACTGCAATCAGAAGGCCTATTGTACCTTGACCCCTACTCCTTTTCATTCACACACCATTCATTCCCCAACTTGGATGGTTGCTGCTCGGTCCTTTAACTACGTTGGTCCAACCCAAGAATTGCCAATATGGGACACACTGTATAATGAGTTATCCAAATTAAATATCGACCATTAGTAAGTTTATTATTACTTAAACTACAACGTCCTATAATGTTTTAAAAATCAGAATACCATTGATAATAATTGTGTTTTAAAGTTTAATAGTAAAATTAACTTTTTTTTATAAAACATACATCTCTGTAAATCGTATCACCATTAGAAAGATCTTTTAAAGAGCTTTAACCAAATATTACATTTAATAGTATAATATGCTGAAAATATAGACATTTAAACTTGAAAAAATCCATAATCTACAGCTGTAAGTTGTAAGCACTAAGCTTAGTGCCGTAGATATAATGAAAAATTTTATCTATATTCTTCAGATTATGATGGCCATATTTCCGCAACTATAAGAATAAACGTTGAGCTAAGTAAAATGTTATATTGGCCAGTAAAGCAACAAAAAAGCGGGACCGATGCACAGTGCGTTAAAAGATAGGAATTTCGTGACAAAAATCGTATCAGTCTTATTGCACTTCAATAGTTCTGTTATTAATAATTGGGTAGGGTAAGTACAGTAGAGGATAAAAACCGTCCGCCCAGTTAATTTTTTAACAGGTTTTTTGTTTGAAAATTATTGTTTTAGGTAAATTTCAAACAAAGAAACCCGTAAAAGATTAAGTGGGTAAACGGTTTTTTGTCCTCGGCTGTACATTGCTCTAGTAATACAGAACGCAATACTGTAATAATATTATACATTTATAGCATTATTACACATATTATACATTTGTTATGAAAACATTAATTTTGGCCTTTTTTCCACATATCGGCGCACTGTGCGATGTGTCAGCTTACTTACCATACCGAATTATTTATTTAATCTTTACCTGTTGGTCTTCTACACGCGTTAGACCGTCACTTTTTCACGCATTGCCTGAGAACCTTTTCACTTAGCTAATACGCTATATTACCTGAACGCTCTTTAAAAGATCCTGTTTATGGTGATACAATATACAGAATGTTGTATGTAAAACAATCCATTTTTGAGTCAATAATAACAAAGTTACTAATGGTGGACACTTAATTTGCATTACCTAGTATATTTAAAAATAAAGATATTTAAAAATACTTTTTACAGTTACTAAATTTTATTATTTTTTGCGTCTTTTGAAAAACGGTATATACTGACTAATTAGCACATGAAAAGGAAACGGCACTCTGACACATGAAATGCAAATAAAAATAGATGAGTCTTTGGAAAACTACCGACAGACACAAAAATTTAGGAATTTTAACGGAATCCTGGTATTTAACCCTAAAAACGAATAAACTAAATCTCCAGCTTGACTTGAATGAACATTTGTGGCATTCTCTTAAATATTTTAGTGCTATTTTTGGAAACTGCTTTTAAAAGTTACAACAAAAATTCGTTTATAGTGAAAACAAAAAAATATAAGAACACTTTTATGCCCGCTATATACTCTGCAGTAGTCATGAGCAGGTAGACCTGGGCGTGTATTGATTAGACGATGAGAGCAAGATTTTTTTTTTATTCACACCCAATGAAGGCGTGAGGGACCTACCAGCATACACGATAATCGTACTCATGTTATACCATCAGGGGGCGCATTCAGATTCGACAAAATTGGGGTAAACTTTACCCCAATCTTAACTTTAGCAAATGAATTTGTTTCTTATGTGTAGTTTTGATAAGGTCTTGCTTATTGCGCATGTCTTCATGTGCGCCTGTCGGGCGTTTACCGGGCGTCGATTCCGAATGCGCCCCAGTTAAGGTGCAGATCAGATACAGGTCTACCGTAGCGTATGTGGGGGCTTTTGCTAACCAAAAGTGTTTTTCGTTGTGATTTGTACACTTCGGAATAACCTCAAGATGATCAGAACTAACCAAACCTAACTTTAAATAATGTTGAAATTGGAAAGAATAAAATTGCGCTTTAGGTTTATTTATTTGCCGTAATTACCTGACTCTGAAAAAAAGCATATTTTTGTCAAGTGACAAGCAATGGGCAATTTTCACAGATTCTACTTTTCATAATTCTCCTCTTTAATTCCTACTTTAAAAAAACTTTAAGTATCCCTGTATGGTACATCGAAAGAAGCTCTCGTACTTCCTCTTTTTTATTTTTAGTGTCCCTTAAGTTGGGATTTGTCAATAAAATTTGATTAAATTCAGGAAACAAATAAAAAAGAGGACTTGAAATTTAAGTTAATCTATTTATCAGGAAGGAAACCAGCTTATTTTAAAAACTTTGAAAAAAGCATTACCAAAGTGTTCCTCTTTAGACTAAAAGCGTCTGGTATATGTATATTTGGTGTGTGTCTCATTTTTACTTTATAAATTAAGAAAACAAACTGAAAATTTAAAAACGCCTCTGTAAATCATACCTATTTCTATTTTAAAATCAAATTAATACACCAAAAGACTTTTGAAATACTAAATATTTTAGGAATGCGTTGTTAAAACACCCTTTAAAATTAAATCGGCCAAAGCAACTTTGCGATTCTCGCTACAAGTAACTACAGCACTTAAACAAGTAAACTAATACCCAAGACCCATTTGTAGTAAAACTAATTAAGTTAACAACTGTTAGAGTACTTCATAAATGTCCCGTCAATAATTACTTAACATATTTCGTTTCATACAAGGGGCTAAATAAACAAGGTGACAGAACTGTCAAATAGTCGGCAATTTTAAAAGCAAATAATAAAATTTAGACGCTGGGTGCAATCCCTTGTATTTGCAACAAAGTAAATATGACAATGGAGTCAAACAAAATGCGCCATATGGTCTAAGGAAACCGCAGGGTGCCTCTTACTATGGTGGTCTGCCGCTTCATAGTAGAACTGTTTCTGTGTCATGAGCATCATACAAAGCAAGTTTGAAATATGGCTCCCGGAAATGCCCTAAGTTTTCGTTTTTTTAAATTGACACCCTTTATTTTTTTACTTATTTAAAAAAAAAAAAAAAAACATTAAGGAAACAATTAATTTTGTCTCTATTTTGTCTTCAAAGAAAATAAAATGAAACTTAATAAAACATGTTGTCTCTTCGGTAGCGCATTGAGGAGAGTCTTTGATATTTAACCAAAAAGGCCTGGGTTTGATCCTCAGCCACGAACATATGTTTAGGTAGTAGTTATCAAAAATAACGTCCGTGGTGGCACTTTTGCTTTATCTTAAAGGTGTTGTAAAATGCAAAAACCGCATGTTTCAATGTTTGGACAACGTTATCGAAACAGGGAAAAAAGGTGGGTTAAATATTTAATATCCCGACACCCACGGTACTCTCTGTATTTAGGCATAAGCCCTTGTGGGTTGTCACAAATATAAACAATACAATTTTAAATACATAAATACAGACAATTTACCAAGTGTTTCAAAATTCAGTAGAAATATATTAAGAATGTTTTTCAGGGTCGAAAGAATACTTTTTTTCCATAGTTTTTAAATTATTAATAGTAAAACGCTAGGTTGCCTTAAAACTAGCAAATAAAATATGTTTTAACGTTGCACTATTAATAACTTAAAAGTTATTAGGTTTAAAGATGGGATATAATTAAAAAAAAGATTGAGAAGTGTTAAGTTTAAATTTCGGGCTTAATGTAGTGGTTTCCAACTATTAAAGTTCTTTACTGCCGAATGTCAATTATTGTGGCAACGAACAAATAACAAATTGTATTTTTTCGGTGATGGAATATAAAGCTTAATAAAAATGACTAAAAAATAGCATAAGCCTTTTTCTACTGTCATTTGGTTTTCAATACATTGATGAAAATGGCGGTTAACGTAACATTTACGAAAGCTATTTTCTCAAAAACAAGTTAAGATAGGTATAGCATGATGTACATGTATTTGCTGAGAACAGCCGGTAGAATTAATTTGAAAAATATATGTATATATATATAGGGTCTTTTTGTTATAGGTTGTAGGCTATTATTAAAAAAAGCCATGTTGCCTATGAAACTAGCGATAAAATATTTCTTAACGTTTCACTATTAATAACTTAAAAAGTATTAGGTTTGAAGATACGATATAATTATTAAAACAGATTGAGAAATAAGTGTTAAGTTTAAATTTAAGGCGTAATGTAGCTGTTTCTATTTAATAATTAAAGTTCTTTACTGCCGCAAGTCAATTTCTGTGGCACTTCCGGTAAAACCAGAAATTAAATCTTTACGGTGCTAGGATATATAAGGCTCATTAAATATGTGCAAAAATTGCATTAGCCTTTTTACTGTTATATTAGAGTATGGGGAAGTATGCGAATGTATGAGGAAGTATGCGGAAGTATGAGAAAGTATAAGGAAGTATGCGGAAGTATGAGGGAAGTATGCGGAGGTATGAGGAAGTATAAAGGAAGTATCAGGAAGTATGCGGAAGTATGATAAATTATCTGGAAGTATGGGGAAGTATGCGAAAGTATGCAGAAGTAAGAGGATGTATGAGGAAGTATGTGGAAGTATGAGGAAGTATGAAAAAGTATAGTAAAGTATAGGAAATTATGGGGAAGTACAAGAAAGTATGCAGAATATTGAGGAAGTATAAGGAAGTATGTGGAAGTATGAGGAAGTATAAGGAAGTATAAGGAAGTATGAAGAAGTATGCGGAAGTATTAGGAAGTATGAGGAAGTATGGGAAGTATGAGGAAGTATTGGGAAGTATGGGAGTGAAGCATGCGGAAGTATGAGAAAGTATGAGGAAATATGCGGAAGTATGAAGAAGAAACGGAACGTATGGGGAAGTATGCGGAAATATGAGGAAGTATGCGGAAATATGAGGAAGTATGCGGAAGTATGAGGAACGAGGAAGTATGCGGAAAAATGAAGGAAGTATGAGGAACTAAGGAAGTATGAGGAAGTATGGGGAAGTGTGAAAAAATATGCGGAAGTATAAAGTAGTATGAGGAAGTATGGAGAGGTATAGGGAAGTATGGCAAAGTAAAAGGAAGTATGGGGAAGTATGTATAACAACAAATCGATGAAAATGGCGGTTACGTACCATTTTTGACTGCATTTTAAAAAATCTAGTTAAGATAGGTATAGCATGCAGGAAATATGCGAAAGTATGAGAAAGTAAGGAGGTATGAGGAAGTATGGGGAAGTGTGAAAAAGTATGCGGAAGTATAGAGTAGTATAAGGAAGTATGGAGAGGTATAGGGAAGAATGGCAAAATAAAAGGAAGTATGGGGGAGTATGTATAAAAACAAATCGATGAAAATGGCGGTTACGTAACATTTTTGACTGTATTTTTAAAAAACTAGTTAGGATAGTTATAGCATGTGGTACATGTATTTGCTAAGAATTGCCTGTAAAATGGATTTTTAGAAAAAATATATAGAGTATTTAATTAAAAATAGCAAAGTTTTGGTTAAACTGGATGTGCCACATAAAATATGAAACATTAGAAAACTGCATCCCATACATCCAACCAAAATTTCCAAATCGTGTAACACTTCTCAGGAAAATAACAAGCTTGCTAGTAATCTCGTGGGCACCCGGTATATACGTAAGTAAGGGTAGATTTATTTTTAGAGTATTTTAATATACAAAACTTACATTTTCTTTATATTAGTATTTTAAGCTTAACCTTTATAATATTCAAAATACCTACCAAACACCCATGCTAAGTTCCAAATTTTTAATTCAAATCCGTCAAATCACCGAATTACATTGCATGTATTTATTAAATAAGTTAAAAATTTTCATACCATTGTAGCTCTAATTGTCATTTTACATAGAAGAGCCTACTAATTTAAAACTTCAAATTTCACATTATTATTAACTTAACATTGTTAATAGCTAAAAACATATTTTTCCATATTAAGTCGTCGTTTTTCCCGTCACAGAAAAAAATGAGTATTATACATGGAAAAATTATATTTTAGCTCCAGATTTTTAGTCTCCCTTCGCTTCACGTCGGTCGAAAGACAACACAACCCCGAGCTAAAATCTAGAGCCTTCCCTTATATAATAAATTACCATGTTATGTTGATTTCTCAGGATGCCAGTTATGTCAAATACAATATTTTTGTTCTACTTTATATACTATTAAAAATCTCATTATATAAACCCATACATCTGGTTTAGCTCTATCAAGCACAAGACAAAGCAAATCTATATAATGAATATCTCAATTTAAAACGTAAGTCTGCCCGTGTAGAATTAATGATGTATGATTCAAATGGCCTTTCTGGTTTATATCTTACTCAGCTTAAACACAAGTTCGTTGAATAATGAGGTTGAGGGTTATTTATGTCATTTCATAATATCAAAGTATCATTTATTTAAATAAAAGCAAAGTTCTAAAGATGTTCATTAATCTCTTTTAATTCACTGCATGCGTATTATTAAATTGAAAGCGCCATTCTACAATTTAGTTAGTTTACATACAGGTTCAACTAAATTAAAAGGTTCATAGACAAGTAAAGCTACAACAAAGCGAGACCGCTGCGTCACCATGTTAACATGCTACATTCTTTGTCTAATCTTAACCTCACAGTGTTTTAGAAAACTTGATTTGGCCAAACGTGTATATGATATATGTAAAGTATTATTTTGCAAATATGCAGAAAACAGTTTAAGTTCAGTACAAATAGTTTTAGAACTCATTTGATATTCAAAGTTTTTGCCATTTCCACCCCTAAAAAACAGAATAACAATAATGACAAACACAAAGTAGTTATTTAACAAATAATTAACATTGTCAAACATTATTAAAATAATTAGTCACAGCCTACTGCATTTGTTTTTTCTTTGATTTTTAATAAGAGGCGATTGATCCTCTTTTATTTTCTCTTAAACCGATTTTTGTATTACAAAAATTTAGGTAACCATATAAGCGTGTCTACTTAAGTTCGCACTATATGGAAAACTTTTTTATTATTAATTTTACTAAAAAAGTTATTCCTTATAAAAAGTTCTGCATGGTCTTAAACCCAAAATGCAATCATCAGATAATAATTTCTTGCAGTGGTATAAGAGGAAAGTACCCTTATTTTTCATAATATCGAAAATATTTATAAAAAAAAGATGTTTGGGATTAAAAATAGCATTTAAAAATGCAAACTTGTATATTTTCAAGAAAAACTTTTTTTTAATTTTTTATGCATTAAGGGTAAAAATTTAGGTTTGTGCATTATCACACATATTTTAAAATGAAATATGTAAAAAAGATTAAGAACTGCTAAAACAGCGAAAAGTACCAGAAACGCCTCGTAATCGCAGAAAATATTTAAAAAAGTTTTTTTTTAATAAATAAGTTTGCATATTAAAGGGATATTTTTAGTCCTAAACATCTTTCTCCTATAAAATTCTTCGATATTATAAAAAAATAAGAGGTACTTTCGTCTTTAAAAAAGTTCATATTTTTTAATGATGAATACATTTTAGGTTTTATACCATGCAGAACTTTTTATAAAAATAACTTTTTTCGTAAAATTAATTAATAATAAAAAACTTTCCATATGGTGCGAACTTAAGTAGACACGCTGTATTTGGATTTTCTGTGGCCGATTGCCTGGTGTGAGTAATTTATTTTAAAACACCCTGTATGGTGGGTCAAAAAATCGACTTTTTATTTTGACTTCTGACACGGCTCGGCAACGATGAGCTTTTAATTTTTTAAAGAAAATCCGTCTCATTACAGTTTACAAACTTATCGGAGTTCGATACAAAAAAATTATATCTTACCATTTGTTAAACATAAAACAAATTTCTATTTTTTTTTTGTAGAAAATTGAACGCTGACTGAATAATAGTTATTGAAAATTAAATAACCACTATTTTTATTAGAAATAAAACGTTCTACAAAAAAGTCTTCTGTATTTTTTTGATAAATCGAACAATTAAAAAGATATTTAAGTCCAAAGATTATTTTTTTTTATTTTGAATTTTGTAACTTACTGGAATATTAGTTATTGACAATTAAGTTTTTACTATTTTTATCAAAAATTGAACGCTCTACAAAAAAGGCCTCTTGTACATTTTTGATAAATCCAACCATTAAAGATATATTTAAGTTTAAAAATCAAAGAATTAAAAAACATAACTTTTTTATTTTAAATTTTGTAACTTACTGAATGTTAGTTATTAATAATTGAGTTTTAAGTATTTGTACTAAAAGGAAAAATTTAAAAAGGTCTCTTGTACTTTTTTAATAAATTTAACAATAAAAAAAAACATTCCAGGTTAATGATTAAATAGTTTTAGGAAAATTCACATTTTTGTATTGAATTTTGTAACTTACGAAAAAGTATAAGAGATCTTTTTGCAGAGCGGTCAATTTCCGACAAAAATAGTAAACATTTAATTGTCAAAAAAATACAACATTTAAAACAAAAAAGTTAGTTTTCTTAATTAGATTTAATCTTTGTACTTAAATATCTTTTTAATGGTTATAATAAATTTATCAAAAAAGTATGAAAGATATTTTTTTGAAGCGCTCAATTTTCTACAAAAAAAAGCTAGCCTTTAATTCCAAAATAGTCTAAAAAACCTAAGATATGTTAAAAAAAAGGCATTTAAACATTTTTTAATCTTTTGACAAAATACGAAGGCAAAAAGCCTAAATACTAACGTACCGTGGGTGTCTTAAGCGGGTTAAAAGGGGTTTGGTAACACGAGACTTAAATACTTGAAGGTTGGGGGGAGAAGAAAGACCTCCGCGAGTAGCTAAAAATAAAAGAAAAAAGTGGGAAGTTCGGAGCCTTTCCAGTTGGACCGTATAGAGATACATACGTGCGGCACCACGAGTTTTTCTGCTGGGAACCGTAAGTTGAGGAATAATACTGGACATCTTAAAAGGAACAAACATATTATACGTGCAATCTTTGTCACTAGGTATAATAAAGCGATAAAAATTAAACCTATATTCTGTATTTACTAAAATCACATTTAACTTTTTCTTTACTTGATGTATTCACGTCACATAAGGGGTGTAACCCTAACGTCTCGATAAAAAGTTTTCGAAAATCTATGCAGATACACGTAAGTGGATAAAATGTACGTAATGCATAGAGACGCATTTTCTTACTCGAGAGTTTGAACAAAAACAAGATATAAAAGAACCCAAATCCCACAGGAAATACCATCATGTTTACACCGGGACTCAACGGTGAGTAAAGAAACTTTCCGCGAAATTAGAATACATTTGTCTTCCTTAAAATAAAATTTTGGAGGTTTTATACATCGAAAACTTGAACGACTGCTATAAGTTAGCTATGCTCCGAAAGGTGTCAAGTGTGCTATAAAACTACTTTAAAATAGCAGAACTCTTTATTAGTTTAAAAAGTTTTTGAATCTATTTAGGAAGGAAATAAAGCGTTTATTTTAATAAAGCACAGTGGCGTAACAATGGTGTGCCATACAGCGTGTCCAAAAAGTCTGGAAACGCTTAAATATCTCACAAAGTTTTGAAGCAAATTAGTGTTGATATCGGCAATGTTGCCAGATTTTCAGTTTTGGAGAAATCAATTTAAAGTTTTTAAATTTAAACAGAATACCTATTTTTTATTTTATTATTGAATTCCAGCTGTTTTTAACTATACAATAGTAAGGAAGTTCAATTTTTGCTCTCTAAGTATTAATACCAGAAAACATGTTTAATTTAGTAAAAATATGGGTGTAAACTACGTAGGCATTACCTACCATTTATATCTTGCAGCTTTTAAACTGGTACCTCGGCGGTTTTTACATAAGGAGTACCTGGTTCACTTTTAGTTTTGAATATCAAAATGCTCGGTTAAAATAAAAATAAACATTAAGTGTAGAATTTTTATGTTTATGATCTTTAATATCTTGTAAATTTTGGTAATATTGTTATTTGATTATCTTATCTAGGAATTTGATTTATGTCAAAACTGTCAAGCCACCAGTTTAAAATTTGCAAGTTTTAAACGGTAATACGTATTTAGCACCTATTATTTTTACTAAATTAAACAGTTTTCTGCTATTAATACTTTAAGAGAAAAATTGGATTTTTATACCATTTTAGGTACAGCAAAAACAGGGGAGTCCAATAAAAAAATGGGTATCTCATTTAGATTAAAAAATTTTAAAGTGATTTCTGCCATTCTAAATATTTGGCAACACCGTCAATATTAACACTGAATTTAGAGTATGGTTTTTAACCTGGAGTACCAAATTTCATTCAATTTCGTTTAACATTTTTTAGATATTTACGCGTATTTAGACTTTTTGTAGAGCAACAACTTGTCGAAGGCTTTGCGCCAAATAATGAATTTGACATTTTTGGTTAGTAGTAGGTCTCTTATAGTTTTTCATCAAAAATTCATAACAGCCGTGCATTCTCGATTGCTAGCCAGAGCTAACCAGAACCAACTGCTGTACCCTCGTCCAGTGTGTTAGTAACGCCCTTTTTGCACGATCAAATATCACTGGTTTTATAACTATGACCTATCTAGAGCAAGATAATGTTCATTTTCTTCCTAGGCCTCAACTTTCTCCAGATCAGCCTCAGTGGATTGTCTTACTAATCACGTTATGTAGCAGAATTAAGAAATGAAACCCCTGTATCTCAGTTAATATTAACTTTTGTACTGAGGTAAGTTTAGTTAAATCGCAATTTCACAATTCACCAGTTAAATTCTGGCCCATTACACCCTGCATATAAGACAACCAAATTTATTTAGGTTTGATATATCATGAATGTGTTGTTATTTAAATATCGTCCACGGTGGCAAAAACTGTATGTTTCAGTGCTTTAACAACGTTGAAGGAACAAGGGAAAGGATGGGTTCAGCATCTTTATGGGCTGTAACAAAGTAAAAAAAAGATTTATACCAATAAACAGTGCATGCTCTACTAACAAAAAACTTACAAAAATTGTTAATTACTAGCTATATAAAATAACTTGACAACTCGTATTTCAAATGTTAGACAAATATCAAAGCATTTTCGACATTCCAGTTGATTTTCAGAACAGGATATTGGACTCCATTTCATCGACAATAGGTGTTAACTCGACTTTGATTTATTGGATGGCTCTACCTCATGCCTTTATGGATCCTGTATGAAAAATTGAACGTATCTGATATTAGGAATTTGCAGAAATAATCCCCTTTGTTTGAGAATTCCTGTATGCGACGAGATAAAAAAGGGAAGTGTTAAATAACAAGAAAAATTGAATCGACTGACGGGGCTAATGAATAGTCAGGGAGTAAATAAAATTTTTCGTGTTAAACTTTTAAAATAAAAGTAATAGAGAACGTAAAAGTTAAAGTTTAAATACCCATTTTATACAAATTATTTTTAGTTATTTCGTAAAAGATACCATTTAAACCACCTAACGATTATCGTTCCTTAGTTTATAGCCCCTTATTCAATAATATGCAGTAAAACTGTTTTAATCCGAACACACGATAATCCAAACGACTTACGTGCTTGAAAAGTCGTAACTTAAAGAAAAATGCGGTAATTTTAACGATGGATATCGTGATTTTTTATTGTCGACATCATTAGTAACAGTTTTATTGGGAAATCTTCCAATAAAATTTATAAATAGATACTGTTACTTAGTAATCCGAAGGACTCGCTAACAAAAGTTACCCTTTGCTAAGTGCCTTTCGGGTCAAAATGGTTGCTCTGTATTTTTAACAAAAAATTTTTTTAAATCCAAACACACAGTAATCCGAACGACTTTGTTTCTTGTACAATCCCAATTCGAAAGTAAATACGTTAATTTAAACGATACCTGACGTGACTTCTTATTATTGACATTATAAGGACAGATTTTATTAAGAAGAATTGCAATAAAATTAATACATATTCAGTAATCCAAAGGATTGGCTAATAAGAATACCCCTTAACAAAATGCAATTCGACTCAAACGTGTTGATCGTGGTTTTAACAATAAAACATTTTAATCCGAACACAAGTTAAATTAAACATCTTGTAATCGAACGAGTTAAGTACTTGCAAAGTCCTAATCCGAAGACAAATACATTAATTTAAATCATGCCTGTCGTGACTTTTTATCGTCGATATCATAAGAAAGAATTTTACAAACAAATATTTTGGTAAAATTATTGAATAAACACCAACATTCAGTAATCCGGCAATTCGCAAATACAAAAAACTCTTTGCAAAGTGACATTCAAGTTAAGAAGGTTGCTCTGTATTTTTAAAAGTGTTCTTCGTCTTTGGAGCTACAAAGAGAACAGATATTGAAACTTTAATAGGAAAATGATATAATCGGAAAACCTTATCTATAAACCTAACACAAAGAAGTATTGTCAGAAAACCTAGAAGAAATAAAGCTGAAATCTAATAAACTAAAGTGATGTAACAAAAGAGATATCTCAAATAACATAATAGAGTTGAAATCTTTTATATGTGAAAATAGGAGAATTGAATTTCATATTTTATTTTCCCGCTTTAATTTCTTTTTACACAAAGGGTTTTAAAAAGTAGCACTTTCAAGTTTTTGTCTCCAGAAAGATTGTTTTTGTTTGTTTAAAATTCATTTGAAATTGAATTAAGGCGGAATTTAAAAGACATTATTTAAGCACCTTTAAAAAACAATTGCCATTGAAGAGAAGGTAAAATAAATCAACTATTCTTATTTTGGCATCTGACACTAATAAATTGGTTCCTAAGCACATTCTGAGATGCTCGGCAACGATGAGCTCTAAATTTTCGTACGAAGACTCGCCTCATTACAGTTTTGCATATTTTTCCCAGTTTTATAAAAACTCATATCTTACTGTTCGTTAATCATACAGAAAAGTCCAGAACAGTTTTTGTGGAGAATTAAACGCTTTACAAAAAGTGCTCAAATCGTTTTTTGATAATAAATTGTTTTTGGTATCTTGTTTTGTATTTTGTAACTTACTAAAAATAATTATTGGAAGTTTTCAATATTCCAATCGAAAATTAAACGTTCTACAAAAAGTTCTTATACTTTTAAGGTAAGTTACAAAATCCAAAATAAAAACGGATTTTTTCTTAAAATTTTCCAATTATTGTTCTTGACTATCTTTTTATTGATTAGATTTATTAAAAATGTGTAAAATAGCTTTTTTGTACGCTCTTTCCAATAAAAATAGTAATAACTCAATGTCGATAATTAAAAATTCAAAACAAAAAGTATTTTTTCTCTAAATCGTTTAATCTTTGACCCTACATATCTTTTTAATGGTTACATTTATCAAAAAGGTATAAAAGACCTTTTTGTAGAGCGTTTAATTTTCTACAAACAAACTCTTTCAGAATTTTGCTGTATGATTAATAAGTGGTGGGAATGGTGGGATATTTTTTTTGTATGGGACTGAGTAAAATATGCAAAACTGTAATAAAGCGGATCTCCCTATTTAAATAAAGGGCCATCATTGCCAAGCATTCGTTGGAAGTGCCTAGAATCCAATTTTTTAGTGTCAGAAATCAAGACAAAAATAGTCAATTTTTTTACTTACCCTATTAAACATGTTTAGATAATTTATTGGAAGCACATCTTTTTGTTAAATATTAAGGATATTATTTACTGTAACGAGTATTAAAATAAAAATATGTAAGTCCTTATTATCTTCAGAATTTTAAACACCTAAATTTGATTTTCAAAGAGTGTTTGCTATTTCCTTGTATTCCAATCTTTTCGTAAGTTCTTGTATTTTTATATATATTTATTAATGGGTAATAAGCCTAAATTGATTTTCTTTTATGTCAGTTATTTCAGTTCGGAAAACATTTTTATTTTCTATGTATGACAAATATGCTGCTTTTGACGTGGCTTTTATTATTTGATTTTGAGTATTACACTGTATTTGATTTTTTAAATTTGTTCACTCAATAGGTTTTGAATTATAACCTAAAGGTTTTTTTATTGCTTAAAATAAACTTAATTTTGTGACCTGGAAAGGTGGTCTAGGGAGGCATTTAAAGATTATTCGGAGAGAAATTGTTGTGCAAAATCCTATGGTCAAGTTTCTCAAAAATTAATTGCAGCGATCTAAGGACAAAAACCTGTTTTCTTTTTTAGCATGGGTCCTGTTTTTAGTAAAAATATCACTAAATTGACCAAATAATTATATACCAAAATCGTAGATTTGTATGTTATATGGTCAAAGCACACTAGGCGCTCAGGCCCCGCTTACCGACCGGTCAAATATTTAATATGTCACTTAAATGTTACTCAAGGTCATTTATTTAAAAAGCATGTAAAATATTTTATCGAACCGTGAGCGTACCGAGACTTGAGCGCCTAGTGTGCTTTGACCTTTATACATCATTAAAATTTATCGAATTAAAGTATAAAGATTGCAGGTAGTATATTAACAGTCATATCAGTTACGATTTTGCCTAAATTGCAAGAATTTTTACGATAAAAAATATGTTTTTATTAGTCTTATATAATGGAGGCGACAAATACATGTAATTTTCCTAATAATTACATTTTAAGGATCTTATTATTTGATATCCATAAATTTGTTTTTCTTATTAAGCAAAATATGGTGCAGATTTCTATTTATTGTTTTGTTTTGGCAAATTAGCTAAGCTATAAAAAATATATATTTGCTATTTTGTAGCAAATTTATTTTAGATAAGGTCTACCGTGCTTAGATTACAATTATTTGCAACACTTCTAAAAAAGGTCGTTTTTACTCTGCAAGAGTTACCTACAGTAACTGTTTTGAAGCTTGGCTTTCGGCAATAAGGCAAAAAAAATGTTGTAATAGAGCTTATTATAAATGTTTTTAACATTTAAGATCCCGATGATTATAAAAATTATTTACTCTTTTTCTATATAGTATGTATGTATAAATACTACTTGAAGTCCAATTAAAAATTTTACACTCCCTTGACCTTTTTTCCTTTTATCCTACAAAATTAACAACAATATCAGTTTATTGGGTTAATTCTGTAGTTTTTAAATCAATTATCTTTTTAAAGATCGTCGTTTTTTTATGGTAGAATGTGAGTAAATCAACTTTTATATGTCCCAGAGCATAATCACTATGTTTTTATTAAAAACAGAAAATATAAATAAATTCAAGTGTTTTTAGCGACTTTTTTTATTAATTTTAATTAAAACAAATCATTACCAAATAATAATTGTTATTATTTCTTCAACTTATGGCTTTTAATAGTTCTTTAAGTGATTCAAAGTGACGTGTTTTATAAGTTTACTCTTAGTTCCTTTGCAACATTAGTATATATAACTTTATATTACTAAAAAGGCTTGTATTCAAATAACTGTAAATTTAAAAATTATTATTTGGGTATACTACTTATTAAGAAAAGGTTATGCTATGTTTAATTAAATTGTTTAGTTTGGCATTTTTAAAAATATATATTTGGTCCCATAAAAATTCCGTCACACCGTATCGTATGTCCGTCGGACAACCACGATATTTTTAAAATCAAAGTATAAATGGCGTAGTGTGTACACTGTCGGTAAGTCAGTATTTTTGGTACATGATTACGACCATTCATCATTTTTTTAATCAAAACAGTGGCCTCAGTCGACCAAGTTTCGCCAAAAAAAGCGGTTGGCTTTAATATGCGTCCGTCGGACAACCAGCAGAAATACGTAAGTAATTACCATTTTTAATAAGTTATGTTGTATTTGATCTAAATATTACTGTGAGCTGAAAAAAATGTCAAAAATAACATATACTTTATCAGACAATTCAAGGCTCAAAATTTTTTAAAAATGTCCGTCGGACAACCAGTCCCTTGGAAAACCAGTCACTTGAATATCTGAAGAAAATTATTAATAAATTATGGTGTTTTGGATAGTATTTGATCTAAATTTTACTGTAAGCATAAAAAAACAAAAATTAACTATATTTTATCAGACAGTTTAAAATTTTAAAAATGTCTGTCGGACAACCAGTCTCTTGAAAAATCAGTCACTTGGATAACTGAATTGTTGTCCGTAGGACAATATGATTATTCTTGGAATATGGTAATATGGCTTGATGATTGACAAGTTAGTTAGCTCTGTTGGTATTGACCCTGCATTTTGATACTGGTTGTTTTGGGTTCAAACTTTGTGTACATGATGAGGATTGTACCTAACCTGACCTAACCTGATTGGAGGATGTACCTAATGAGAATTTTTCTGGTTTTATTCTTGAAACTGATTAAAGTGCTCTCCTTATTACAGATAACAGGTAATGAAGTTATGACCTATTATTTAAAATAAGTAAATATTACAATAAAAGTTCATATAAATATGAAAATTTTAAAACTGGGACAAAAAAAGTTGATTGACCCATGTCTTCTTATTAAAAAAATAACTAAATAATGTAAACCTTAGCAATAATTAAACAATAAGCTTTTTTTTACTTTTTTCGAAAGTAACAATTCATAAAGTGACACATAGAGTTTTTGCAAAAGAATGCCATAATTAAAACCTTAGATGGATAATTATTTTACGTACAAAAAATAAAGGTATACCTACAGTAGTATAGGGTAACAGATATTTTAATAATTGATAGATCCACAAAATTTAATCCAAATGCTATATTATTAAAAATATGAGGAAAACAATTTTTCATTTTTTTTGTTACGTTTTCAATCTCCTATAAAACATGAAGACCAAAAACAATTCACAATCTTTGTCGTACGAGCATTATTTTCTAGAGTTTCCTATCAAAAAGAAAAGGTCTGAATTGCAATTCTTTGTTAGTAAATTCAGTTATGAATAGTTTATTTTTCAGCAGCGAATAAAGCAAGATATTGCTTATACCGTATTTGTGACAAATGGTGGATAAAAATGCTGCTATTACTGATAGAACATATCTGTGTTTGCATAAATACAAGAAGTATAATAGCCTTAAATCAATAAACAAACAAGGGTTTAGTCACATTTAAATATTTTAAGAAGAATATAAACAGTCATTATATTTTTTGGCAGTATGACCATTTGGCAACACTGCCTTTGGACTGGTAACAGCACATCTATGGTCATAAAACAGTTTATCTATCAACTTAAAGTCATAAACAAAATAAATAGCAGTCAATATGGTTTAGCCTAAATTGATTTGATGTATCACTGGTTGCCGACCCGCTTTAAATATGCATATAATACATATTGTTTTCTTAGAAAAGATAGACTTTAAAACATTTTAAAAAATAGCGTTAAAAGCTCTTAGTAATCAGAGGATGATTAAAAAAAAAAGAATATGTAAATTGGTACAGTAAAATTCTCTAAATAAGTGTCTGAAAATTTTGGCTTCATGTTTAAAGTATACATATAAAATATGTAGATTACCATTTATCGAATGAAATTACCAGGTTGAAAGATAGATCTATAAATCTAAATAGTATTTATGTTACAATATAAATTTATAAACGAAATTTGTTATGGGTTCATAAATAGGTTTAACTACGCCAGTAAAGTATATTGACACCTTAACTTGCATTTTATAGTCCCCTTGAAATAACTAGAATAGCTGCGAAAATAATTAACAATGGAAAATAATTTAAAATAGTGGCATTACATTGATTTAGGTATGCCCTTAAAATCAAACATTTTTTTTTAACTGTACTGTAAAAACGAAAGAAAAATATGCTGAAATTTTCAGCCCATAATAAACATTAAGAGGTACATAATTAAAATTATTGATTTTTTAAGAGTGGTTGCATTTTTTATACAAAATCTTAGAATTAGTAACTCTTGAACCTTCGACCAATTTATATTTTTAAAGGAGCTTAAACTCTCTACAAAAAAGCTTTCTTGGGAAATTTCTGTAGAACGAGCCGTTTTCTTGTAATCGGGATTTAAACATTAGTTATTTTTTTTTACTTAGTTTCTGGATTTTTTTAACTACCATCAATATCAATATCCTTATAAAACAAGTATTTATTCTTAAAAAATTATGCTCTACAAAAAAGGTTTCTTAACATTTTTCGATAAGTTCATTCCTTTCAAAGTTATTCAATGTTGAAATAAATTTTCATTTTAATTTCAACATTGAACAACTTTGAAAGGAATGAATTTATCGAAAAATTTTAGGAGACCTCTTCCGTAGAGCATAAAATTTCCCGTAGGAATAATTATTTGTTTTACAAAGATATTGATATTTATGGTAGTTTAAAAAATCAAGAATCTAAGTGACAAAATAATCATAAAGGCGGATTACAAGAAAACGGCTCGTCTACAAAATGTATCAAGAAAGCTTTTCTTTAAAAATTTTCTTTAAAAATATAAATCAGTCAAAGGTTTAGGAATAACTGATTTCGAGATTTTGTATAAAAATTAAACAATTGTTGAAAAATCAATTATTTTAATGATACACCTCCTAATCTTAATATTAGGGGTCAAAAATTTCAGGATATTTTTTTCGTCGTCATAAACAATATTTTTACAGTACCGTTGAAAAAAATTGCTTGTTTTTTTTTGGTCCAGCCTACTGTATACATAAAAAAATATCAAAAAATATTGTGTAACCCATTTAAAGTTAAAAATTCATTTTTGATTTAGGAAAAACAGTTACTACACCCGCCACTGTCAAATTTGGTGTGAAAAAATAGATGATTAAGTGCTTTGAGCTTATCATTTCCAATCAAACCAAAATGCATCTCATTACCACTTTGTGTCAGTGTCAGTTTTAATTAAATTTGCAGCATAGCAGCATATGCAATACTATAAATCAAACGTGTACATCAGTCCCATTTTTCTGTCTTATGATTTATTATTTTTAAGCTACCGAATTGAAAATTGAGTGTGAACTTTATATCACTCTCAATTAGCTTTTAAAATTGTTCATGAGATAAAACAGAAGAGTTATGGAGAGCTTTGCTTGACAGGGGATTTTCGGATATTTTTGTTAAACGCCGAAACGTTTTTTAAGTTAAAGTGAAAAATGTCCGGATTTGGAGTTTTTAGATGATAAACGAATAAACGGGGGATTTGCTATGTTTTTTTCGTTCTTTAGTGTGTTAAAAATATTTTTATACAGTGACCGCCAGAAAGTTAGATACATAATATTAAAAAATATATTCTAAGAAGTAATAAAACGTTTACTTTTTTATAGACCATTATTATTATTATTTTAAAGTTATAATTCCTCCCGTATATTTTATTTGCATTTAAAAGAAACATCAAAGGGCTTTAAAAAATAAAATTATTTAAATAGAAAATGTTCTGCTACAACAGTATTAAATACTACTGCACATTATTTGCTACAAAGACGAAGCAAGTTTTATTACAACGTGTGCCTGGGGCCTATAGTGCTACACATTGTAACTGTGTAGGTTACAATTGCATGAATATTTACCAGATTTTTTCCGTGTGGCTATCCTTAAGAGTTTTATAGTAAACTAGCAATGTTTAATACACTGTACCATTACCACCATATTTCCAAAACTATAAGAGATAGATATTTTAAATGTTAAAGTTATTTTTGAAATACTAAAGTGGTACTTCAATATACGAATTGTTTTATTTTAAAATGCTTGTTTACTACCAAACTTTTCTTTTAATAATGATTACGTTTTTAAAGCTATAACAAATTGGATATCTCACATGGACATGTAGACTTTAGTAAATCTCTCTGATAGATTTTTGTATGGTGACAGGATTCCATTTTAACAACGCTATTTTACTGTAAATGGAAAACACGATTTTTAATTGTTTTTTCCAATCTTCAATCATTACAAGCGACAAAATGCTATGAGTTTGGAAATTATTACAATTAAGTATTATACCTAATAAGTTTCTAATTGCGGACCTTATATACACTTAACAGTACTTTTTATTTTATTTTTTTAACTTAAATTACAAATTTATTAATTTAAGCTCATATTTATATACAGGGTGTTTTCTACTGTAAGAAATTTAAGGGGCTGATTTTTTATGTATTTTTATGCAAAAACTTCCCATAAACATTTGTCCGCACTTGCATCCTTACTGAGATACAGGGCGTTAAATAAAAAAAAGTAGGTATTTTTTAATATCCTAAAAACCCTTTAGCTGATTTAAATGATTTTTTTTCACTTATTAAATGTAATAAAACGCTAATAAAGCTCTGACCAGTTTAAGCTTATTGGGCACAGTGGCGTCTCAGTAGGTACCACAGCCTATATTATTAAGAAAAAAGTACGCTATTGACTTTTTTTGTGTCTAGCTTTGTTTTTGATAAAAACAAAATCAAGCCACTTTTATTTCTTCTAAAAGTACCGATAGACATAGACAAATGGTATAAAAACAAAAATAGGAAATCAACAACTATTTTTCTTAAAATAAATGAGTAGTCGTTGTTCTTATTTACTAAGGTTAAAAGTATTAATTTTTTAATTTTCGATTTAATTTTGCGTTGTTTATGGATGCTTTTAGAATGACTTAAAGTGGTTTCATTTTTTTTCGAAACCAATGCTAGATAAGAAGAATATACAAAAGCCTAAAAAGGTGCACTTTAAGTTGCTTAATTCGATAAAATATAAAAAGTTTACAAAAACTCAGTGGCGTACTTTTTTCTTTAAACAAAATATTATTTTGCTTTTTTCCAAAATAGAATAAAAAAGTTTATTAAACATTTTAAGAAAATTAAAACTTTTATATACTATGAAGAACTATTCGGTTCTTGCACAATATAATAAAAATTAAAATAAGATTACTTTAAAAGAAATAAAATAATGAAATATTTAATATAAAGGTACTTACGATACAAAGGTTTCAAACTCTAAACTAAGTATTTAATTATTTTATTTCTTTTAAAGTAATCCCAATTTTTATTATAATGTGCAAGGACAGAATAGTTCTTCATAGTATATAAAAGTTTTAATTTTCTTGAAATGTTTAATAAACTTTTTATTTTATTCTGGAGAAAAGCCAAATAATATTTTAAATGTAATCTCCTAGAAAATAGATAAAGCTTAAAATACTTTTTTCTTAATAATATTGGCTGTGGTGCCCACTGAGATACCACTGAGCTTAATAAACTTAATCTACGTACAGCTTTATAAGGGCCTTATTACATTTATTTCTTATTTTTTCTTTTAAATTGGTTAACGGGATTTTAAGATATTTAAAAATACCGACATTTTTAAAAACTTTAACGCCATATACATCAGAAAAAAACAAGCCCGGAAATATGTTTGGGGCAATTTTTTTATAAAAAGACATAAGAAATCACCCCCTAAGTTTCATAACGTATTTAGAAAAATTCCTGTATAAATGGTATTTTAACTTTTAAACCAATTGTATTTTCAACACAAGTCTGCCTTAAAGGGAATGCAATAAATAAAAGGTTGTTTTCTCTAAATTTAATATTCTAAACTTCCAGTTACCCGAAGTTTAAATTATTTAAATTGCACACACCGTATATTAAAGTCACTTGTGTTTTTATTTATAGCAGTGCCAATTCTTTCAGCAATAAATTAAGAACACGTATACAGGTAAATAATTACTGATTATTTTTGCAATTTAAGCATGGCATATTGTTTTACCTGCATTTCTCGTTACGAACCCGGCAAACACAAAATCGTAAAGTAGAGATTTTAATTATTTTTCGAAACAAAGGTGCCAACAGCACGTTTTAAGCGACAATGCGACTGCATACAAAATGTGGTAATTTAAAACCTCTAAATGAGACTCCAAACATGTATGTGTCCCATGCGCTTTTTATACCACGTGGTATATATAACCAAACAATTATCCTTTTTAAATTTTTACTTATAATTTTTTCCACTTACACTCTCCACAAAAATTTTTGCATATGCTCGTTTTTTCCATAGACTTCATTTTTTTAAATTTTAATGACTATATTGCTTTTCTTAAGGAAAAATTGTTTTAAGTTGGGAATATATTTTCAAGAAAATCCATATTCTTCTTGCATATATTTTATTTTGTTTAGTAATTAGGTTATCAAGAAAATCAAAAAAGAAAATGGTAAAGAAAAGGTAAAGCTATAACTTAGGCATGACCGTTGTTATTTACTGTTATCAATACATCCTATAGGGAAATACCCAGTTAAAAACAATTTTTTTTTAACGCCCTGTATGAGGCGCGGTTGAAAAGGAGGGATCAATTTTGTGATCATAAAATATTAGAAATCAGTAAGGGTATAATTTAATCACAAATGAGTTCGGGTACTTTTTTAGCAGCACTTTGTACAGGGCGATTAATTTTTGTTATAATTATTTATTAAAAATAGTCTGATTGCTGACTACAACGTATTCCTAAACGTTTTTCGTTAAAAATGCTAGCTGAACATTTTATCCAAGATACATTTTCTCAATAATATGATTGGCAAACAGCCAGTGCTAAAGAAGCAAAACCATACACATATATCTGTTTGTTTACCTAATTCTTGAAGCTCATCAAACCACATATATTTGTGTGCATCCATCAATACCTAACGATAAATACACACTGCGCTGAAGCCTGATTTACATTTAATTTGGTTTGATTTATTCTATTTAATTACACGATTTTCTAAATTTACATCTTATGAGTAACACGGCCATAATCGACGTCATGACACGATTTAACATAATAATCATTTTGTTTTATGTGTGTTTCAGATTTATTATTATCAATTTCAGTTTACACTTGGTGTTCTTTGAGTTCGTATAAACAAATCACTTTTATTACGATTTTTGTCTATTTTGAAGTACTTATTGTGTAATTTTACATAAATCACATGCTTATAATAAACTTTTGATCACGGATCTGGATGGATTGCCAATGTTATTACCTACGCGAAACAAAAGTTACTTTTTATGGGCAAAAAAATATGTTTGTGCACTTTGGTACCAGTAACCCCCGAGGTTTGACGCGCGGCCCCTAAACACACTACCTGCATTGTCGGAAAGAATTTATCAACGCTTTGTCAGGGTTTCGTTCGAAGTACGGTAGCGAAAGACCGTGTATAAAGAGCACGGTGTGCCAGTAGTTCACTCTGCTATGGCTTTTAAGTACGCATTTTCGTAGACCCCCGATTTGTTCACAAGATCGCAGAAATCCAAATATGCTTCTAGCCACTGCCGATCTACATGTGGGTTATCAATGCTTTTGATTGATACGGAAAACTTAATATAATTTAATAAATAAAAACAAGGTTTTCAGAAAGAAAACTGACCATGGATTCGTGTTCACGTCAAAAAGCGTTTTTTTAGCCCATTTATTTAACGGCCTTAATTGTGAAATTTAGGGTTTAAAAACAGCTCCTAATTGGTAACGAAATGGTCATAAATGATTACTAAGTGTGACAAATTGATATATACCAACGTTTACAGCGTGTTTAAAATATCAAGGTCATCAAAAAAATTTAGCGCCTTAAAATAATCATACATGGCTCAATCAAATAGAATGCAATACGTCACAAAATGGTCACCATTGGTCAGTAATAGTCAATTCATTTAGAGCTTATTCAATGCTATGTAAATTAGTCACGATTGGTCAGTCGGTTTTAGTGACCTACTGACCAATCGTGACCAAGTTTTGTAGCATTGAATGAGCTCTGGTTGTTTATATTGAGGCGCTACATACAGTGTGTCTACGTAAGTTGGCGGCATATGGAAAACTCTTTTTATTATTAATTTCACAAAAAAAAAAGTTATTCTTTATAAAAAGTTCTGCATGGTCCAAAACCTAAAATGCAGTCATCAGTATCATGTAATTGTGTCAGTCATGTACGAGGTTTGGCCAAAAATGAAATTTTTGCTTAAGAGTACAGTACCTGTATTTTTGCTAATATCGCAAATTGTTATAAAGAAAAGATGTTTAGAATTAAAAATTACTTCCAAATATGCAATTTTGTTCATTTCCAAAAAAATAAAAATTTTTGATTTTTTTTTCTGCGAAAATCGAGAAAATTTAAGTTTGTACATTAGTGCATTGTACATTCCTCTTGTTTTACTAACAAATAATTTAAAAAGTGTATTTTAAAATTTAAATTATAAAATATTGTGCACTAATGTACAAACCTAAATTTTTACCATTATTGCAGAAAAATTTTTTTTGAAATGAACAAAATTGCATATTTGAAAGTAATTTTTAATTCTGAACATCTTTTCTTTATAACAATTTGCGATATTAGTTAAAAACAGCTACTTTACTCTCGAGCAAAAATTTCATTTTTGGCCAAAGCTAGACCATGCAGAACTTGTTATAAAGAATAACTTTTTTTCGTAAAATTAATAATAAAAAGTTTCCCATATGCCGCCAACTTACGTAGACACACTGTAGATATGTTGTTTTATAAAACAGTGCAAAACCACCCCGGTATATTTTCTTTAAACTTTGACAAATCACTGCGACCCGACTGGCCGACCGTGACCAATTTATAAAGCGTTGAATGCTAAGTATTCACATTGAGGTGCTACATATATCTAAGTCCAAAACTAGTTTTAAACTACTCCTGTAAATTCTCCCTAACCACTAACCAATCGTTGTAACCTACTGATTAATCGTGCGAAATTTATATACCATTAAATGAGCTCTGAATGTTAATATTACGATGCTCCTTTTGCAAAAAACAATGTAAAACCACCGCTGTATATTCTATTCAACCTCTAACCAACTGCTGTGACCGACTGACCAATTGTAACCAATTTATTAAGCATTGAATGGGCACTGAATGTTGATATTGAGGTACTTCCTGTGTTTATGTAACAACTAATAATTTAAAACAAATTTTCTAAAATATATTTTACCGCTGACCAACTTCTGCAACTTAGTGACCAATCATGATCAATTTGTGACCAATTGATATCGCTTCGGATGAGCCCACAATTTCAGTATTGAGGTGCTAAATATTATTATGTAGCAAAAAATTAATGTTTTAATTAGTTTAATTTAATTCAGTATATTTGACCAAATATTAAATACCTATGATCAATTCTTCAATTGTTACTATTTTATAGAATTTGTTTATTGAATCTAAAATTTTAATTTCGGGCCGCTCACAAATTTTTCTCGTCCTTAAATGTCTTCATTTAATACAGAACTCCGTTAATCTTGCTAAATAATTAATTAATCATACTGCCCACTGTTGACCATTTTGACCAAAGTATCTTCTTGTGCAAAGAAGGCGTTTCCTAAATGCCTTAAAAATATCTGAATCGGTATAAAAGTTATCATAAAAAAACAATAATTAAAAAAAAATACACTACGTAGTTCAAAAACTAAGACGTTTAGAACATATGTTCATATGAAGTTATTTTCTTATTTTTTATTGCAAAATTACCCTTTAAAGTTTGTCGGATAAGTTGTGAAACACCCTGTATATGCAATAATTTTTTTGTTTTGAGTTATAAGTTGGAAAAAGTAATTAAGAAAGAATTGCTCTTTCTGTATTGTAGCTGGCTATAAATAAAATTGACTGTTAGTAAAATGGTGTTGGAATATGAAAAGCAAACGATTATATAAACACGTTTTAAACCATTTCATAAAACTACAGGGTAATAGCGAGTGCTATTAGACTAGCTTCATTTACCTAAAATATTTTTACCCTGCAGTTCTGTTAGTGGAGTTAGCATTACTTAAGTTGATTTATTTGTGTTAAATGGTTAGACTTTACTTGCAAGTGAAATAGTTAATTAGATTCTACGAAGCGTCGTATTTCTCGTAAGAGCTAAATATAATATAACCAAAAAAAAAATGGAATTTTATTTTCTTCATTTTAGGAATTTTATTATTATTATTTTTTGGTATTGATAGAAGCAATGAAATGATTTTTATTAGGAAGTGCAAGCTTAGCAGAGGTCATTGACTGTCATTGCGATGTCTTGTAAAAATAGGTAAATAATAAGAAGAACGGTTTTTCTTTGAAAGAGGTCATACAACTTATTAAAGAAACTCTTTTAACTTGACTAAAGAAATATGTTATCAGGTGATAAAGATATGTTTACCAGAAAGTACATATATTGATTCCTTTTTATGCTCGATTTAGCCAATTTTAAAATACACTCCGGGACAAAATAACCGGACATACAAAATTTTGTTCAAATTTAATTCTAAATATTTTTTTTACCGATTTCACTTATCTTTTGATCCGGTTGTAATTCCTTTTATCAAGATTGTTATTTAATGTGGGGATTGCAAAAGTTTTACAGGATTAGGTGTTATACAGGGAGAAGCCAAATGTTGCACTTTGACCCAAATTTTTGAACACCTTGTGGAAGAATTTGACGTCACAATTTTTAACTAGTATATTGAATTTTAAAGTTCCCATCTTTTTAAAAGCCCTTCAGCTTTTGGCCAACATCTAAAACAGTATAAATGATGCAGCAGAAAACTTTAGTATAAAAGTTTCTTTCTCCTGGTATTGTAGCTCCAATATTTATTATTTTTATTTATTAAAAAATATTCATTTTTTGTCATGCGCGATTCGCCACAGTAGGCATCGGTTAAAAATAATTTTTATGCATAAAAGTATTGATTTAAAAATTTAAAAACATTCTAGTGTCATCTTGACACCCTAAAGAATATGATTCTGCGATAATACAGCGTAACTTTTAAGTTGTTATATTCCTCTTAACATTGTCTAGAACACAAGAAAATAAAAATATTTATTAAATACAATTTTGCTTAAAAATGCCTCGTTTCCAAAATACAGGGTGTTAAAGTTTAAAAAAAATGCCTTTTTATCATAACTTTCCTACCACTCCAGGTGTCTACAAAATTTGGTATACTTTTTTGTTGAGGAAGGCTTTTAAAAATTTTACCAGTGGCGTTCGGACAAAATTTGTATTGTATTTTTTTTTCAAGAAAAAAATAGTACGCCACTGCTTTTTTTCGAATCTACATTATTTTTTGAAATATACTTTAACTTTGGAGTTAATTTGATCTCGTGTAATTTTTTCGTGCGACGAACGGTTTTCGGTTAAAAAATTAAAGCCATATTAATGCATGGCAAAATTGCTAATATTTGATATGGTGTATTGTATGTAAAATTTGTTTTTTGTCTAGTTTGTATTAGAAAAGAGTCAAAAACCAATATTACTACAAATTACACTTAATAGAAAAAATAATCAGTGGTTACAATTTTTAATAAAGTCAAAAACGAAATTTACATACTAAACACCATATCAGATTTTAGCATTTTTTCCAAGCTTCAATATGAGTTTTATTTTTTTAAACAAAAATCGTTTGTCGTACGAAAAAATAACGTGCAACCAAATTAACTCCAAAGTAAACAATTATTTTAAAAATATTGTTAATTTAAAAAATGCAGTTGCATACTATTTTTTCCTTGAAAAAATGCAATACAAATCTTGTCTGAACGCATGGTATAGAGACCTCATTTTTTGGCCAAAAGTCAAAAACTGCAAAATCCATAAAATGTGATGAACGCGACCACTTTATTATTACATAACAATTAACATACATAATTGTTATTACTTTGCTCAAAGCTATTAATGATAATAATTATAAGAAATCACCTTAACAGGTAGAAAAATTACAAAAATAAATAGCTAATATGTGTGATACTGATGACATATTAATAGGAAGCTGATTATTTGAAAAATGCCTTTATAGTACTTACATAATAATCTAATCTGAATCATGGTTATCTAGCTCTAGAGAAAAGCTGGATTGTTCGTCATTCTCGCTGTCTGAATTTTCATCTGAACTTGATTCGGAAGTGTTTAAGATTGACGATTGTGTCACTATACTATCTGTTGCAAGTAAAGAAAGAACTTCAGTGGGTAGATTTAATTTTTTTGGTGTTTTAATCGGCTTTGTAAACTTAAACTTGAAATCAGTGGATCCGAAGTATCTAACGCTCTACAGAAAACGTCGTGTAAGTTACTCATTCTGCTGCATTTTCTTGCGTGAAACTCTCGGTCTCGCTTATATAATTTATTTCGTGCTTCCGAAGCTTCTTCCGCAAAATAGCCTACCGGTAACACAGAATTGGCAAGAATTTGTTTAGAATGAATTAAAATTTTGTGCATGGTTGCAGGCATCGGATACCACGGATATTTTTCCATATACAATTTAGCGGTTTCAAAGCAGTACGTCTGAAATTTGTCAAGATCTAAGGGATATTGAGAGGACAAACAAATTAAAATTATTCTTAATTTCTTGATTAGATTTATATCAACATCGGTTATTTCGGAAAATAATTCGGGTTGACCAAATGCACGACGGGCCGTGTTGCCATCATTTGTATTACCACTGCCATTTGCTTTTGGTTTATCTACATGTAAACTCATATCATTCCAAAATTTCTTTTGAATGTTTTGTTTACGCTTACTAAATAAAGTTTTGTTTGCTTCTCCTTTTACCTGCCACATTTTAATATCAAGTCTGTATGAGATGTGCAGAACACATTCAAATAACCTAATCCATGAATGCAATGGACTTATTCCAAATTGTAGCGAGTTAGCTTTTGGTTCATATTCTTTGCAAGAAAAATCCGAAATTCTAACAAATTGTCGAGGAGTTGCACCGCAAACTGGACAAGCCTGGCTAGATTTTGTGTCCGTTAAAATATTTAAAACTTTGCCGTCTATTAAGGTCATGTATAACTTAAAGGTAATCTTTAAGACTTTACTGTTGGCCATTTCTATTTGAATATTACTGAGACTATTTATTTCAATATCAATGTCATGTTTCTCTTTTAGTATGTGTTCTTTGGTTTCCTTTGTATATTCTAATTTTAAGGGCCTACAGAAACGTACAGACTGTGGTGTTACATTATTCCACAAAATAACTTTGTCATCACTAACTAATCTAAGAGGAATAATTGTAGTTGCAAACAATGTTGAGTCTAAATCTGCTGCAGTGCCGATATTGTCAAATTTTTGCTTATAGTTAGATTGTCCACTGCTTCCATCAAAACCATAACTGAAAATCATCTCAGCATTTAAAAGGTCCTCATCACGCGAATCCATAACTCTTAAAATAACTTCTTCCTGTAATGTCACTATTCTCCTTGTAGTATGATCTAAAAGATTATTTAACGGCACCTTAGCTACACTATCGCTAACAGTCATTTCCGGAATCCTACAAGTTGACTTGCACAGAAGAATTTTTTCATATGCCGGGTATATATCACAATTTTTTGTTTTGTTAGCTAGGCGAATATTTAAATATTGTCGTTTACTAAAATTATTGTCTAGAATAAAGGCCAGGGCTTCTTCTGAAGTAAATGCTACGGGTTCTTTTCTTTGTGAGCAAAGTAATTTTCTCATCTTTTTGGTCGCGTAGGGCTCTTACTTACTTCACTTAAAACAGTAGCCAGGTCAGTGTTTCCCTTTTTACGTGCAGCCATACTAGCAGCCTGTACAAATAATAATTCTTCGTTATTTTTTTCTTGGGACACTTTAGCAGCTTCTCTTCTTTTTGACCTCTGTGATTTTTCCTCGTAGGATAGTCGTGGCCGTCCATGACTGGTGGATGGAGTTTCGTTGTCTATGTGGTCATAAGATAGACCAAAAATAGTTTCCGACTGTAACCACTCTCCATATTTGCTTTTAAAGAATGTCGGATTACGACCACATTTTTGCCACCTAGAAGACAAATTCACACAGAAAAGACGAACTTTTTCATTTAAATGTTTTTCTTGGGACATAGATAAACTCTCTAAGGAAAACGCACTGCCAATATACTTTAATAACGTATTAGTTTTTAGGCTTTTGTCGCTTTCTTCCAACCATATTTTAAAAAGGTCTGTATTTTTGAACCGGGACATCCTAAAAAATATGCTTTTTTAACATTCCGCAAAAAGTGCACTTTTATTTTTTGGTAGTATGATGGCAATAAAAAAAACCTATAGTTTTATAAAAATATTATTGCTAACATGTGCTAACACTTTTTTATTGGCCTACAGAAAGCAAATGTCTTTCCCAAGAATCGAGAAATAAACAGGTATTTACAATTACATCTACTATGGTTACAATAAAAAGAATATTTTATAAAAATCTTACAATTTTAAACAACATACCTACCTATTTAATTTTGGCTAAAAATTTCACAAAAATCGCTTTTTACGTTAAACTAATTTACTGTAGTAATCTATGTAGTGCACATACAAATAAAACAGTTAAAAGCAACTGGCAAAATTTCTTCGCTTTGTCTATACTGGTAACAAAATGTAAACGACTTGTCTATACAGGTTGCGCTAATTTATTTAAGATGGGATGTTTTCTTTCAAATATTAAGGAGTATTTGAGATTTGGTAAGGGTAGAAAAAGTGACTTTTGGCCAGTGAATGGGTGTTCATATACCACACTGGTAAAATTGGTTTTACAGTATGTATGTATGGGTTAAAATAAGTGTACCAAATTTTGTGGAGATATCTAAAGTGGTAGAAAAGTTATGATAAAAAGGCATTTTTTCTTAAAATTTTAACATTGTGTTTCGGAAACGAAGCATTTTCGAATATAATTTTGTTTAAAAAATGTTCTTATTTTCTTGTATTCTATAAAGTTTTAAGAGGAATGATTCAACTTAAAAATCACTGTGTATAAGTTTAATATTTTCTTAAATGTTATTTTTTAGTTGACACAATTTAAACAAAATCTAATTTTTTGTTAACCTAAAAAACATTGAACAAGATAATAAACTTAAAAAAATTTGCATAACTTTATGAAGTGCTTAATTAAAATGAACTCCTCGGAGCGAAAAATTTACAGATCAGTAATTTAAGGTTTTATATCGACGCCTTTTATGATAACCGAAACCCCTAAAAAACTACTAATTAACAAATGAATAACTTTTTGAAAAATGCTGATATACTTTTAGTATAGCGTAATCAGATTCTTTGAGGTGTCTAGATGATATCAGATTTTTTACATTTCAAATTAATATTTAATTGCATAAAAAAATTTAAAAGCCATGCTCTACTACAGTGGCGGATGGCGCATGTCGAAACCGCTGCGCGAAAGCCGAATTTCAAATAAAAATTATAAATAATGGAGCAATACATTTTCGGAAATCGAGGACATTTTTACCAAAATTTCCTGCTTTTTAAAAACTTTTATAATATCTAAGCTTACTTATACTTTTTGAGATTTTGGCAAACAGCTGGACGGCTATTTTTTCTCAGTCATTTGTTAAAATCTACTGTTTTTTTGCAGAAAATATTCAAAATACGTTATATGTCATTCCAAATCGTTTAAGCCATTAACCATATTTTTAGGACACTTGTAACTATTTTTCGCAGGAAATCAACTCCTCTACTAGACTAGGTCTCAAGAGGTCTCTTAAGTGCAAGGCAAATGTATCTTTTGCCTTCTTTTAAAGTAAATACGTTATGACATACATAAATAAATGTTTTCAATGTTTAAAATTTGTATTTATTTTTACAAAACACTTTCAAAAATTAGCAGGTTTTAAGTAATAAAATTACCGTTGACTTTATATTGCTAATCTTTATGAAACCACACTATTTAATATTATGTCTGAAGCTCAATAAAAGAGTGCCATAGTAATTTACATATTAAATGACACTGTATAATAGGTAGCACGTACCCAAGGCGTTAATTAATAAAATTTCTTTAATTATCAGAATAACTTCCTTTTATTCAGGATGAGGATATGGTTAATTTAGACTGAGCTGTCTACTAAATTGGTGGATTAAAGAACTTCTCTGACTTTAACTGCGGTAGTAATACTTATATATTAAATACATTTAAATTATTTGTTTTTCGTGGATATTGGGGTGGTTATTTTTTAAAAGTAGTTCTATGGTAGGTAATCTAGTTTTAATGTACATTACTGAGCAATTTTGTAGATATTGTGTGTTTAAGCTTTAATAATAAGAATTTATACAATGTGGATTTATCTTTCAATATTTTAAAAAGAAATGGGAAACGAAAATATAAAATCCATTAAGAATAAACTCGAAAAAACACTAATTTTAGGTTTAAAGCCAATATAATTTTGTATAAGTAAATAAACCATAATATCAAAATAGACAATACTTAGGCTATACTTAAATAAACACCTTTGTTACCGCAAAATATTTGAACAATGTCGCAGAGCAGAACATAGGAAATCCCATGTAAATTTTAGGGAGTTAATTATTGGCTCCCCTGTATATTTAACAGAAAAAATGTAAAATAACTTTTGAAGAGAACAATATGGCAAACCCTGGTGCCTAGATTCAAAAAATGTAATAAGCAAATCTTAAATTATTCAATTAAATGTAATTGCAAAATTTACAAATTTTCGGTTCAGGTAAAACCAAACAGACAGCAGCTACAAGCAAACAATGTGTTATAAGGCTTTGTCAAACCTTACGTACAACCAAATACAAGGAAAAGAAACTTTTTTTTGTAATTTTGCAATTGCATTTAATTGAATAATTCAAGATTAGCCTATTAAAATTTTTTGAAACTTGGCACGAGGGTTTGTCATAATGGTCTCCTTAAAAAGTAGTTTTACATTTTTTCTGTAAAATGTACAAAGCAGCCAATAATTAACCCCTGAAAGTAACATGGGATTTATGAAATACAAAAAAACATGAGAGTCAAGTGCCTTTAATCAACGATTTTTTGTTATTGTGTACATTTTAGCGACATTTATTTTAGGCAGAATAATAGAAATTCCAAAAACAATGTAAAAAAATGTCTATATAGTTATCACTAAAAATTTTACAAAACTTATACACTTTTACATAATAAAATAGGTTTATTGAGGTGGTCTTTATTTAGGGTATGTTTATTTTTTTGCTCACGATGACGCCAAATAGGTTTTAAATATATCAAAAAATTGTGGCAAATTGCTGCTCTTAATTTTAAAATTAGTTTGGCCCACCAAAGTGTTA
The DNA here is from genome assembly GCA_014170235.1 of Listronotus bonariensis. Classification (NCBI taxonomy): domain Eukaryota; kingdom Metazoa; phylum Arthropoda; class Insecta; order Coleoptera; family Curculionidae; genus Listronotus; species Listronotus bonariensis. The sequence goes on from JACEGR010000008.1 coordinate 573,571, forward strand.
AGTGAAATTAAAAAACAAAAAAGTTCTGTTAATATTTTGATTTTTTTAGTTAATCACTAATGAACGGATCATATCGACACATGAAAATTCCTGTTTCAAATTTAACGCTTTACAAAAAGGTATTTTATGATTTATTGCTAACTTATTTGGTTTAAACGTTATTTGAGGTCAAAATCATCAAATAACAAAAAAAAGCACCTAATATTAATGATTTTATTGAATACCTTTTGAACCAATTAAGTCAAGAAAAATTATAGACTCTTTTTGTAGAGCGTTAAATTTGCAGCAGGAATTATCATTTGTCGATATGATCCTTTCATTAGTGGATCACTTAAAAATTCCACAGTAATAATAGAACTTTTTCCATATTACTTTTACTTAATACTTTGGCTGTCATGGAGGCCGGTTTAATTTTGAAATTAAGAGCAGCAATTTCGCATGAATTTTCTTGTGGTATATGATGATAACCTATTCAGAATAATAATGAAAAAAATTAAACATACCCTAAATAAGGAGCACCATAACAAACCCAGTATAAGTTGGATCCATTTATAAAGCTCAAGTATCTATCTTACAATAGAGACCTAATGGAAACATAAAAATATTTCCTATAATATGACGTAATTAAATAAATTTCAGCTGCAGCAATAAAGTAATTAGGACCAGCAAGAGTTGTCAACATAGTAATTCTTTCAACTTTTATACCGAAAACTCTCCTTTGTTTCGGGGTCTATTTACGAAAATGCCTGCCAATAATAAACCAGAACGAGGACAAAGCAATTTTAGGGCTCTATTGCAAGGAATTAAGCAAGAGTTAAACTTCCCCACAATAAATTAATTTTACCGGGCTTAGAATATTAATCGATGGATTAGTAATTCCCTTGCTCATCTACAAAATTATACGGCCGATGATTACAGTTCCAAATTTTGATTTACTGTCTGTTGGCTGGTATCTCCCATTATTGCTTTCTTTATGGTAAATAACGAAAGCTCTTACTTAACACTTCATAGGCACTTAGGGCAATTAAAATATGATTTAATGCCCAATATAATTAAATGAATTATGTAGTAGGGGGTAGATAAGGAATGCTTCGTGATAAGCGTAGTATTAACAAATTTATGGATGGCAATTATTGTAGTACTTTAGATACCGATAAATTTCTAAGTTGGTTTAATGGGATTTGGTTTTTTTACATTTCCTAAATAAGGAATATTTTAAGAATATTGTGTAAAAATTTGAGATAAATCGGATTTAAATTAGAAAATATACAGTGGTTTAAGTAATTACGCCTCATCTATGACTTATAAACTTTTATTTTCAAATTTTAAGTGCTCTGAACTTTAAAGCGCTTTTTTACAACTGACTTGTTTAGTCGTTGACCACCATAAGTTCAAAACTTCTGCACCGATCTTGTTAAATTTTTTACCACTATTTTTTGCATAATTTTCTAGGTAAGGCTGGAAAGTTTCTTTTTTATTTGTTAATATTTTTAATTTTTATAATAAGAACAAGGCGGTGTTTCACTCAAAAATCACATTTTTCATTTTAAGTAAAAAATTATAATTTTAAAAAACGCTCTTGGCTTTATTAGAGGAAAACAATTATTTAATACACAAACCTAACTTTTTAATTTTAAATGATCCATAACCGAGATATTTATGATGGTCAGTGCAATTAACCTTTTTCTGGGGAGACTTCCGAATAATTGCTGCCATTGCCGATTTTTTTTTTAATTTCCCAATAAATGAACAGGGTGTCCGGATTTTGATGCAACTGCAGGATATTTTGGTTGTTATTAGAGATGAAGACCAGAACTCTTGCTACTTTTTGATGAAACAGAAGATGACATCTAAAAGATTTTTCATGGCCCCCTTGGTTTGTGAACTGATTCCTTTAAAATTTAAACTTCAGTAATAATTTTGGTAATACTTTTATACATGATTTTTCATTGTTTTGTTTTGAATCGAATGTTTTTCTAAAAATTATGAATACATACTAATTTTGGACACTGATATGAGTATAAACACATTGGCGCTGATCCAAAATGTTTAGTTTTGGTTGGTAGTATAAAAGTCAGTGGAAAAAATTATAGGTTTCACACTGAATTCTACGTAAAAATCCCCAAAATTTTGTTATTTCCATATTGTTCCTATCTGTATTATCAAGCAAGTAACAAGTGCCAGAGACCTAATTGACAAAATTTAAAAAATATTTTGTATCTCCAAAACGAATCTAGTTAGCCATGATTTACTTTTACCAATAAATTTTTTTCAAAAATGTTTAGTTTTTAATTAATTAATCAGTATATCAACTTAAGGAGTTGACGTGTGAATAGGGGTGCTGGGCGGGGTAAAGAAGCTAAACATTTTATATTGCTGTAAAATTTAAAAAAATTGTAAACTGAACTTAACATTAAAAACATTAATTTAGGGTTTATAAATAAAATATACCTATTAAGTATTATACATTTTCGGAAAACTTTTATCCGCTATAATTTAATTAATAAAAATATACAGGGTATTCCATGAAAAAAATCCTATGTTTGGTTCATATCCCAAAAATATAATTACAAAAAATCTAACTGGTCTTTACGTAAAAATATTTACTTATATACCAGTTCTTTTCCACCCTTAACTTTGGAAGATGAAATTAGTTCTACATCGAAAGGAAAGGCCGAACTATTTGCTAAACAATTTGCTGCCAATTCAACCCTTCATCCACCTGTCAATCATCCAATTCCAACTGTTCCCCCAGTTCCTCACAAAATGCCAAATATGATTTTTAAGGTAAAACACATTAAGCGTATCCTTTCTTCTCTTAACACCAAGAAATCGTCTGGGCTAGATGGAATACCAGCAGTCGTTTTAAAAAAATGTGCTCCTGAACTTGCACCTATTTTAACCAGGCTCTTTCGAATTTCTTATGACACGGGTATATTTCCAGACAGCTGGAGAGCTGCACGTGTCCAGCCTATTCCCAAGAAAGGATCTAAATCTCTTCCATCCAACTATAGACCCATTTAACTCTTCTCAATGCTTTGTAAAGTAATGGAGAAATCCATTAACTCGCAAATTCTAAGGTACTTAGAAAAACATAAAATTTTACATGACAGGCAATACGGATTTCGTCACAAGAGATCTACAGCAGATCTTCTTTCCTTCGTTTCACACAACTGGAACAAGTCTCTTGAGTTTCTAGGTGAGTCCCAGATCGTTGCTCTTGATATATCTAAAGCTTTCGACAAAGTCTGGCATGACGCACTTCTTAATAAACTTCCCTCTTACGGTCTTCCAACTAAACTCTGCTCTTGGCTCTCCAGTTATCTTTCTAATCGACGTATATCAATCATTGTTGATGGCCACTCTTCAAGCTTTCACAAAATTAATGCTGGAGTGCCTCAGGGTTCAGTACTAGCACCAACTATGTTTCTTCTTCACATCAACGATCTTCTTTCTTCCACAACCAATCCAATTCATAGCTATGCTGACGATAGTACCCTTCACTCTACTTTTCAGATTCCAAAACCAATTTCTCAACCCGACTTGGAAAGCAAACGCAGGGCGATGCAGATATCTCTTTCACAGGATCTCAATTTGATACTGAAGTGGGGCGCCAAAAATCTCGTTCAATTTAATGCATCCAAAACACAATCATGTTCCTTGTCGCGAAAAAAATCATTAAACACTCATCCTTTGCTTATGAGTGGCCAGGTTTTGCAGAGCGGGGACACATTTAACCTTGTGGGCGTCACATTTGAGAATAACCTTAACTGGCATAAACACATTGTATCTATAGCCACCGCGGCTTCAAAAAAGCTTGGATTTCTTTTTCGAGCCAAAAAGTATTTTTCTCCTTCCAATTTATACACTTTGTATGTGTCCAAAATTCGACCCTCTCTGGAATATTGTTCTCATGTCTGGGGAATGGCATCCCCTACAACCCTCAGCATTCTTGATGCCATTCAAAGAAGGGCTGTTCGTCTTATTAATGATCCTTTACTTACTCAAAGACTTCCTTCTCTTGCCCATCGTCGAGCTGTGGGAGATCTATCGCTCTTCTATAGATACTTTTACGGCTTCTGCTCCGACGAATTATCCAGTATAGTCCCTCCTCTTGCAGTTCCCAACAGAGAAACTCGTGGTGCCGCGCGTATGCATCCCTATACAGTTCAATTGGACAGGCCCCGAACTTCCCATTTCGTTCGTTCTTTTATCCCTAGAAATTCTAGACTGTGGAACCTGCTGCCAGCGGAGGTCTTTCCTTCCCCCAAATCTTAAAGTTTTTAAGTCCCGTGTTAACAAACTTCCTCTTACCCTGCTTAAGACACCCACGGTACGTTAGTATTTAGGCTTTTAGCCTTCGTGGATTGTCCAAAGATAAAAACAAAAAAAAAAGTTTTTCTTTTATTGTAAGTTACAAGAAAACTGAAATATGAGGGGGTCCGAAAATGAAAAAAATCAATTTTGCCTTGTATGTCACAAACGAAGAGGGCCATACAAAATCTTTTAGTGTCATCTTTTGTTTCATTCAAAAGAAGCAACAGTTCGCTAAAACCGTAAGTCTCTATCTCTAATAATAGCCAAGATTCTCTGCAATTGCAATGATATCATTAAGTTTAAAAAATAAATTTTAATTAAATTATAATGTTTCGTAAAAAAATATAAAAATGTATCACTTTGAGCATGAAAAATCATACTCCCCTTTAAATATGTATTGTTTTAGCCCTTAATAGTGTCCTGTATACACAAGCAGGTAGATATTGGATAGAGATTGGACACTTGATAGAACCTTGCAAAATATGTTGACGCGTCAGTCTTCTTTCCACGCATTGGCAAAAATTGCCCATGAAAGTTTTAAAGTCGCACGACGTGCATAGTATTTTAACTATAAGAATTTTTTAAATAAAAATTTAGGCTAATAAATACTTCTTTTATTGGAACTCCGGCTCAATAATCCAAGAAAGTCAAATATTTCTGTAGTTTAACAAGATATGACAAAGAGTTTTACATAAAAGTTGAAGAGTTTCCAAACAAGCATGTTTTACATTTTGGTGTATACAGAGCGTCTGAAAAAATAGTAGTAACTGAAAACTTGTTGTTTTTTTAAGTTGTATCCCAATTTATTTTTAAGAATCAGATTCAGCATAAAATTTTGTGTTTTGATCTTCTAAGAAGTGTTCCAAGGAAAAAAAACAATTAAGAAATTACTGTAAAACCGAAGACCATCCTGTATAAAGGAAATTGTATGTATATGGATGTTCATTTAACCAACAATTGTGTTTAACGTAATCATTTTCATAGCAAAGCTATAATTATGGGCGGTGCTAACAAACAAACCTCTTTAAATCTCATTGTAAATCATCTTTGTATCTGCAATTCCATATAAGTTATACGTGTGATTTATTGACAAGTTAAGCAAATACTTCTCAGTTTCCTTAATTTTCTGTCTATATAAATACATCCAAATTATTAATAACAAGAATTTCTTGACGAATCAGTAATTACCAAATGAGAAAAAGTAGGGTAAGACCTGAAGTGAACACTGATGATGACCAAAATTTTAATGTGTAATCCAAATCGTTTAAAACTGAGCTACACCAGCAACTAACCAGAAAATTAAAATATTTTGTGTATTAAATAACTACATTGTGTCATTGTTAACATTTTGCTTTGTTTTTTTTTAGTGGGATGGGAAAAATTACGATGACTGTAGCTCGAAAAAGTGTATATTAGAACACATGTTTATAGAGGAAAAAAGTTATATTTTGACCTAGAAAATACGTCTCTTATACGTTTGTACTGAATTTTAAAACACCCTGTATTTAAAACTCAACGAAGCCTTACATACAAATTATAACGGTTAACACTTGGGTTTTGTTGCTTAAGCTTAAACATTCTTTATTAACGGCTATTTTGTAACGCAGAGTAAATGGTAACAGAACCATTTAATACGAGCAAAACAAAAGATCAGGCGGAGGTCATATTTAATTACTGATTTTGACTGGTAACGCATATATTGTAATATACTTTAGGTAGTGAAGGTACTGCCAAATATACCTAACAAAATGCCTTAAAAAAAAACAGAAAAGTCATCAGAAAGTAAAACTAAGAAAAACGTGGAAAATTATTCGTTTTAAAACTTATTCACTATGGTTTTAAAAATACAGTGTGTAATTTAATTGATGGCTAAAAATACAGGATATGATTCCTTAGAATATTTTAGGAAGAAAAGTTTATATGAACACATGTCCTAAACGTTTTTAACTTGTGATACAGGGTGTTAAAATTTAAAATAATAAAAAACAAAAAATTTTGAAAAACACCCATTTTAGTAAAAACTGTTATTTTTTTTTATCTTTGGACAAACCACGAAGGCTAAAAGCCTAAATACTAACGTACCGTGGGTGTCTTAAGCGAGGTAAGAGGGAGTTTGTTGACACGGGACTTAAATACTTGAAGTTTTGGGGGAAGGAAAGACCTCTGCGGGCAGCAGGTTCCACAACCTAGAAACTCTAGGGATAAAAGAACGAACAAAGTGGGAAGTTCGGGGCCTGTCCAGTTGGACCGTATAGGGATGCATACGCGCGGAACCACACTGGACAATTCTTCAGAGCAGAAGCCATGGAAGTACCTATAAAAAAGCGATAAATCCCCCACAGCCCGACGATGTGCAAGAGAGGAAGCCTTTCTGTAAGTGAAGGATCATTAATGAGACGAATAGCTCTTCTTTGAATAGAATCAAGAATGCTTAGGGTTGTGGGGGACGCCATGCCCCAGATATGAGAACAATATTCCAAGGGAGGTCGGATTTGGGACACATATAAAGTGTATAAATTAGAAGGGAAAAATACTTTTTGGCTCGACAGAGAAATCCAAGCTTTTTTGAAGCTGCCGTGGCTATAGATACAATATGTTTATGCCAGTTAAGGTTACTTTCAAATGTGACGCCCACAAGATTAAAGGTGTCTTTGCTCTGTAAAACTTGGCCGCTCATAAGTAGAGGATGAGTATTTGATGACTCTTTTCGCGACAAGGAACATGATTGTGTTTTGGATGCATTAAAATGGACGAGATTTTTAGCGCCCCAATCCAATATTAAATTAAGATCCTGCGAAAGAGATATCTGCATCGCTCTGCGTTTGTTTTCCAAGTCAGGTTTAGTAATGGGTTTAGGAACCTGATAACTGGAGTGAAGGGTACTATCGTCGGCGAAACTATGAATGGAATTAGTTGTGGACGAGAGAAGGTCGTTGATGTGAAGAAGAAACAATGTTGGTGCCAGAACTGAGCCCTGAGGGACTCCAGCATTTACTTGGTGAAAGCATGAAGAATGGCCGTCCACAATAACTGATATACGACGATCAGATAGATAACTAGAGAGCCAAGTACAGAGTTTAGTTGAAAGACCATAGGAGGGAAGTTTATTAAGAAGTGCGGCATGCCAGACCTGGTCAAAAGCTTTGGATATATCAAGAGCAACGATCTGGGACTCACCTAGAAACTCAAGAGACTTATTCCAGCAGTGTGATACGAAGGAAAGAAGATCTGCTGTAGATCTTTTGTGGCGAAATCCATACTGCCTGTCATGCAAAATTTTGTGTTTTTCTAAGTACTTAAGAATTTGTGAATTAATTAGTTTTTCCATTACTTTACAAAGAACTGAGAGAATTGAAATTGGTATATAATTAGATGGAAGAGATTTAGATCCTTTCTTGGGAATAGGTTGAACACGTGCAGCTTTCCAGCTTTCCGGAAAGATACCTGTGTCGTAAGAAATTCGAAAGAGCCGAGTTAAGATTGGTGCAAGTTCTGAAGCACATTTTTTTAAAACGATTGCTGGTATGCCATCCAGCCCAGACGATTTCTTGGTGTTAAGGGAAGAAAGGATACGCTTAATGTGTTTTACCTTAAAAATAATATCGGGCATTTTATGAGGAACTGGGGTAACTGCTGGAATTGGATGATTTACAGGAGGGTCAAGGGTTGAATTGGCAGCAAATTGTTTAGCAAATAATTCTGCCTTTCCTTTAGCGGTAGAAACAATTTCATCTTCCAAAGCTAGTGGCGGAAAAGAACTGGTACAAAAATTCCTACTTATGTTTTTCGCAAAGGACCAGAAAGATTTGCTGCCATTTGAACAAGAAAGAACTTTGTTTTTAATACGATTGTCGAAGGAGTCTTTGGCTTCAGAAATTGTTATACTGGATATAAACTCTTTTTAAATAGGTATTAATTATTTTTGTTACATAATTGCTAACTAAAAAATTAAAAACCTAATTTTTAAAAGAAAAAGATTTCGCAATGCTTCTTTTATGGTCTAAAAATATGCAATAAGGTGTTATTTTTTTCTCCTAAACTTAACAAGATACGGAAGAAAAATAAGAAATATAAAAGCATAAAATTTTTACACACATTTACACAGTCAGTGGCGTACCGTTTTTTTATTGTAAATATTTCTTCTCCTCTCGAGACGCCACGGGGCATATTAAATTTAACTAAGTTAGTGATAAATCACCCCCTTAATGTCGTTAATAATATTGCCAAATTAAAACAAAATTGGGCAAAGGATAGTAAGGATATTTAAAAAATAGATTTTTTTTGAAATTTTAACACTCTGTATCTAAAAGTTAAGAGGTTTAGGACATATGTTTATATGAACTTTTCTTCCTAAAATAGGCTAAGGAGTCATACATACTCTGTGTTTTTAGCCATTAATTTAATTACACCCTGTATATTAACATTCACGATAAAGTTCGTCGGCGTATTCCTATGTTCGTGGTTACCCACCATATTGCTTATCTACTCGTACGTCACGCCCTTTACTGGTTTAAAAATCTTAATTTGGAGTAGATCGCTGGTTCATGTTAAAAACGTTTGAACACGGTTGACTTGGTTTATTTGGGATAATTTTTATATCAATAAAGTGCATTTTACAGAGAATATTAAAGTGATAATAACATAAATATAAAGCAAAAAACGATTTAAAAAATTTTGGTTAGTTAGGAATTACAGAAAATCATTTTAAGTGTGGTAACTTCTTAAAGCAGTGGTTTGCAACCTGTGGGGCGCGCCCCTTAGGAAGCAGCGAGACTGTTGCAAGAGGGACATTTCTTTTGTAATATTGTTAGTATTACATTTAAAATAATTATTTCTTAAAATAAATAACTATTTTCTATTGTATATTTTTCCATAAAATTGTATATTATTTGGTAGCTTATAAAATAAATTATAATATCAATTGACTATTTATGAAATAAGATTGTTAGAAAAATTAAGGGGACGCAACATTTTTTTTGAAGGGGGCGCAGGTACAAAAAGGTTGGAAACCACTGTCTTAAAGGTCTTTAAAATGTCGTTTTAATGATGATACAATAAAAAGGGGAGTTTTATTTTTAAAAAAATTATGGAGCTTAAATATATCAAATGTGGTATTTTTTAGGGATTTTAAGAAGACCTTTTTATTGGTGATAAAACATAAACGGTGTTCCATTAAAAAAATTTATGATATTAAAATAAAAGTCAATGGAAAAAATTGTAGGTGTGCCACTGAATTCTACGTAAAAATCCCCAAAATTTTGTTATTTCCATATTGTTCCTATCTGTATTATCAAGCGGGTAACAAGTGCCAGAGACCTAATTGACAAAATTTGAAAAATACTTTGTATCTCCAAAACGAATCAAGTTAGCCATGATTTACTTTTACCAATAAATTTATTTCAAAAATTGAAATCGAGATTGCAGAATCATATTTGTTCTATCTCTTTTAGTTTTTGCTATACCATGCAAGGTCAACGAAAATATTCCACCCTGTACATGGTTGAAATTTACACTCATTCTTCACATTTGGATAGCCATATCTCCGAAACTAATGAAGAAATATATATAGTTTTATTTCTTTAAAGCTCTTTAAAACATATTTTTATAGGTGATATAACATACAGGGTATCGAAAAAAATTTGTGCTACCCTGTATATTTTAAGAGACAATAAAAATCTAAGTACTGATTCGAAAACGACCAAACCAAGCCGAGAAAAAATATTTTTGTTTATTTTTTGATTAAAAAAGAAATAAGTTAAACGGGGTGTAAATTAACTTGACACCTGGTACTTTAACCTGTTTGTTTTTATATAAACAACCCATGAATTCTATTTAGTTTATTGATTTGTTTTTAAATTTTCCGTCTAGGTGCTCATATTGTTATCTCTGTCCTTTCACTAAAATTTTATTAAAAGAATCGGAAATGAATATGCTACGTTTCTGTATTTTGTCCCCGTTACGTTTATTATTACATGATTTTCTATTCAGGCTTGTAACAGGAACTTACTGATAAAACCAAAATGCACAAAAACCGAAATTGAAACCTTTATTAAATCATTTTCTATTGCAATGCATGTATATTACACTATTATAAAAGACATAAATTTAGGTTTTGTCGGTAGCGCAGCTTTTAGTAAATGAAAAAAATTTTTTTAATGAACTGAGTCGTTTTTACACACCAAACGTATAGTTCAGATTTATCTCCATTTGATAATAGTCTTTTGCACCCGAAATAATACGTCCAAAGGCCAAAGAGTTAAATTACCAACTCAGGAAAACCGGGTTTAATTCCTTATGCCGTAACACATTTTTTTTTATTTAAAAAAAATGGAAATATTTATTTTTCTTTTGTTTATAGTTGTATTTTATTTGATTTAAGCTTAAGCAAAAGAAATGGCTATAGCGCCGCGTGTAATTAAACGAATCACTTGGTGCCACTTTTGATCCCTCCATAACCTAAAACCTATTTAACGTAAACACATGACGTGTGTTTATTTATATCCAAATAACAACTAGAAGCCCAAATTTCATTAATCTAGCTCAAACGGTTATAAAGGTATAAAGTCGTCAATTTTCCACTAACTCACTGACGAACATATAGATCAAAAACCTAACCAACTTCCAGATGACCTAGAAAAATAAAATTTAAAATCTAGGTCGGTATGGTGTGCGCATAGGAGGAAAAAAATCTGAAAAATAAAAAAGATAAAAAATATGGGTTATGGGGTGTCTCCATACAAAAACAGGTTTTTTAATTATAGCGTTTAAACCGTTGGGCAATACGCACTGTTATTTCTAATGCTGCGTCCAGACTTGCAACAATTTGCCGCGCCTAATAGCGCGCCACATAGCCCCACATAGCGCGGACGGAATTTACGTCGTTCCAAGGGCTTGGAGAATGATTCCGCGGTGATTTAGAACTTGTCGATTTTTGCATCAAAGGAGCGCGCAGATAAGTTGGTTTGTTTGGACGGATGTTTGGCAAATTGTTGCAAGTCTAAACACAGCTTAACGTTTAAGAAAATGTAGACAATAGCATTAAAAAAACTATGCAACGAAAACACAAGAAAAATATTAAATCTAAATTCCTTTCTAGTTTTCTTTACAAAAAGTAATAATATCCCACCAAAATGTGAAAAACGTGAGCCAAGTTCCATACTGAAATTATGCTTGGCTGTCGAGCTTCGATCGCAAAAAGAATGAAGATCTAAGCACTCATTTGGATCTCCATTCTTTTGCGGCAACCCACAGCCAAGCATAATTTTAGTATAAAACTTGGCTTACGTTTTTCACATTTATGTTTTAGTGGAATTACAATATTTAAAGAATAATAAAAAATATTGAAAAAAATGAAAATTTATTTTTTTTGGACATAAATACTTTGGCATAAAAATCTATGACCTCTCTGTGTTTTAATAATTAACGGACTGTCTTTTACAATAATTTTTTAATAAGGATTTTCTATTGCCTTAAACATCAATATAAACAGCATCTTTCAATTAATAAAAAATTTACAAAGACACGTCCTGTTTAGTGCCACTTCAGATTTCTAATTAAAAATATTGTCAACTCAATGATAAGGCGACTGGTTTAAAGAAGTGACGCCATTGTGTAACGAAAATGCCGGAAACTTTTTAAGTTAAGAAAGAAAATAATTTAAAAAAATTCTAAGTAAACTTTTTAAGTGTTTGTGTAAAGTGGGTAAAATTTTAGCAAAAAGTAGCAATTTTAGGTTTAAAAATGAAATTATTATCAAAAATTAACAGCTGAAATACATAGCAAGTTTATTAGTTTTTGAAAATTATTATTATAAATTATTATCCAAACATAATATATTGCAAGTGGTTTACAAAATATTATGTATATGGTACCAAATTGTCTAAAATACAATCTTCATTAAGGATATGCTAACGAGTCACCATTATTCCATTAAAAAAAAATATGACTATAAATACGATTTTTTAGCTTTTACTCTGTTTAGAGAAGTTGTAAAAACAAAGGACGATTAGATCAATTTTTCCATAGCTACTTGGCTCAAAATTCACCGTTTTACCGTTTTAGTCTAATCATGGCCCTCTATATAAAAATTTAAAAAAACATCAAAGCAGAAAAAATTACATATGGGGTGGCATTATATTCAGAATGTTGTATTCTTTTAAATATGATAAAATTTACCGGTGATGTCATTTAAAATTTAAAAGTAGCAGTTAATTCTGATTGAACGCAAGTGATAAAAAGAACCATGTGATAAAAAGAACCATTGAATAGATTAACCATTGCATAATTATGTAAAATATCGATATACCAAATTTATTTTTTTATTTCAAAAGACAAAAAAGTTATAGGGGAAACCACCTGTAAGAAACACAAAGTATATTACATCAAATGTCACTATTCACCCCTCGTAAACCTTTCCCTTAAGCTATATCGATAAAAAAGCAATGGGTATTTTTATTCTAAATATTGTATAAATATCAGATTTAAAATTGGAAAATTAAAGAGAGTTTATATATATAAAAGTAAACGGGGAGACAGACGAAAATGAAAATTCATGTCATTATTATTTATGTAGGTATTATTTATATAAATATAAATACAAACAATATCTTCCTGACAGCAAGAAAAGTAAAAACGTAACAACAAAGCTTTAAAAGTTAGCTATGTAGTTTCTTTTTCGCGCTGCTTTTTCGATAAGTAATCTTTACGAGTGTTTTGCATGAACGACTGTCTGGAAGTAAGGACGGACGTCTACGTACTTAGGTGCATAAAATACATCCTGACTCGCGTTGAACTCCTTCGGTCGTAAAAGTGTTTGTTATGATTCAAATCAGGTAATTTATAAGCCAAACACTGTTCGACATTTTTTATATGACAGCCGCTGGAAGCCAAAAGTATTGTTTCCCCAAAATGCGACAGTCGCGCATTGTGAAGATAGTTTTGCTTTAGTTGAGCAAATTTTACTGTCAAATTGGATACATGTTACACATACATCTCTTATTGACATTTTTAAAAGTTTTAAGTCTACTTGATTTTATAAGAGCCATTTGTAGTTATGCATCTAGAATCTAGGTGGCTATTATCCTTTATATATGACTTAACTTTTAATCCAATCGCAAATAAATTGGTATCTTTATATCATAAGACGTCATCAGACCAAAATTGTGACGTCATTTTAACGTCATTTTACTGACGTGTTTTGAAGTCATTTTACTGACGTGTTTTGACGTCGTCAAAGCGACGTCTTTTCGACGTAATTTTTTTGCCATACTAGCTCATAAAAATCTAATGACGTCATGTTTGGAAAACCCGTCAGAAAATGTTTTTAACATTATATGATACGTGTCAAAATCCAACCGAAATATCATATCACAGAAAAATAAGACTAATAATTTTACAAAATTGAAATAGAAAAAAACTCTACCGATAGATGGCGTAATGGACAATAAACTACTACGTTTATTCAACATATTCTCATCTTATCGCCTACACCGTTCCGACGAGACCAAAATGGTTCGAGACCGGTCTGCGGTTGGTGATCTCAATTAGCTTTAGAAGAAACACCTTCAGCTAGTGTAAAAATCTGCTTCTCCAGGTTGGACAGTGTGCCGAGAGATGCGACCTTGCAGTGCAAGGAAATTGCAAGCAGGTAGAAGTTTTTTTCTATTTTAATTTTTAAATAAAATATCGTCTTATTTTAGATTTAAAAAAGTAGATGTATCAATTTTCCGTCATCTTAAAGACGTCATTAACGGGACGTCTTTTGTCTGTGACTTAGGGAGGTTAATTTAACGTCATTTTGTCGTCATCTTATGACGTCTTTGCTGACCAAATATGACCAAAAATGACTAAAAATGGAGGCCAATAAGACGTCAGCTTGCTGCTTGAGACACGGGTTGTCATTTAAAAAATAATAGTTAGACACGAAAATGTCAATATGTCAAACTGTTTTATTCCTATCTTTTATATTAGTCGGTAAAACTTTGCGATTGTATTTTTAAACATTACATAGGGTCAGTAGATTAATTTGCGTGCAATAATGGCCACCTAGATGCAATATTGGAATGAAAAAAGGATACAAAATACAGGATGTCCCATTTTAAAATTGGAGTAATTTTCACTTAAGCCGGAAGTGACTGAAAAAAAGTTATGCGTAAACTCTGCTTTACTCATACCATTTACCTATACCAAGACTCATTTTAATATGTCTAAAACTTTAGGGGATATGGCTTGTCCAATAAATTTATTGACACCCGATAAGGTTATTTTTTTTAGATTCTGCTTAAAATGTTAAACATATTTTATGTAGGTATAGTGTTCTATACCTAAGTTTAATAGTTTTTGACTTATTTCAAATTTAATGTCAAAAATGACGTTTGCGAGCCATTACATAACCATCAATTTTTCTAAACAAAAGCCTTAATTATGAATTGGGGTTATTGAAAACCCCTATCTTATATTACCTTATCCTATTAAGTTTGTAGAATTTTAAAAATTTATAGTTTTTGAAAAATAAACCATTTATTATTTATCTATTTCAACAATGCTTTTATGTAAGGGTAGGTACGGTGTAGTTGGCCATGACGCCGCCTTTCGCCGTCAGGACCAACTAGAAGCTAAACTAAGCCGTACTTAAAAGCATTGTTAGACTAGATAAATTTTAATTTGTAAATATTTCAAAAACTATAAATTTTGGGAGTAGACATCCTTTTACAAACCTACCCTTATTTTTAATTTTTTAATACCTAATAGGATAAGGTAATGGGAGAGAGGGGTTTCCATTTGAAAAAAAATTAGGGTTTTTGTCGATATAATTGTAAAAATATTGATCTAGTATACTAAAGTAGTGCTTTCTCTCAAGAAATATAACTCCAATTTACATTAAAGGTTAAATTCCTGGTTATGTAATGGCTTGCATACGCCATTTTGACATAAAATTAAAAATAGGTCCAAAACGGTTAAACTTAGGTATAGAACACTATACATTAAACATGTTTAGAATTTAACGCAGAATCCAAAAAGTGAATTACATTTAGGGTGTTTTATTTAAAATAAGGACATTGACATTAAATTCCGGTTTAACCAGAACTGGTAGAACTGTCAAAATATTTTAGCCGTATGTCCACTACTAATGTTCCAAAATCGACAGCGGCAGTTCCCGATGGGACACCCTGTTTAAAGTAATAACATTATTTTTGCTTACTTTATTAGCTTTATTATTTACAACATAACCTTTCTGAACACCCTGTGTATTTTTACATGTGTATGTGTGTCTCGTGTCTGTAAAACAAAATATTCAAATAAAACATAGTTCTCAGCCTGGAAACAATGTCCTTAGAGTAGTAAGAGCACTACATAAATATAATTACCAAAGGGTTGAAGTGTAATAGAGCAAAGGAATTTAATTAAATTTGACTGCAGAGTTTGAAATGCATCTCAGTTTGGGTCACTCGCCAAATGTTACCTAAACACATGTGGCGTAGAGGTTTGCATTGCCGTCCTTTTGCTAACTCAATTTTGACGGTAAATATGGAAACTTAATATGTGCCCCTAAAATGTTTGCCCTCAACTAAGATAGGTTTAAAGAAATCAACACCCTTTAAACATAACAAGGAAAACACGTCTAATATACACGGTGTTTTTAAAATTGAGTCAAACGGTTTTTTAAAAAGTTTATATATGTATAATTTGTATAAACACTGGACCGGGACAATTTTTTTAATATATCGAAAATATTGTTCAAAATGACAAGAAAAAAACTATCGTTAAGTTTTGAGCTTTTACTGTTAATATTAAAAGGACTATCTTTGCGACTAAGAGTTTTAGACAATAATCTTTTTTTAATGCAAAACTCGCAAAATGTTGATCTACAAAATTTTACCAACACACATTTTTAAACTCCACAAAAATATTTTTTCATAAATTGTCTTTAAATAAGCAGCCTTCATGTAATCAAGCTTTAAACAGTTAACTAGTTTTTTAAATTTTGTTGCTTAAGTTTGTATTTTTGTTACTACTACAATAATTATTATTAATATTTAAACAAATTTCATACATTTTTTAAGAAAATTTAATCCGCTACAAAAAGGTCACTTAAAATTTCTAAATAAATTTACTCCTTTAAAAGTTATTTGATGTTGAAGTTGAATCCAATAGTAATTTTTACGTGAAATAACTTTCGATGGAGTAAATTTACCGAAAAATGTTAAAGGACCTTTTTTGTAGCGCATCCAATTTTCTTTGGAAATATATGTTGGATTTAAATATTGATTATTGTGGTAGTAACAAAAGTCCAAACTCAAGAAACAAAATTGAAAGAAATAGTTTAATGTTCAAAGTCCGATAACATAAAAACGACCTATTTGACGACAATGTACAAATAGAGCTTTTTGTAGGGAATTTAATTTTCTTTAAGATTGTGTGTTGTTAAAGTTTTTCCAA
Source organism: Listronotus bonariensis (assembly GCA_014170235.1). Classification (NCBI taxonomy): domain Eukaryota; kingdom Metazoa; phylum Arthropoda; class Insecta; order Coleoptera; family Curculionidae; genus Listronotus; species Listronotus bonariensis. The sequence goes on from JACEGR010000008.1 coordinate 590,326, forward strand.
AAACAACTTGCGACCTTTGCATAAAAAAATATTGTCAAAAACTGTTAGCGGCGAAGATAGACCTCTTAATATCAATAATAATATTAAGGGCTTAAACCTTTACCATATTTTGTTAATGTCACCTTAAACAATATTTTCGTAATTTAAAAAATATATGGATTTTTTGGCTCACTCTAATAAACACCCTACGGTGTTACACTTACAAAAAAATAGTTTTGGTAAATATTTTGGATATTAATTAAAAAATTTGGTTTTTATATAGCATTAAGGCGCTAGCTTGGCATTAACTTAACGCATCGCCATCGCCAGCGGCATCTAGACGAATATTTTCTACAAAAAATATTCGCCACCGACTTTGAACAAAGAAAACAAATTAAAAAAAAACTCTTTGACTCTTTTTTTTCTTATTTTAATTATAAAAAAATACTTCAAAAGCCACCAAATACTTATTATCTACTTATGAGCCGTCAAGTTCTTCAGAGCAAAGATACATTAAATCTTGTGAGAGTCACATTTGAGAATAATCTAAACTGAACAAAAAGTATCTTTCCGATCCTCCGACCCTCTCTGGAATATTATCCTCGTATCTGGGGAGTGGCATCCCTACAACCCTCAGCATTCTTGATCTCACTTAAAGAAGAGCTGTTGTCTTATCAATGATCCCGTATTTACAGAAAGGCTTCCTTTTCTTGCCCATCGTCGGGTTGTAAGGGAACTATCAATTTTTATAGATTCTGCTCCAAGAAATTTTCAGTATTTAAGTTTCATGTTAACAAACTTTCTTTAACCTTGCTTAAGACACCTACAAAAGTTAGTTTTTAGAATTTCAGCAGACACCTTGCGCTAATTTCTTTTAATTAGACTTAGTGGTTGGCTTGAGACACTAAATGTTAAAGTCAATTATTAGCAAAACTCTGGATGAAATTAATTGTCGGAAAGAAAATATCGCTGATGTAAAGAAAAATGGAGTACAGAGCCCTGAGGTACACTAAAGAAGAAACGAGAGTGACCATCTACAATAAGTTATTTAAAAAAACTGGAGAACCAAGAGCCAAATTTAAACCTTTTCTTTTTAAGACCAACATTAAATTTTCTCCTTCTATCAGTAACACCCTGTATAACGTGTCAGAATCATACTGGTAATTCACTTGACCTAATATTACCCGGGTTAAAATTAAAAAGAAAATAACCTGAGGTACATTCGCATCCTCATTATCCCCATTTTAATTTTCAACATGGATCGCTTCTTTCTTAATGGCGTCCAGCTGTTCTGAATAAAAAGACGACTTAGATTCGAGGTAAAATGGTGAATTAAAACACTGATAAATATCTGAGTAGGAAGATGCGAGAAACGTGGGTGTGAAACCGTCACCTGCTTTGAAAGTTTGAAGCCGACCGCTTTATGTTAAATTCGTATTTTATTTCTTAGTAACTGGGTGGAATTATAAGAGTATTTTGCTATTGTTTAAACTTTTCTCTAACTTAGAATCTTTTTTACCTGTGGTATATAAATAACTACTTTTCTTTTAATAATAAATTGAGAAACAATATTAAGATATACAAAACTGGTTATTCAATAGGTTTTCTCTTATGTGAATTCAGCGGAAAGAAAAATGATAGTCATTTTTTGCCAAAAATAAAGAAATCCAGTGACGTAGCTAGGCGTTGGCGAAGTGGACAGTCGCCCATGCACGGCTTTACATGTATACATAAAAAGAAATGTCTTAATTCAAATCAATTCGCTTTGACCCAAGACACGTTGTGAGTTTTAAATTGTATTAACTATTTGGTAAAGTATATCGGTCAGTAATGCAATAACAAAACAAGCGCTATTGGTCACCCAATCTGAAATGTTTACATATTGGCATTTACGTTTTACTGTGTCCCTTCCACGCATTGAATATAAAGGACATTATTTAGCTGATTCTGTATAACAAAAAGAATAAATTCTTCTTATTTTTAAATAATATTAATAAAATTATTATTTTAGCATAAGCATAAAAATAGATTTATTCTAGTTAACATGTTGTTTATATGCTTTATTATATATATATATATTTATTGCTTTCTTTGTAGATATTATGTTCTCGATGTGATTATTTAAACTCAAAATTGTTTTAAATAAAGACAAGCATTATTACTTTGTCTTGAAAAACCCTATTTTAGTTTTCCTGTAAAAATGGGTTTACTCAAATATCGCTTATCTTGTTATTCTTTATTTATGGCAAATTGTGTCTTATTTAAAACATATATATACTTGTTTAAAGAATATATAGTAAGAATAACATTATTTAATACGAAGATAATGTAGTTTTTAGGAGAAAAATTATTGCTTTCCGTAAAGAAAAATTGTTTTAAATTAAAAATGTATTTTTAAGAAAGTTCATATTCTTCTTGCAAGAATTTTATTTTATGCGTAAAAAGGGCTTCGCGATACTTTTTTAATGCAATGCCACTAAACTTAAAATTTCTGTTTATTTTTAAATAAAATAAAATCTACCAAATATTGGCACTCGTCCGGACTGGCAACTTACTCCGCTGGAGAAGTGGTAAGTAATCGAAGTAAGCGTAACTGCGCCATACAAACGGCATATTTTCGTTGTTACTTAAACTCACATATGCACGACACCATTTTGTGGCTGCATTCACTTTTAATTCATGTGTGTGTGTGTAACCGGAACTAAGCAAAACATTATTTTGTACAAAATAAAACCCTTTTTTAAATCTATATTCTTTTCAATATTCTTCCACCGCTTATTTATACTTTTTCACTACCACGAGTGGGTATCGTGTTAAAGGCCGTTTGGTAAGATACGTTTATTGGATAGATCTTGGCAACGAAAAAAAAGCGTAAATACTTTTTCACAATATTTCCTAAGATTGAAAAGCCTTTAAATAGCTTTTGCAAAAAGTTTTATTTTTATCGATGTGGTTTGGTATTTCTAAATAAGGTTATTGCCCTGTAAAAAGCAAATTTTTCGGCTTGGTTCTAAAAATAAAAATGTTAGTTAGTTACTTCCTTCAAGGTGTCAGTCAAGCTTGTTCGCTACTTTGCAGGTGCCTTCATTATTTTGTGGTTACTAAATTATTATTATTATCAAAAGATTACAAGCCAAGCACAAGGCAACAAAGTGTTTGAGAATTATAACAAGTTTATTCCTAAAAGCCTAGATAATTAGCTTTGTGCTTATATGGTGTTTTAGCCATTAATAACATAATTAGGTTTGAAATATAAAAAGAAAAAAACTTAACAGTAAACAGTTGGGCATTTTCTACTAAATAGTAGGACATGCCGCCTGTACATGGATATATAAATTTAATCATACTTTAATCTTACGCTTCTATAGGAAATTGGAAAATTGCAGGTCAAAGGTCGCTGTAATAATGAAACTATTTTACACAACTAACATAGCGGTGTATTAAAAACGTTTATAACATTTACTGCCGCTTATACGGTTATTAGTTTATTTGTTTAACTAAAATTATAAACAAATTATAGTGGAAGAGCGTTCAAATTTACATAAAGAAATCGAGAATAATATATCGACATCGATAAATATCGATTATTAGATGTAACAAAAACCTATACCGGGTGATGCATCGCCGGGCGGGACATACAAAATCCCATGTAATTTTTAATGGGGTCAATTATTGGCTCCCCTAATTATTTTAGAGAAAAATTCTATTAAAGTTTATTGAAGGGCATGCAAATCTACGTCCATGGTAAAAACTTTAGATTTTTCGGCTAACCCGTTTGCTAGTTAGATGCTAATATATTTTTAAAAATTGTTACATTATTATCGCCTCATATTTATGAACAAGAATAAAAATACCAGTTAGCGTGACATAATGTTGTCATTTTAAAATTTAGTGCTTTATTATTATTAAAAAATCGTACAGTGAAAACATTAAAGTTGTATTTATACAAACGAATTAAGTTAAGTTAAACTAAACTAGAGTAACAAATTTCAGAAACTTATGACATTTATAATATTTACATACTTCAATAAATTATTAATATTATTACAATAATTAATATGTTGAAAATTAACTTAAGATTTAAGAAAATTCTCAAATATTCCTCCATTGACTGCTAGACAATAACCCAGACGTTCATAAAATTGTCTTCTTACATTGGCTAACCGGTAAATTGAAATTTTATTGCATTCTGTAGAAATAGCATTTTTAACTTATCTGGATTAGAGTAATTTTTATCCTGTATATCATGCTTATTAAATGGAACCCAGAGGAAGAAGTCATTTGGCGAAATATCAGGAGACCTGGCTGGCCAATTTATGGTGTGATGTAGGTCAATAACATTTCCATTAAAAGCATTGTGTAAATATTCCCAAGTAGCCAGGGTATTATGTACCGGGCAGCCATCCATTTGGTACCAAATTTTCTGATTTTTCCCTCAATACATCATTTAAAGCGGGTAAAATTAGTTCTTCGAGTAGTTCCAAATAAAATTCTGCTTTCAAAATTTAAGTAAGAAAAAATGGTCCAATAATATGTTGTCCGAAAATCCCCGCTCAAACATTTACTTTCTGTGGATATTGCGTCCTCGTTTCGACAAATCTGTGTTGATTTTCCTTGCTCCAGTATCGGTATTTTTGATGATTGGGTTCATTGTTTAACGTAAATGTGCACTCGTCAGTAAAACAAATATTTCCTAAAAATTCCCTGTCCATGTTTGCCCTTTCCATCATGTCAAAACAAAATTCCTGCCGTCGTATTTCATTCCCATCCCTTAGCTCTTGATGTCTTTTATATTTGTAGGAAATGTATTTATGCCTTTTTAAAATCCGGAGCACTGTTGATTGATCTTTTCCTATGATATATGAAGTTTCCTTGTACTCACCTTCCCTTCATTTTCTTCCACGTGCAATAAAATTTCCAAGTCTCTATCATCTCTTACATTATCTTTTCTTTGATACTCCCTAGCTTTACATCTGCAGTTATTTATCACTGTGCTTTTGGTCTCAAATTTTTGATAGTCCTATCGACTGTTGATTTTCCGGGTATCGGTCTATTCGGATACTGAGCAGCGAACATGTCTGACACCTTTGGTAACTATTTACTTGATAGTACCATTTAATCATCAATACTTTTCTTCAGTAGTATAACTCATGGTTAATCTTTTCGCTCTACGATTTTTTGATAATAATAAAGTACTAAATTTCAAAATGACAACGTTATGTCACGCTAACTGGTATTTTTATTGTTGTTTATAAATATGAGGCGATAATAATGTAACAATTTTTAAAAATATATTAGCATCTTACTAGCAGACGGGTTAACCGAAAAATCTAAAGTTTTTACCGTGGACGTTGATTTGCATGCTCTTCCATAAACTTCAATAGAATTTTTCTCTAAAATAATTAGGGAGCCAATAATTGACCCCATTTGAAAATTACATGGGATTTCCTATGTACCGCCCAGCAATGCATCACCCGGTATATCGATATTTGATGGAGAAAAATATCAATATATTTTATTGAATTACGAATTTTTTTCTCGTAATAAGTAGTGGCTAAACAAATACGGCATAATAGTAAAAATTAGCTTAATACTTTTTCTTTTGTAATTTTACTGTACAAAATTTTTCAGTGTGGTATATCGAGAAGATAAATATCGATGAAGATTATCGATATTTGAGTTCCGATATATATTTATATTTGAAAATTTTTATTATTGAAAATATTCCGATATATATTTATATTTGAAAATAATCGATTAATCGTTGCCATTCCTATTCACAATACCCAATATTAACGCTATAAAAGTCCAAAACCTAAACTTAATTAAACATTTTTCAGGTTTTTCTAGGATTGCTTAAACCATATTATTTTAATAATACAGTGAGTATATACCTGACGTTTTCCACGTTTTAAAATCTAAAATGTATGTTTTAATAAAATTTGGAACAACAGTATGTCGGGTGTCAACGAATTTATAGGAGTATAAGACATTTTAAAATGACACTTGGTATAGGTAAATGGTATGGGAAGAGAAGAGTTTTCGCATATTTTTCACTTTCCAGTCACTTCCAGTTTAATTAAAAGTTGTTCCAATTTTAAATTTTTAAATAAAACGCCCTGTATATTTTAACATTTTGAAGTCCTGAGACAATTCGGAATAAGAATGTAATATTTAAAAAAAATTAAGCCTACTTGATTTTTATGAGCCATTTTAAATATTGCATGTACATAGGTGGCCATATTCGGATGCAAATTAATCTAAGGACCCCAGGTGACATCAGAAAGTACAATCGCAAAGTTTTGGTAACAAGTATGAAAGATAAGAATAAAACAAGTTGATAAATTGACAATTTTGTGTCTTTATTTTTAAATGCCAACTCTTTTTAGACAAGTAGGTTTGGAAAAAGGACTCCTTGGCTCACAAAAATGCAGTATTAGTAAAAACTTTTTAAAATGTCAAATTTTAATTTTAAATTGTCTCAGAGAGCCAAAACTCTTAAACTATTCAGGGTGTTCTATTTAGAAATTTAAAATTGAAGCCATTTTCGGTTAAATCGGAAGTTTCATTTACCTATACCGAGTCTCATTTTGATATGTCTGATATTCTAGGAGTTATAGTTTGTCTAATTGATTCGTTGATACCCGGTATAAGCAAGGTCTGTATTGCATTGACACCTTTAAAATTTATATGTGACATTTAGGTGCCATATTGAAAAATTATCGGAAAGAGGGGTCTTGTGGTACATTTTTTTAAAGCTTCCTGACGAGTACTTTATAACCATAAAATAAAAGTCTTTACCTTTACCTACTTACTACAGAATTGCGGGGCTTTAATAATTACCTAAATACCTGATTTGGGTGGCCATATTTTCGAAATTAATAAAGTTAGATATAATAAATGTGGTAAACATATTTTTAATAGTGATAATATATACTTCAAATTTTTGTCCTATCCTAAATATTATCACCATTAAAAAGATCTTTAAAAGAGCTTTAAGAAAATACCACATACATAATATGACCATCCAAATTGGATATTCAGGTAGTTATAAAAGTACCGCCGTTTTGTAGTAGGTAAAGGTATAGGTTATATATTTTAAGGTTACAAAGTACTTGTCAGGAGCTTTAAAATAATGTGCCACAGGGCCTCACCTTTTCATTTAATCCCAATATGGCGCCCAGCTGTCACAATGAAATTAAAAGTTGTCATTGGTTTCAATTGGTCAAAATACACCGAACGATTCAGATTAAAGAAGGTCGAACAGACTTTAGGTCCTAACTATATACCTCTCAGATCCTTAGTTAACAAATGTTAAAGTGGCAATTTTCAGATCCGCCATTTATTTTTTCTTCTTATACGTAAGTGGAACATTTCTGATAAGCAGGTGAAACAAATTAAATTGCATTAAAACCATTAGGATTTTAAATCTGTTACAAACCAAGCTATACGTAAGGCCGAAATACATCAATTAATACTTTAAAAGCACTAAAATGCTAAACACCATAGGAGTCCTTAATTCCTTACAAATTTAAGTAAATCCACTGTTTGTCCAATCATTAGTCTCTCGAGAATGCAAATATCATTACAAAACTCTAAAGCTTTTATCCTATAATGTGTTTTCACCTCTCCTTTTTCCATTTAAAGAAAATCCGTTTTTATTGAATCCTATTTGTTTTCGAATATCTTTGTAGAAAAATCCAAACTGCTCAATAAATTTTCGGAAGTGTCTTTGGGCGCCCCTACGTCACTGATTTTATTCATGGTGAAAAATATACGAATCTCATAAATATATATTTGTGTTAATTTATATGCCATTTCAAATCGATTTGTTATTCCGCCGCCCGAATTTCACTAGATTTTATCGGCCAAACCCCCGGAGATCAAAAATATTGTTCTGAAACTGAAGATTATAACATGCCGCCTCGCGCGGGTTTTGGGTCTCTTTAATATATGAATAAAGACATACATTAAGGTTGCATTAAAGAAAGGACATATATTTTATTTTTTGTGCTTGTTGGATTAAATTTAGCATGCAATTTTAATTGACTTAAAATCGTTGCAACCTTCTTGCTCTTTATACTAACTTGTTCAATAAGGTTTGGCTTTTATACAAAAAAACACAGTTATGTTTTAAAAATGCCTTATATTATGTATTACAGTATTACAAATATTTATAGCTAACTTCATCCGATGTACTTCTTATTCATGAACTTTACGCTTTTAAGGCTTCTGTTACCTCTTCATTCCATAAAAATCGCTTTCTATGCATAAATCTTATACTATGTACAACAGGCGAGAAGTCAAAGGAAGTTAAATCTGGCGATTAGGTTTTTTTAACAATGATATGAAAAACTGTTACTAAATGGGTACAATGAATCAGGCACGGCGGGTTTTGAGTTTTTATATGGGTGCCGGGCGAAGTGACAAGACAAACATTTTTGAAGATCAATTAAAAACTATTGAGAAGAATAAGCAAAAGTAGTATTCTATTCTTACCAAATAAAGAGCAAAAAAAAGTCCTCACCCACGTCAACACAACACTTTTTAAGGACAAAAATGTTAATTTCTCATATACGTGCATTGGCCCTCGTGCACCCACGTACTCGCCGCCACTGCAATGAATGTTCTATTGTCAGAGAGGAGATATAGGGGGTTGCAGTTTGAGCTACCTTCCGATCCACAGCTTGTCGGTAACTTAACGGAACATCAAAAGAATAGGCATGATGACAGTTAAAAAAATGTTTTATGATAATTAGAAGTATTTGTAATTTCGCAAAAAATATTATCTTTGCAAAAAATAATGGTTTGGTAAGAAAAAACGCGATTTTAATTTACGCGATTTTAATTTAAAGATTTAAAAATCTGCTAAAACATACATTTAATCATGGCGTCGCTGTTTATACAGGCGTGACATCACCAAAAACGGGGGAGCGTTTCGTTTTTCCAAAACTTGTTAGCATGCAAAGCAGTAACGCAACCTCTAGTAGGTGTATGCTTTAAAGGTCAAATGACAATTTTAATTTTGTGATATTGAACGCACTATAGTGTTGTCGGATGTATGGCGAGATTTTATTGTTATATATCTATTTTATAAAAACTTAATATTAACTTTTATTACTCTTTAAAAAAAAACACGTTTTTAACAATTCATAAATTGCATAGAATAAATACAAAGTAACAGTCAGTTTTGAATGTTGTCATCATGCCTATTGGTGTGCGATTATGTCGAAGAAGTCTGGACCAGCAGATACATTGGTACAATATGGATCGCCACACATAATCGCACCAAGGCCGCACCGCGCCCGGATTCACAATGATAGAGGGAAGTCGAGTTTGTAAAAATTCAAAAGCACTTTTCATGCCCTCAAAATTTAAAAACCACTTTTGTAAAGCTGAGTATAGTGTTTTATGTATGTATATCTCCTTTTAAAATAAAACAGGTTTTCCTACTTATCTCCGTTTCTTTTTATTCAAACTTTGAGCGTAGTATAGGTAAAACTGTGTTAATTCTTTTGTAAATGTTGATTTTACGATTAGGTGTAATTTAAAGCGTAGTATAACAGACTTATATTATCGCAATTTAATTAAATACAATTTTAATTCTTTTAATGCTTCGTTAATTTTCCGACAAGCTGTGGATCGGAACGAACCTCAAACTGAAACACTTATTAGGTTTGCGTTGGGGTACACTTG